>CM034535.1:20754741-20979741 GCA_020002185.1 Paraescarpia echinospica | reverse complement strand
ATGTATGTATGCATGTATGTATGTATGTATGCATGTATGCATGTATGCATGTATGCATGTATGTATGTATGTATGTATGTATGTATGTATGTATGTATGTGTGTATGTATGTATGTATGCATGCATGTATGTATGTATGTATGTATGTATGTATGTATGTATGTATGTATGTATGTATGTATGTATGTATGCATGTATGCGTGCATGTGTGCACGTGTGGTTCTGTTCTTGAGCCTTTGCTTTTTACTACATAGACATATCTTGGAACATCATCTTTATGCTGATTATACTCAGATCTACATATCGTTGGCTACCCCGGATACAAATCGCTCCATTAACCAACTTAGTGATTGCCTCCAATATATCTTCCACTGGCAGACTGACAGCAAGTTTATATTAAATGCAAATAAAACTAAATTGATCATTATTGGTACTCCAATTCAGCGTAGTAAACTTGATGGGTTTTTTCCCTACGCGTATTTTGAATCAGCATATTACACCATTAACCTCGGTGCGGAATCTAGGAGTGATCTTTGATAGTAACTTCAATTTCCGACAACACATATCTCAAACGTGTCGATGCTGTTTTTATCAGATTCGTGATCTTCGCCGTATTCGCCGGTATATGTCATTTTCTGTTGTTAAAACGATTGCAACTGCGCTTGTTAGCAGCAGACTTGACTATTGCAATTCCCTCCTTTATAATATCGCCAGCAAGGATATTAAGAAACATCAACATGTCAAAAATTGTCTGGCAAGAGTAGTTACAAGATCTCCTCGTTTTTCTCGCTCTGTACCACTTTTGAAGTCTTTGCATTGGCTTCCTGTACGATATCGTATATTATGTAAGATCTGTACCATTACATACCAGGCACTGTCCAGTAAGCAACCTTCTTATTTGCATTCAATGCTTACACCTGTAATACTTACGTTTTGTTCCTAAAGTCAACACTAACATTGGAACTAGGACTTTTTCTGTTGCTGCACCAGCTCTTTGGAATATGCTGCCTCTTAGTGTTAGACCAGTTGAAAATATTACAAAATTCTGTCGTCGTTTAAAAACTTATCTTTACAACCTTACTTATCCACCATATCTCCCTAGCACCTTGACCCATCTGTTGACAACTAGAATACTGCTTATGGATTTTGAGATTGACCAATCATTTTGTTTTGATGCGTCTCTGAGCTTGGTTTCCAAGGATTTAGGCGCAATAGAAGTTATCTTATTATTATTATTATCATTATTATTATTACATGCATACATGCATACACGCATACACGCACACACGCACACACACACACACACACACACACACACACACACACACACACACACACACACACACACACACACACACACACACACACACGCACACACGCACACTCATGCACACACAGACAGACAGACAGACAGACAGACAGACAGACAGGCAGGCAGGCAGGCAGACAGGCAGGCAGACAGGCAGACAGGCAGACAGGCAGACAGACAGACAAACAAACATCAACCTGTCGTCTTTAGGTGATTCTAGTCTGTAAAGTTTCTTTTAACTTTCAAGTGTCCCTAAACTCGCAACATTTCCCCTTATTCAGATTAGCATGTGCATCAATGCTACACTGCACGTTGACCGTTGCCGCCGCAGTTGGAGAACATTTCACTCAAGTGAGAATGTAGAAGCAAGCACTCGGCGCTATGAATGGCGTCCTGATACGCTAAGTAAGCCGAGAAAATTAATTACATTACGGATAACGGTCAGTGTGCGACGTGAAGACAGTAATCTCGTG
Organism: Paraescarpia echinospica; assembly: GCA_020002185.1. Lineage (NCBI taxonomy): Eukaryota > Metazoa > Annelida > Polychaeta > Sabellida > Siboglinidae > Paraescarpia > Paraescarpia echinospica. The sequence goes on along the minus strand of CM034535.1, from coordinate 20,977,959 downwards.
AATCCGCAATGTGAGCTACATAACTCGGACGGCCAACATAATAATCCCCCTGCGCTTTCATCATCTCGTCTGCACCTCCCGCAAAGAGCGGTTTCGCACATGACACGATAAGGCTGTAATTTTCTGGCCACTGCTTTGATTTCTATTAAAAACGCCGCGTGTGTCTCGCTCGCATCTTTCAACACAGCAAGCGTGACCCTTTGACGTGTGTCAACCTAGTTACGTGTCATTCTTCCTGCGCACACTACACCGGTTCGTGTGACTACCAGTGTCACACCAGCAATATCCCGTTATAAAGATGTTAGTGAACACAACACAGAGAGCATAAATCGATCTACGTCTCACCACGTTAATAACTTCGATCCGTGTCGACGCGTGTGTCGCGATGCGTGTGTCGCGATGCGTGTGTCGCCTGCGTCGTGCGCGTGTTGCGCATTTAGCACGAGTTGTATTAAGCATACACATTATAGGCTAGCTGTATCACTGCTGCGGCGATTATGATGTCACTGATTGGCTGGTAACGTGTAGGCCTACGCCGGGCTTAATTCGCTAACCATTTAGCGATCGAACGTGATACGCACGTGATCGTACTGACGTTGTGTGTTAATAGTTGCTGGATAACCTCAATAAATACCACACGACGTCGCTGTGTCCCCATACCAACAGTGTTATTCCATACAATTATGTTCTTTCAACATAACGCATGATAATATTCAATAGAGACAACGTCATTTTAAATCGAAGATTCCATTCCACACAGTTGATACCATTCTACATAGATGATACCATTGCACACTGATGTTGTCATTCCACATGGCTGATGCCATTCCAGTCCGATGATGCCATTCCAAATCAATATCACTATCCCACAGAGACGTGCTCCAGTATTTGTATTGCACTAATGACACGAAAACTGTTTGTTTTAATAATTGAAACAGGAATAACAAACATGGATGCTTAATTGCGTTGTCTTGGTGGTATTTTTATACATACAATGCACACATATACGGCTGTCTTCAAAATATAAGTTGAGCCCATGCATTTCATCTTTCGTTTCATTAGATGCTACTTCTGCATTGCCGGTGAGGTTGTTAATGTAGTCACGGAGTCACGAACGTCTGGCGTGATATCAAGTTCATAACTGTGTCATTCATGTCTAAATTCGCTATTAACTGACCTGAAGAACGATTGTCTTTGTTGCTTTGTGTACCATTTAACGCTCAACCGTGCCACGTCCTTCCTATTGTATGCAATTGTAATCGATGTGTCAAGATGAACCTGAACCAAAACAAAAAGCACATTCTTTTATATAGATCTAACAAGAGTTCAAGTGAATACAGGCAGAACAGCGCTGCTTTTGTGATTTCTCCATGCTCAGTTTTTACTCAAATGTTCTCAGTTATCATTCATTTATTTAAGTGGTACTTTTTATCATTATTTATTTTATATATTTTAAAGTATACGTTGACTAGCAGATAAAAACGTTAAGAACATCTGCGATGTAGCAAGGTGACGTTTCCTTCTTTAAGCGACGTCACAGACAATAACCAAATCCTAATACTTTGATATCATTGTGATGCAACGAAGTAACATATGTAGAAGAACTAGTACACTGTAGTAGCATTTATAGAAAAGGCATACATTGATCGGATAACGAAAAGTATTGATTCGCGCAGAAGAAGATAACTAAATGGCACACATTATCAACAGCTTGAATGAATACAAGCGCCGTGAATATGATTAAATACAAAACTGACAGATATCTGATAAGGGCCGACCACATAGAAGACAAATTGGCGTCCTTGTCCACTCGCCGTCTGCAGTGTGCTGCGTTGGTTGCCAACATTGCCAATCGCGTTGGAATTTTTTGTCTGACTTCGCGGAAGAGAGATAGCTATCCAACGCCCCCGTTCGTGCAACGAATTATGTCGGAGTTACTGAGAACAACATTTCCGTTCTGGAGTCATCTCAGGATACGTTTTTATATCGTATATTTCGGATCGATATCAAGTAAGCAGGCGTTGTCAGATCTACCATACAAATGTATCAGGTCATCAACAGCTGTATATGGCCGTTCGCATCAGTAGCCGTAGTGTATCATAGAGTAAATACGCCATCTGGAGTTGTAGGCCTACGATGCATCATGTCAGTTGCAAATCACCATGCTGGGTTGTTTTGCACGGTATCCTTCTCCCCAGTCATTGTCTAATAGAACAATGGTCCGTGAATGGATGGAATACATGAAGTAATGTATGTATGTGAATGACTGCATATGTTTAGAATGGCATCTGAGTGGAATGACAACATCTGTGTTCAATGGTATCATCTATGTAGAATGACAACATCTGTGTTCAATGGTATCATCTATGTAGAATGACAACATCTGTGTTCAATGGTATCATCTATGTAGAATGACAACATCTGTGTTCAATGGTATCATCTATGTAGAATGACAACATCTGTGTTCAATGGTATCATCTATGTAGAATGACAACATCTGTGTTCAATGGTATCATCTATGTAGAATGACAACATCTGTGTTCAATGGTATCATCTATGTAGAATGACATAATCTGTAAATGACCGAATGAATGACTTAGTTTGTTAGTTCGTTAATATTTTGTGAGCAAGTGAGAGGGTGAGCGAGCGAGCGATCGTATACTTGGGAAACTAATTAGAATATAACATTTGTGAATTTCTCATTCATTGTTATGTAAGTAGTATTACCATAGTTATCGAGAAGTATTGTATGTTGTGCATAACATAATGTAAACTGGCTATCCTCTCAAATCAGCTATTCTGAAACAATTACAGAAGTATGGCCTTAGGAAAAACGATAGTGCTAAGATACCTTACTTCTATATAGTCTGCGGCAGACCCTGTATTACATCTCTGAACGCGATGTGTGAATATGTTGGATGTTAATTCGTGTTCGAGTACAGCGAAGTCGTAAGTCTGCAGCACTGCCTGCAGGTTGCCTATTATTGGTGACATTTGGATAAATAGAAGCGGCACCTATTTAACATATGTTCTTTTGATCAGAACGAGCCAGTAAATGTGGTTAAGGGACTGTCAGTTACTAAGATTGTGGTATTTCCAGATTAAAGAAACTGCATTACTACACCATTTGCTGAATGTCAGTACAGGTGATGTTCCTCAAGGCAAGCAGTTTACCACTTAACGAAACGAGGTCTGTTCTTATGTCTCATTACTCGCGGTAGACTTTTTATGATTACATAGCGAAGACAGTAACACGCCGTACGGAGAGATAGCGATTCCCAGGTTGTTGACTTCCCGCTTACATGCCCTCTGGCATTCAAAAATAGTTCCGTTCTATAACTCAACTAACGACGAAATTACGTTAAATCGCTCAAAAAGTCTCCCGCACGAAGGACTTATTTTATTCTCTACCGCGTTCGTTTTATGCGATGTTATTGAAGAGTTTCAAGTCTTACTACACATTATAATAACTGCTTTCATTCCGTATCGTGTTCGTTTTTACGCGATGGTATTGAAACGTTTGTTATCGTATTACCGCTTCTTTCATCCACGTCTATCGAGCGAAATAGACGCAACAAAACCTCAAACAATATGCGACTTCGTTGACCAGGTGAACACGGTATACCCGCATGTCAAGAATGATGTCCAGTCATATCACCCTATGAACGCAGCATGAGACTGACACTTCCGGTTGACACAAAAATGTTTAGAACGATTAAACATGATGGAGATAACATATAACAAGAGGATCTAAACAAATTAGAAAATTTGCAGATGCTACTAGTTTTGGAAAGGTAAATACCTACACACAGATCGCGGAAATAATGGTTATAATATGCAGTTATAAAAGAATACTAACGTTTCGTTGCTGACATGAAAGCAGCCCACATTGCCGCTTCCGGGTAATAAAATGATATTGTTAAGTAGGACAAATGTAACACATCAGGAAAAATAACTCTTTACTCATTTGTATAAACTCTAGTTAGGCCTCATTTATAATACCTTATTCGAAATGGAAAGCCTAGGGGTAAGAAGGAAGGGTATGCAAATACAAGAATGAACGCACGCACGAGATACTTGATTGTGATACACATCTAAAATAATGTGGTTTATCGAAACAAAAGACAATAAGATTAAGAGCAGATCAAGCAAAAGCGCTCATGGTAGTGAATGCTTATGAACATATTGACAGGATATTTTCTCAGTTGAGAAAGATACACAAAACGCAATGTCAGTGAAGGAAACATATATATTATATATATATGAGGACATTAAATTGTGGTAGCGCTGATCTGCTGGTTGTTTAAATGTTAGCAGCGTAAATGTGTTTAAAAAAAACTAATATGTCAGATGGGCGGGTCACACATAGATCAGCGGTATTTAACCATTTTGGCTCTGGTACTCCTTGAGCGAGCCAACAAATCCTTATTATTCCTCCATTTTCATGTTGGTAAAACTGGATTTGCGAAGGGAGCTGGCAACGTTGCCTTGAGCTGTGATAAAACATACCTCATTACTTTCTTGTGAGAGGTTCAGCTGATTGATCTCACCAAAGCATGTGATTTATATCCCTGCTATATAATAATGCATGGCCCCTTTGTCTAACATAGTCACATGAAATATTGGCCTGCAGCGGTTCTCTCCTTTCCAAGAACATGATGACTTTTGTTTCCTAATTCGAAAACACAACGAAATGCTGTCTCCATGATAACCAGCGATCCTCCATACGGAAGAGACGAACACTGAAACTGGATACGACTTCTTCACATTCACTGACAATTCTTGGGTTCGTGGCACTGCATGGTAAATAGTTTAGACAAAAGACAGTCCTACTTATATAGAATCGCTTTCAGGTACAAACAATTGTGAAATACAATAGGCAGCATGTGTTGATTCATTCATTTGAAGCGCGAGAATCGATAGGTTTGCTAACACTTCTGCAACTAAAACGGCCTGACCCAAAATTATATCTGGTTCATGTTTCAACTAAACATGGCTTGATGAGATCTCTCCGATTGTAAAGGACTTCTTACTTTTAGTATGATACATTCTCAACGGTTGTTATGTATTTCCACAACGTGTATCTTCAATGTAATAATAATAATAATAATAAATCACTTCTAACGCGCCAATATCCTCAGACAATCCTAGTTCAGTGGCGCACCAAAACCAAAGGATTAAGCATTCTCGTACTCGTGTGCTAGGCGAAAGTCGTCAACAAATGGATGGATGTACTAGGAAGCTAGGGAGGATAGGCGATATTGAAAAGACAGGTTTTCAGGTCATGACGAAATGTAAAAATATTTTCTGCTGATTTAACATTAACGGGAAGCGAATTCTATATAGTTGGCGCGGCAACTGAAAAAGCTCGAGTTTCAGCGTTTGTCTTAACTCTAGGAACATATAGCAACTTCGAACTAGACGACCGAATTTGTCTGGCTTGTCTAGCTGGTGTGAGCATTGAGTGTAAATAACTAGGTTGTTTGGATGAAAGGGCTTGGTAGGTGATTGCACAGATCTTAAACATAATGCGATATCGCACGGGAGCCAATGCAGTGATTTTAGAAGTGGCACTGAGCGGGAGAATCGTGGAGATTGTGTGACTACCCTGGCTAAACAATTTTGGACACGTTGTCGTTTTGCAATATCTTTGATAGCAATATTATGAAGGAGGGAATTGCAATAATCTAATCTGCTGCTAACAAGAGCTGTTGCGATAGTCTTAGCGACCGAACGCGACACATGTCGGCGAATGCGGTGAAGATCACGGATATGATAAAAACAGTAACAGTGGGATATGTGCTGTCTGAAATTGAAGTCGCAATCAAAGGTCATTCCTAGATTCCGTACTGATACTGCTGGTGTGATATTTTGATTCAGGATGCATGTTGGAAAAAAGTCATTAAGTTTACCTCGCTGCATTGGAGTACCAGTGATGAGAAATTCAGTTTTGTCTTCATTTAACTTTAATTTGCTGTCGGTCATCCTTAAGAAAACATCTTGGAGACAACCGTTGAGTCGGTTTAGGGAGTGACTTGTATCGGGCGTGGTCAAGGAAATGTAGATACGTGTGTCATCTGCATAAAGGTGATGATCCAAGTTATGACTTTGGATTACAGAGATGAATGGCGTAGAGTAGAGAATGAAAAGCAAAGGCCCAAGAACGGAACCCTGGCGAATGCCACATGAAGTGGGGAGTGCGGTTGAAAAGTAATTATTTATCTTTATAGATTGATGTCTATTAGTTAGATATGAAGAAAACCAGGTCAGAGCTGTGCCAGATATGCCATACCACATTGATAAACGTTTGACAAGAGTGTTGTGATCAATGGTATCAAAGGCGGCAGACAGATCAAGCAAGGTAAGTGCAGTTACTTTGCCTTGATCAATGTTTAATATAACATCATTGTGTACTTTTATGAGTGCAGTCTCTGTAGAATGAAATTGTTTGTATGCTGATTGGAGCACACTGGATAAACAAGTTGAGCTAATATGACACCTTAGACGGCTTGCTCAAGTATCTTAGAAATAAAGCTAAGATTAGAAATTGGCCTATAGTTTTTGAAATCATCTTTTGGCAGAGATGTCTTCTTGAGAACAGGATTTACATGAGCATGTTTAAAATCATCTGGACATTTACCCGAACTCAGTGATAAATTTATGATATTCGTTATTGTACCAAGTAAAGAGTCAAGACATGCTTTTAGTACTATGGTTGGTAATAGATCGAGATCGCATGACTTATTTGGGGAGGACATTATTATTTTCCTCACTTCAACAACTGTGGCTGGCTCAGACAATACAAGTGGAGAATTTATTTGTGGGGAGTCCACATTTAAAGTACTTAAAGTGTGACATGGAGTCACACATAGATTTGACTGACACTTGACTAGGTAGAGATGGAGGCGGCCGTCTGTGTAGAATATGATTTATGCAGTTCCATAGCTGACATGGATTACCAGAGTTACTCGAGACCATGTTTGTGTAATAATTTGATTTAGCTTTGGCCATTTGTCTGTTGCAGTAGTGATACTGTTTAGAATATCGTGATCTGTCCAAAGGCGAGCGTGATTTTACGCCATATACGTTCAAAATAGCGCCGGCGCTTTTTAGATTGTAAAATTTCAGGAGTCATCCATGGAGCATGTGGCTTTTGGGACACATATTTAGATCTCAGGGGTGCAGGTTTATTAAGTTAATCTTTGAGTACTTGACAGTACTGTCGACACAGATCTGATAGATGTTCTCTGGGGTTACTGATGAGGTCGGATTTAAGGATGTCCGTCATTAGTACGTACTGAGAAACTGTTGAAATGACAGCCGACCGTTGGGGACTAAATGACTTGCACCGCGTAAAATCATGACCTCTCGAAACAGCAGAATAGGATAAAAATAAAACACACAATAAAAATGCTGGTGTCATTATCTTGGTGACAATGTACGTTCCTCAAAATGGTGATGTATAAATAATGTATCATAAAAATAATAAATAATAGAAAATAATAAAATATTCTAAGACGGTATAAGTGTACTACAAATAATGTAAATTTCTAGGTTATAAAAAGTGGGTTGGCACGCTGAGTATCTCAGCGTGCTACAAGAATGTAGTCGTGATGAATATTAACTACTGCAAAATCCATACTTTAAAAAGCTTGTTTTACCCCCGAAAATGCCGAATTACCCGCAATGGGGTAGTTACCCACAGGTTAAATACCGCTGACATAGATTAATAAATATTGTTGAATCATGCTAAACACACTGGACATCGTATTTTTTCTCTGATACAACTTCATTATCACCAGTGGGTCTGCTAAGTTAACACTATTGTTGCGGCCAAATATACGCTAGTAATGGCAATTCTTGAGTCAAAGAGCCAATGTGTGCAGAATCGTTGTCTGTATCAACACAGTGGCTCCGTCTGGCGAATACTTTCGCCTGTATCACGTTTCTACGGCCAGGAAATGTGAAAGGAGCAGCTGATAACACAGTGGACGGACAGTAGAATGTTTCGTTTCTTCTTCAAATGGTGGAATAATAGAGGTCAGGCATCAGTCAAATGGTGGACTTGTGGATGTCAGGCATCAGTTAAATGGTGGACGTGTGGATGTTAGGCATCAGTCAAATGGTGGACTTGTAGATGTCGGGCATCAGCCAAATGGTGGACTTGTAGATGTCGGGCATCAGTCAATGGGGGATTTGTAGATATCAGGATTCAGTCACATTGTGGACTTGTAGAAATCGTGCATCAGTCAAATGGTGGACTTGTATAGGTCAAGGATCAGTCAAATGTTGGACTTGTAGATGTTAGGCATCAGCCAATGGTGAATTTGTCGAGGTCAGGAATCGATCAAATGGTGGATATATCAAATTAGGGGTTTTGTCATAAGCACAACTTCTCGAATTCAGACTACCGTAAAAGGTAGAATTGTCGAGATCACGCCTGAGGAGATATTGTAGCACGGAACCTATTCATCTCCTGCGCCAGCTACACAAAACCCTCTTAACGTATAATCACATATTTAACGCCGCCTTTCGCCTCGCCGACGAGTGGTAATTTAATCAGCTTGATCATCCGTACTTCCCATATCTTGAGGTCATTGGTGCATCCCACTGGTGCACTTGTAGCGGTCACTCCCCGGCTTATAGACAGCGGCAGTGTACAACAAGAGTGCGCCGCCGTTGTGCCAGATATCATTGTGCATGCCGTCACGCGGCCTATGCAGGTACGGAAATTGTGCGACAGCAGCATGCTAATTTAACGTCAGTCAGGGCAGAAAAAGACAGGCTGGCGGAAATGAACAAAATAATGGAGTTGGCATGGCAACAGTGATCATGCGCCGTACGTGGCATATTGTTCAAGTGGTGTGTTTGAAGACCCGACCAGTTGATGGTATGATGATTGCAATTATATTCGTATTCAAAATGGCAAATACACAATTTGCTGACGTCACCGACTGACAGCTAAAGAAACACTCGGTTTTTGCGTGGCTCATTTCGTTTAGCTTCTCCGAATCCAAAACCATCATTATGCATGTAGGCCACACGTCACTCAAAACAAGCATCCGCTTTCACTTTCAAGATCATTCAAGCGTCTTCTGCACATAAATGATGACGTTGTTTTCACAATTAAGATGCATATGATCCTGTATTAGTAAGTTCTGCCACATCGGCAAACAACCGTAGACCGGCTTATTTTCAAACAGAAATCGAAGAAGTGCATTAATCATTTATCAGTTGTAATGGTAAGACGCAACACAATTTTTTTGACCTCACAATATAAATGTTCGCATTTCAGCGTTTAAACAATAAATGTCCGTCCCAATGACAAAATTACCTAATCGCAGCAAAGGTACTTCGGCAACCGACCCAGTGGAAGGGTGTTGGTCGAATACTAAAATCGTTACTAATAACAACCATAATGACATGCGCAAAGAGTAGATGAACGACAAAATGTTCACCTAAGTTTGGCACTTCGGAAAATTACGACGACCACCTGACACAGTTTACTGCCGGGAACGACGTATTTCACAACCATAAACATAACACAGCATGAAACCTCGCTAAACCGGGTGGAATGACAGGTGTTTAATCGTGGATAACAGTAAACTGAATAGTCTGCCTCTGCAATATGTCTTTCAACACTACGCAACCTGTGATTACTCCATAACGTATTATTGTTACAAACCCAACCAGCTGTCGTATAAAGAGTTCCGTAGGAATCAAGGTTAAACCTTTTTATAATGGGGATTCACGAACAGTAGTTATTCACCGTGTCAGTCCCCTTCGTACATAGATCCATATAATGTGTGAGGGATCCGATACTGTTCCTGTTTATGGGTGTGTCAGCGCCAGCAGATGTGCACGGAGAACTGGATATCATTGAAGAATCATAGCAAGAAAAATGTCTTTATTCTGATAATGGTGATAATGATTGATGCAGCCGATAATTAGCACAGCCGATCCTTGATCACTCCATACAGATGTCTAATGACACCAATACTTTTCTTGCCGGTGTTTCTCTCTCAGCTGTACCATTTCATGTGCACTTGACATAAACCTTGTAACGAAGTCATTTAGGTGTTATGCTACACCTAATATCGTGTCATACGGATGATATGGAACGACAAGGAATCAATACGCGACGAATCAAACATAACAAAGACATAGTACGGAAGCAACATGTTCACAGAATTTCTCTTTTTTCGTGTTTCACTGTCTTTTACCCGTTTCTTCAGTAGCGTTTCGGCAGCTTTCTTCTACCACTAGATGATAATTTATTTAACTGTGTCATGCTTTTCAGAACAATCTCCTTTGGTGTGAGATATTTATACAGCGCAAGCACTACCACGAAAAGTGATTTAAAGGCATCCTTTCTACGATAACGCTGCGCCAGACTTGCCTCTCGTTAAAGGTCGCTTAGCTTGACAAAACACTTCAATGACATATCATCGCCAGACGTATCAAAAACGAACAAGCGGTGTCAAAAGAGATCGACCATTGACTGCAGAAATACATCAGCTGTCTGGAGACTGCAGGCAGCTGTTTACCGACTGACACCGTCGTCGTTTCCGCTGCTTGGAGGTCATTTGCACAATTAACAGCACGCCTACCACGAATATCACGCGTGCTTCAACAGCAACGCATGGTAAGTAGGAAAGCGTGTCAACGATGACGCTACGCCTGTCGCATGTCACCTGTCACCTGTTGCCTCTTCGGCCTACGGATCAATTAAGGCAGACGTGATTTTGTCACGCTGCTTGGATGTTTTCTGTACTTTGGTGGGTTTGATTGAGCGATTGCGGCATCATTCGAAGCGATCATGCTCGCGACCACGGTGTTGCCCTTGTCAGGTTGTCACTCGGTTCCTCATCCATCGTCCAGAAGTCTTTGTCCTGCACCAAACATGTCACTACTCATCGCCAATAGTTCGTTATACGACTTTCGTGCAGACCCAATACCGTACGTGTGAGTGAGTGAGTGAGTGAGTGAGTGAGTGAGTGAGTGAGTGAGTGAGTGAGTGGGTGAGTGGGTGTGTGGTGAGTGGGTGAGTGGGTGTGTGGGTGAGTGGGTGAGTGAGTGAGTGAGTGGGTGAGTGAGTAGTGAGTGAGTGAATAAGTGAGTGAGTGAGTACGTGAGTGAGTGAGTGAGTGAGTGAGTGAGTGAGTGAGTGAGTGAGTGAGTGAGTGAGTGAGTGAGTGAGTGAGTGAGTGAGTGAGTGAGTGAGTGAGTGAGTGAGCGAGTGAGCGAGCGATCAAGTGAGCGACTCACTTTCGTGATCCATGACATATTTAGGTGGGTGGGTGGGTGGGTGGGTGAGTGAGAGAGTGACTGACTCAGTCAGTCAGTCAATTAGTCAGCAAACCTGGGGCCGAGTACATGAGTTCAAGTACGAGTACGAGTACTTTGAAGATGGATGAGTACGAGTACGAGTACATTGCTAAAAGCTGAGTACGAGTAAAAGTACGAGTACATTTTTTTAAATATAAATATTAAATAATAACGTATTTTAAAATTATTAATTAATCTAATTTATATAACTCAGCAAAAGTGAATATGCAATGGCAGTTGATCAATTTTTATGAGGAAAACTAAAAAAAACTCTATTTCATCAACAATTAAATTCACTTCATTGGCATTCATTTCAGTGGCATCGTATGATTTTATCATCTATTTGTCATTGCACCGAATGAACATGAGTTGTTCACAAGTCGTGTCTTTCAGGCTGCACCGTTCAGGGTAGATTACTTTCTCGGCTGTGCTAAATACCCTTTCAACTGGGGCTGATGAGGTTGGAATGCAGAGATGGTGAGGGACCAACTGAGCCACAGTTGGAAACCTCCGAACTGCAGTGGGTCACTGTGACGATCTGTACATGGCTGACTGGGGTATTCGTTCACATCTACAATCAGCAATCTGCTGATATTTTAAGTTTGCAATTTATATTTTCTGATCGTAGACTACTAGTTGTTGAGAGGGTTAGCACATGTTCACATAACAGGCTTAGCATCCCCTTTGGACTTTTTAGCCAGGCTGCTGGCATGGGATTATACTAATGTAGGAGGCAGTCTGACTTGAGCCACCTTACTTCTACAGAGGAAGACTGGCAGTTCTTGTTCTTAGCAGTTAGCACTGTCAGTCACTGTCAAGTGGCATGGTCCCCAGACTAAGTCAAATGCATTTCCTGTCTAACTGGTGGGTTAACTGCTAACCCTGCCCTTTATGGACATTCTGGTGGCTTAATTAAACAAACAGGTTTATGGCCTGAACTGATAGCCTACAAATATTGTTTGCTTAACAGGGTGTTTCTGGCTGGGAAAAGATGCTGCCTTTTGCCATGTTTGGGTATCATAGTCATGGTTATCAGAGAATGAGAGATGGTAAGGTAAATTCTGTCAGACATAACAAAGTATTAAACAAATTGTTGAACATTTAAATATTTCAGGAAAGTTTCATTTTATAACCAAATATATTAATTTTCCCCTGTACATATTGAGAAAGTACTCAGATGTACTCGTAATTTACTCATAAAATATGAGTACAATGAGTATGAGTACGAGTCCCTGACCCACAAGTTTTATGAGCATGAGTACGAGTACGAGTACTTGAAAAATGTACTCGAGTACATGAGTACCGAGTACTTCGGCCCCAGGTCTGTTAGTCAGAGCCAGTCAGTCAATGGGTCAGTGAGCTATCTTGGCTTCCATTTCCAGGCCTTCGTGTCCAGACATTAATAAACTGCATTTTCATCTATCCACTGTTTTCTTCTCTAACGACACCGACAAATGATGAGAATTGACAGCGTAAATCTACTTATCTGTTATCTGTCACCTATTCGCGTAGCTGCTCGGGAACTAATACGGCTTGAAATGTTCACAACAACAAACAATCATTATCATCAATCCTACAAAATCCAACTCGATCATTACGCAATCTTTTACGCAATAAAATTCGTGCAAACGTCTCCGGATGCTGCCAAATTCATGAAAACGTATCCATATGTTGTCAACCTGGCCTTACATGTCACTAACATTTTGTTACGTATATCCTTATGCGATCTGATCACTAATCATTTCAAGATTATCCATGCGTAACCCGATCACCCTTGATAGCATCCGTAAATGTCACACGTAGTCTGATCACCATCCGTTTGATGATGGATTCTTACATGACATTAACCATTGGATGGTGAATCTGTGATTTGTCGGACCGTTCGATGATGGATTCTTACATGACATTAACCATTGGATGGTGTATCTGTGATTTGTCGGACCGTTCGATGATGGATTCTTACATGACATTAACCATTGGATGGTGTATCTGTGATTTGTCGGACCGTTCTATGATGGTTTCTTTCGTGACCCGAGGCACCGGGTTGTGTGTCCACAAATATAAGGATCACCAACCACTTGGTGATGGATCCTGAACTACCGGATGTTATTAGTCAGATCACAGAGTGCGTCGTAATGAAATACATAGATATCGGTTTGTCTTAGACGAGTACACTCTATCAAACCAATATCGTCACGATTACAGTAATCGTTTATGTAGAAAAACGCATACATGAATCGTAAGGGATAGGTACTCTCGTGAGTTCGCAAATACAACAATTTTATTCGTTTCGTATTTATTTATTATTTATTGTACTGACAATCGCATTAGGCCAAGTAAAAAAAGAAAATAGTTTCTCGTCCGGATTTTTTTTTAAAGGAGGCGGGAGGTCCTTATTATTTACTATTTGTCAATATTTTGTTATTGTTTAAAGATGGCCGCAATGTCGTAGATGTTAAGTGTTACTGATTTAAAGACACTGTTGCTTGTCCGATGTAACGTGGAACATACCAGGGCTGTGATGTATGTTACTATAATTACTATTATTTTAGCTGGATTGACAAATAAACAGAAACAATTATGTGGAATCTATATATCCCATGTTACACCGGAATACAATTTAAATTGATTAAATAAACATAACACAATGTTAAATGTATTTAATACACAGCAAAAGGTGCCACACTGTACGGATTTCCCGCATACATTATGGATTTTTTTTAAATACGGCAATATCCAGTTTTAATACGGATTTGCTACAAAATGTAAGCAAATGTTAATTAATGTAGGTATATTTAGTAGCCTGGTAAATGGCGACACTCGCTCGGAACAAGCATGTTAACCAATACAAAAATACTACAGTTTCAAGTTATAATATGCATTTCAGAACACAAAATGTGGCATGTCTGTAAAAACAACCATCCATTGCCAAACGTACACATGCACATCATTTGCTTGCAGGTTGCCGAGGTGCGAAGGATCTAGTCACTTTCTTCTTGGCCACTTTGCATTTCACCTCACATTCCTCACAAAGAGGATAATGGCCAACCGATGTTGTAACGCTATGTTACATAATACGACGCCTCAATGGACATTTTACATGTTAATTTGTCGTTGACCTTCACTATGTCAAATGTGTTCCCTTCTCCAGGATCATTGACGTCTTTGAAGCATGCGCCACATGAGTGTAACATCACCTCCAAGTTCCTCTCCAGTTCTTATTTCTCTTCTGGTTTGAGAACGCGGGCAGCATAGAGGACACTCCATTTCAGACATCTTTCACACTTGTAAAAATTGAAAGTGGAGAAAAATTGCAATTGGCCAGTTCACAATAAATAAAGCAGTTTCCGTCTTACCTTATTGTAGTAGGCATGGTTTGCCTACTTATCTCTCTGTTACAATTGATTGGGTGTTTATAACCTATGTGGTTAAACAACCAATCACAACATAAATATTTCAACCACGACAAGTTGGAGGGCAGAGTCATACCATCTTTGATGCAAAGTTGTATGCGTTGTCATAAAGCTTTGTTGTGATGAACATATATATTCATTTGTAAATAATGAATCATTCCAATTATTCAATTTTGGGGTGTGACATGTATTGCAATTATCTCACTGACGAGTTAATTGACACAATGTCTGCTAGACACTCGTTCGGGTTTGCCGACACGTCCAACTTGTCCTTACTTCTACCAATGTTCACTTTTACCTGAAGACAAAATAAAAGAAATGAGACCTTAAAACTACAACCTTTTCCAAAAACCATTTGACAATTGACAAATCTTAATTGGCTGAGGTTATTTTGAACAAAACAACACAAATGATCAAGCAAGAAAAGGGTGAGTAGGCCTACATTGAAACGTTTTTAATATTTGTGCCCGAGCAGTAGGCTATCATGGAACAATTTCCTAGGAGTTGCAATCCACAATATCTCTCTGGCTACATTTCAAATATTTCGTTTAAGCTATGCAACGTATTGCTGTATTTTATGAAAAGTGCACTTGCATTTCAAAATGTTACTTATTTCCATGAAACATTCGAAAATTACAAACTAAAACAGACAAAAAAATTCGTACAACTCGGCATGGTGTCACTAGTAACAGCCTTGTTAGACAGTCACCATAATTTAATAAACCGCCCAAATCAGCATGTCATGCCATATTTAAACTACTTCAGTAATACTTTTATACACTGTTGCTAACAAAGTTGTCATTTTAAGTAATCTTCAATATCTTGGCATATTTGTGGCGGGTCTAACCGGTGATTATTTACACTAGTAGCGCCACCGTGTAGACTTGAGCGAAGTCAATGCAAAATCTACTGACAGGCCTCGAATTTCATCAAATTGAGGGCTTTTATACTTTTTAGGGGGCACATAATATATAACACGACCAGACCGTGAACAATAGCTTAATTTCCGAGGCAACGCGGCCAGTTGCCAGGGCATTTCGACAAATGGCCGCGTGCTGCCACGCAGTTTGAGGTGAGTACCTACCTGTGACGTTTGACAGCATTCTGTTGAACTGATGTCTTCTCCGTCATCAAATTCCCCTGTGGGCGTGTGGCAAATTGTGAGAAAAGCTCTAGGAATGTCTGCTTGCCATTTAATACCGTCCTAGCATACCACGGTTTCAATATTGTGGTGGACCTACGAATTCGCAAGCAAACAAACACCGACATATTCGGACTAAAGATGGCCGACAATAGCAGACATGTCACGCAAGCGCTATAGTTTCGTGCACGTGATTAGCCTCGATTCCAGACTTGAGTATGCGGTCCTTGGAGCACGGGGCACGCAACAAGCCAATATCGTTCCTATTTTAATCTCTGTAGAAGGCATACACAGATCTGAAAAGCGTTTAAAATAACGAATTTTGTTAATAGTAAATAGCAAAAAAAGGAGGCGGCAGCTAAAAAGGAAGCGGGCGGGGACGAGAAACTATTTTCTTTTTTTACTTGGCCTTATTAGTTGTGTGAACGAACCATTCAATATTTTAGTTTGTGTTTTTAAGGTTTCAATGTCGCCATCAGCATATACACAAACACATTTCCCCATCCATAAAACTAATTTGAAAAACTGCTGGGAATCTCAAATGGGAACCGTCTAAAAATATCGTCACTTTATTCGTGTATCACGTATAATAAAATGGTCGCCGGTTGCAGTGTGCCAAGACAGCCGACGACAAGAATAAGAGCAGAACACGATATATGACAATTACTCGCAATTTCTTTTGTACAGGCGTCTGAATGGGCTGCCATATATGATGAAAATCAGTGTCATAGAACGGAAGTAATATTGTTATAGAATATGCATTCAAATTTACAATACATCCATGCAATCACTACATCGAATAAGTTGCCAGATACGATTAATAAATCGCTGAATTCCACTAAAAAATCGATTACTCGTCTTCCAGTGAGGCGAATCATCGTTGAGACCTGTGTTAGCAACATTCTGAAGTGACATTATGTGTAATTCATCTGCAGCACGGCCATATAATGTTGGAGGCGACACTTTCTGCATGGCAACGTTATTTATGGTCTGTCCACAAAAACTCCACAAAATTTTATTAAAGGTACTTCCTGTGGTAGGTTACTAGTTTCCGCCAAATTGCAAGCAGGTAGTGTTGTATTAGCAACGTTTACATACTTAACGTAACATGGTGTAATTGTATTTAGTTTAATTATTATTTTAGTCACTATTTTTTTCAATCATTGTCTTAGTCATTTACTCACTCAGTCGCAGTATATATATGCCCAACTACCAGTTCATTTTCTTATTTATTTATTTACCCATCCAACCACACATCCGTCCACTCATCCACCCATCCAACCACACATCCATCCATTCAGCCACCCATCCATCCACTCATCCACCTATCCAACCACACATCCATCCATTCAGCCACACAAACACCCACCCACCTCTCTCTCTCCTCTCTCTCTCTCTCTCTCTCTCTCTCTCTCTCTCTCTCTCTCTCTCTCTCTCTCTCTCTCTCTCTCTCTCTCTCTCTCTCTCTCTCTCTCTCTCTCTCTCTCATCATAACATATATAAATCTGATTCAGTGCAATAAATGTCACACATAAATGTCCTGATTTGTGTCGACGTTGAAGTAGATCGCTATAATCATAGCGATCTTACATGTCAGCAGAGCATTAATCCAGTGCACGAAGGAGCAGAACGACCCGTGGAACAAAGACAAGGTAACGCACAGCAACCATATCACCGCAAGGCTGACGAAAACTCTCCGAGTATTTATTAAATATTTACACGCTGTGGCAGCTGAGTTTGCCCGTAACATTTAGAAGAGGCATTGATTTTTCGTTAAAAAGTCATCGCAGCTACTGAGCTTCCGAAAGTCGGGGACATAAATGTTATTTACGTTGATTCAGCACACACACGGTCGCTTTCGTTGGTAGTGTCCTGCCGCGTTCACACAGATGGGATAGGGACGTAGCAGCTACTAGCTAATGGCATTGTATTAGCCTGGAGCAAATACCAGCAAAAACAAACGCATTAGCCTACAGCAAGTTGGCCATCTGCCGTCGTACTTGAATGAAATCAAAAACAGCAACTACATCTGCAAATACATTAAGGCGCCGGTGGAGGGGAAGGCATTGTGCTGTCTCATAACGCCAAGTTTCAAGTATAATCAAGAAAAATTTCAAACTTCCAGCACGATAAGAGACCATGGAAAAAATGTCAGGAGGGAAGAACTTCTCAAAGATATACTGCACCCGAGGGTTTTGGCAATTAAAATTAGACGAAGACAGCTCGAAACTGTGCATTTATCACACCGTTAGGCAGGTACCGCTATCTGCGACTTCCGTTTGGAGTTTCGGGTGCGCCAGAGGTATATTACAGAACCGTCCATCAGTTGTTTGAAACAATTCTAAACGTAGACACATCGATGGACGACATCGCCATACGGGGTTAGACTCGAGAACAGCATGATGCCACTGTGAGAAGAGTCCTTGACAAATGTCGACAGGATTGTGCCTCAAGAAAGAGAAATGCGAAATAGGCGTAACAGAGTTTAAATTTCAGAGAAATTTAAGCAAAGAAGGCGTAAAGCCAAACTCAAGAAAGCCGCAGCTATCACCCACATGACGCCACCTAAAAGCAAAGAAGAACTGGCTAGGTTCTTTGGTATGGCCAAACACCTCGCAAGATTTCTGCCAGATCTTGCAGAAATTAGTTACCATTTGAAAGTGCTGATGAAATCCGATGCGCACTTCCAATGGGGTCAGGAACAACAGAGAGCATTTGCAAACCTGAAAGATATTGTGTCGAGCAAGCCCTTGCTGCAATTCCAAAACCCTGAATTGTCAAATAAAATATCGTGTGATGCAAGTCAGAAAGAACTTGGAGCAGTATTGCAACAGCTGCAGCATGGCGAGTATCGCAGAAATACAGAAAATGCAAACAACACTCGTTTTGAATCGGAGATAGAAGCACATGTACATGGTGTGAAGAGTTCAGACTCTGTGACAGACAAGAAGAAAGAACACATCAAGGAAGAATATGAAGATGATGCAGAGATGTGCGCTTTGGAAAACACTATATTGTCAGGATGGCAAAATGTGAACAGAGAGATCGTCCAGTGTGCACACACTCACACGGGAACTACAGGGATGAAATAACTGTTCAGGATGGCTTTGGAAGATTCGGAATCCCACACGAGCTTGTGAGCGATAATGGGCCTTGCTACTCATGCACCGAATTCAAGCAATTTGCTGAAGAAAGGGACTTTAGGCACACCACATATAATTCAACATATTCACAATCCAATGGATTAGCAGAAAGAACAGTGAAAACTCTAAAGAACATCCTCGGAAAAAGTGGTGATAAGCACATGGGTTTACTAACGTACAAGAAGCACACAACTTGAAAGTGGACACACTCCATCAGAGCTCAATCTGGGAAGAAGAACCAGAACACGTTCAAAGCTTATGCCAGAAACTTGGAGAAGATTAAGAAGAACGAGAAACAGAAATACTACCATGACAGAAGAGGAGTTCGATCACTTGAACCACTTAAGCAAGGATACAAAGTGAGAGTGTACGACTCAGAGAGAAAGTTGCAGAACCGTTCTATTGTTCTTGTGCAAGTCGCGCCGAGATCGTAATAAAGTTCAAACTGACCGAGGTACAGAAATTCGACGAAATCGACGAGATCTAATGACAACAGCTGAACGAGATATTGTGCAACCTGGAGAAACTGCTGAAACTGCAATAGAAGAAAAGAAGAGTAACATGAAGAAAGAGAACCTGAGCTGAATGCGCCGAGAAGGCCAGTTGCGCCTCCTGTGACTCATGTGGTGTACCGAAGATCTGCAAGGATACACTAACAACCAAAGAGACTCATAGAAAACATGTAAAGTAGACAGGAAATGAGTTGCTCAAGACAGCTATCAGAATAACATAGCTGGACATATGGATAGTCTACTCCATATGCTCTTAGATTACAATATCTAGTTGAATTACATTGCGAAAGACGTTTAGCATAAATAATGTAATTCATTACATGAACACTTTATTTTGTAATACGTACAATAAAGTTGTACACTAGTTAATTCCTATGTAGAGAAAGTAAACTGTGTAAAGGACGTGCAGATGCGAAGACAGACATTGGAACCTGAAGAAAGAATATCACAACATGAACATTCTGTATAATGATTTACAGTGCATATGAACATTGCAATGAACATTTAATTTTTTTAGCAGGAAGATGTAGAGATGTCGCTTACTAGTTTTTATATTCATATCGCGATTACGACCGCGAGTACCGTTAATTTCGAAGCTATGCTTTGAATAATACACACTTCTGGTGTACGGGGTCACGAGTGTAAGTGTCAAAAACACATGACAATAAATTAATTAAAACTGGATTGTTGACGTGTTACAAACTTACGAAGTATTAGAGTTGTCACTTTAGAAACTTTGCCTTTTTTCATAAAAAAACACTTGTGGCGAGATTTCAACACATTTTTTACGACGGAATTTCCGAACGCACCACATGTTCGGCATCCACTTTGATGGCTTGACGGACTTTTGCTAGGCAACAGGTCACGTGATGGATATATCAATTGTTCGAAGACTGCGTGCGTCTGTATTCGGCGTGATATCAAACGGCGCTATTGATGAATGATAACCACTCAATTACTGTCAGTCGGACGACTTATAATAGTTGGCATGGCCAGAAACCCCAGCGTGCAAAGATCGCGAGACAACGATCGCCATCAGAGCGTCTCGCCGGCTTTGAAGCTGTCACGTACGGTCAGCCTAATAGACCGCCGCTCGACGCAACATCGCCACGCGGGCACGGAGAACATGACACTTGTAAGCGACGCTCGAAGCATAGGGCCTCGCAGGACTGATGTCATAATTAAATTCACTAGCCGCGTCGGCGCAAGGTACAAGAACATGGTGAAAAAGACCAGAAATCATCGATTTATTGGCAGTCCAACTATTTGTCATCGGCATTTGACCCACATTTGTCGGATAGATACAAATTCTCTTTTCAACATGTGGACACCGGTGGCGTCGTTTACGCAAGCAGTGTATGCATGGCACGTGTGTTTCATTAATCCAGCGCTCTACGGGAGAACGAAAGTGTTACGTTGTTAGCTTTCTAGTAAACGTCGTCACAAGTAGTTCTTCTAACTTCCTTATGACAATAGTTTGACCTGTGTCTTTATAACCATTCAGTATTAAAAACCCTTTGTTCTTTTTTGATCAACCTTTAATATATATTGTTCCCTAGAGTGTCGTTAATGCACATGAATTACGTTGGGCTTATGTCGAGCTAGTTCGGGAGCGGGCTTTTGTAACTTTTTTCAGAAGAAGCAGACTAGCTACCTAAAGACATTTTACAAATAACATCGTGGAAACGCAATATAAAAATACCAGCGTAAGCCTAAAAAGAAATTAGTAAACCTTCCCATCTGGAATTCAGCTAAATGTCAAATCAACCAATCGTCACATTTGCACGGTTATTTTCGATTGTCAAAGTTTATATATATCATTTCGCCGTAACACAAACACTCAACTGGCGCATAGATGACGCTCGTATGTAAGCAGTGCACATTTCTAACTAGGCCACACTATCGCCACCTTTAACCACAACACAAATTGTATATAACAATTATAACCGATAGGAGATCAATATTAAGCAGGCGTGACAATCGGCCGACTGGGCAGACGTGACCAGAAACCGTACAGCTGTTGTCTGACCTGGGTGTGTCAGTTGTCCTTACTACATGGACGAAATCTGTAAAAGGGTTGAACAAACACTATAAACTCAAACTTTATGTTTGCTACCTGCAGTTCTTTATATCTCACTCGATGGATTTTTAGTAATGATTCTATAACACTGTGTTCTCGATACTATACGATTCACATTCATAATACGCCAATATATATAAATATATATATATGTATATATATATATATATATATATACATATATATATATATACATATATGTATATATATATATATGTTTGTGTGTGTGCGTGTATTGTACGCATTAATGTAAATATATATATATATATACACGCATATATATATATATATATATATATATATAATATTATAATAGAAATGTAAATACAAATGTATGTCTAGTAAATTAAAGTCAACATAATTAAATAAAGTCACAAACATAAAAATTTATTAAGTACACTATTATTAATCAGTTAATTAAACCAGCAAGGTATAATTTATGTAAAATGTCAATTATTCAACAGGATTCTTCAATTAGTTTAGTCGGAATATTCAAGGCGGAAGAGGAGTGTGTTCATGACTGTCCTGAATGACATCGCCGATCTAGAGACGTACTGATAGCCGATGGTAATGCATTCCACAGAACGGGCACGGCGACATTAAAGGATCGCTCCATGTATCACTTGAGCCTCCGTCTCCGTACCACTGGTAATTGTTTTTTGGCTGACCGCGCGGAAGTCGTGGCTGAGCGTCTACTCCATATGTCAGCTAAATACAATGAGGACGCGTTTTTATTGATATTTTACTAGGGTGCAAAGGCTTAATGGGACACTTTCGGTGGTCAAAAAGGGCAAAATAATTTTGCATAATGACAATGTGATCATTGCCCAGAATAGATATGCATGAAGATGGGTCATTCCGTAAGAATCTAAGAAATGTTGCATTAGCAGTCACACACATGCACGCACGCACACGCACACACACACACACACACACACACACACACACACACACACACACACACACACACACACACACACACACACACACACACACACACACACACACACACACAACAAGTAAAGGTACGCAGTGTTCTACATCTTAGCTAAACAAGCGAATATAAAATGACAACATAGGCAACACTTTATTGTTGACACAAAAACATAAATGTTGCAAATTACAAGAAACACCACTACACGATTGTCTGCAGAGGAAAACTCAGAACTGCTGCCATCATCTGCAGGAGCAGCGGGACTGTCAGGCTCCAAGAAACACTCGCTCCAGTCACTGACAGTGACTCCTGATGAATCCCAGCTGGACTCATTCTCCGAGTCCATCTCGGATTTGAAGTTGGGCATTCTCGCGCCGGGTGTATTCCACAGGTGGATAGCTGATCTGGGTTTGAAGTCAGCCATGTCGAGTGAATACAGCTGGATGGTGATGATAGCCGACATTGTGGATGGCTTGAACTCGTCACTAGTTTCACTGTGCTGAAGCCTTTTTCCCATTCAGCTGAACTCGCTAGAAGTGCCAGCACTACGAAACTAAACTCAATTTTATTGTTTTTCCAGCTTGTTTTTTGTACAACGCTTACATTAAATTTCCCATTCGGAAGTACACAAATGCCACCATCATTGGCACGTGTCCTACCTCGACTTCGTCGTTATAAGAACATGTTTGTCTAGTTCTAGTTCTAGTTGTTTCCAGCGCTCGGCAACGTTCTATTAACTGACTAGTCTGTATCATTGTGGTTACAGTGTAATGGTCTCATGAGGTCTTATTCAACTAGTCAGCCTTTTTCAGAACATTATCACCAAACCGACCTTTATATGCTGGCACTAAGGGTGGTCACTGCCAGGGTGCTTTTCGTCCTCAGTGGTTCTTTTACGTCCCAAATTGAGACGGGACCGACATTAACGTGATCTCCGAGTCACGAGGAATACACAGTCCCCAATGTTGAGAGGTTTTTACACCAAATATCATGCCTGCCCGGTCCGGGTTTCGAACTCAGAGCGCTAGCATGCCAGGCGGATGTGCTAACCACTACACTAGTCAAATTTTGATACCTCATGTGTTATTGCCATCATTCAACATAATCCCATGCGTATTTACGTTACAAAAATATCGCGTCTTAGCGCACTTTTGAAGCCCAAAGAGCGACCTAGTTTGCAACAACATACGCTGCTGCGTAGCTCACTGCGGTAACGCGCGGCCGCAGCGGCGCAGACTGATGCAAACCGGATCGCACTTTGGGCCTCAAAAGTGTGCTAAGACGCAACATTTTTTAATATAAATATGCCTGGGATGATGTTCAAAACGTGTAGTTATAATACGAAATCGATGTTGGCCCGGGTACTAGACAACTGCTCCATTATTTTCTTTTAAAAAGGCAGCCGGTCTTCTGGGCCGGCAGTTTTTCAAAGTTACCGGCCCGACGAAATATTTGACGGTCTCGAGCCTCGGGATTGACAGTAATTTCGAACAGAAGGTACGTTCTTATATAATGCAGTATACAGTCCTCAAGACTGCTCAACGCGCTTTACACTTTACTCCCTGGCAGACCTGTTCAATCTCGACACACATATCCTCCGCTGTCTACAGCCAGGTACTCATTCATGCAGCTGAGTGAATTAGATGCTCTAGTCACTGCGCCAATGTATTCTACACAGTTTCGTAATCAAATGTGTGTATATATCATGGGTTTGTCCTTCAAAAGGGCGAAGTATGCGGTAATTTGGAAGATGTTGTTATGGATGCAATGTGCAACCACTGCTTGCATGTTTATAACGTACACTCAACATTGTGAGCACTTGTTGTTGGTTCTGAACTTAGTGTAGCACAAGGTTTTTAAAACAAATATAGCAAGGACGTGTCCGGAGATGGTAGTTTAGCGGGACACGAAACGTCCACTGGCGGACGAACGAAATGGTATGGAAAATGTTTCGCTGCCGCGCCGCCGTAACTCTTTAACTTCAGCCTTGAGCTCTCGTCTCCACTGTGAAGACAGTGGGTTGTTATGAATCATGTACGTGCATGTTAGTTACCATAACACAACAACAGCTAATATTTGATTACATTTAAAAGTATGATGTAATATCAGTGATAATTTCTCTAAAACAACTGTCCTTAGAATTGTTGTATCCATAATTGGTCTGTCGGAAAATGTAAACATTGCTTCGGAACGCATTCAATCGGTATGAGTTGTACCATCAAGGGTTCCGACGTACTGCATTTGTCAAAAAACAAACTCATTTGGAAATGTACCATTTCAAAAATGAATATGTAATAAAAATAAAAGCTAACACAGCGACCATCAGCCAACCATGTGCCAACCGGTTGTGCAATGTTTTGGTTTGCCCAATGGACCTCCCAAACTAATTAATTTTAAAAAAATGAGTTCAACACCCATTGGTTGTGTTCACGTGGTATTGACGTATTACAACATATACATATCAAAAAGTGTTAAAATTTAATTAATACAATTCCATAAATGAAATGTTTCCTTGAGAAGCTCTAAGTATAAGTCTACGCAGAGTCAACATTTAGACAACAATGCACTGTTGTTACGTGTAGCTATTGCTCTATTCAATAGCGGTCTTCTCCAACGTCATCTCAATTAAAAATCAAATAGGATGACTGGGTAGTCAGTGACACTATCACACACACACACACACACACACACACACACACACACACACACACACACACACACACACACACACACACACACACACACACACACACACACACACACACACACACACACACAGACAGTGACAAACTGAGCACTGCATGGCTGTCAGCCAAGCATCCATATAAATATAATAACTCAAACAAGCATCCATTTAAATATAATAACTCAAATATGGGAAGAACACCAGATAAATAATTCTATAATATTTGAAATATCACTTTAGATATTGCTCCCATTATCGCCCAAAACTGAATTCAACTCAGTCAAACAACAATCGTGTTAAGTTGTTATAATTATAATATATTGTGTATAATTCCTGTCATAAAATACATTATTTATCTGACAATGTTATATGTTAGTATAAAGACATTACCTCATTCTGCTAGACAAGCAGCATCGTCTCCCAGACCCACCATGATGTTTAATTTCCGACATGTTTCACTAAGCTTTGCTGTCCAAGCATCGCTACGTGCATATCACCCTCTGTTGGTGCTACGCTGACCCGCCTACATACAGGATTACAGGATTAATCACACGCAGTCACTAGCTGGGACTCGTTGACAGATGCAGCCTGCGACAGTGGGGACTACTTGCCAAAGGCGGGCCATCCAACCGGCACCAGTGAGATTCTTTCCAGATGGCGTTACTATTTCTGTACCGTTACCGCAAACGTAAGCGTGTCGTTAACGTTCTTGTGTTTTCTTGGTTGGCTTAACGGTGACATTAGGTCAAAATGCAGACCGTGACTGTTCCGCATGGTTTACATTGTTGGCCCAACTAAGCTGTGTTAGCTGAGTAATCGCTTAGTATTTATTTTAAAGAAACAGGCATGTGTCATCTACAAATGACCTTTGATGTTCACCTGGGATACACGATATATCCTCCTCACAACACACCACAGTGAACAACACACTGTCTTCGAGGTAATTTTGTTTTGAGCCCAAAACCGACATCGAAGTTGTGTTTAAAAGTCTGTTTCTGTGTTTCTTTCATTTATTAATTAATATAATGTTACTAAGACTATAATAAATACGTTGAAGATATACAGCCCGCAACATTGGCTCTTAACAATTTTCGCAGTTTGAAAGTTTCGATCCCGCACCATGTTCAAATGGTAAACAAAACATCCAGTTTCAAAACAAGCTATATTGGCGATATGGCCGATGCGAGCAGACACCTTTAACATTAGGAGATTTTGGCGTGCATGCATCAACAAAAAAGTCAACGTCACGTAAACATAATTGCAGCTTATTAGGCTCAGTTGAAACGTATATATCCGGTTGAAACGAGGCGTGGAGCTGCGTGTGGATGGAAGGGGAGATCGCGCTTTCTGGTAATGTCATTAAGAGACGTAATGTACAATAGCACGGATCATTATGACACTCATCACAAAAGAATCGTCTTATTTTACATGCAGTTTCGGATACGGACTAATTTATATGTTTTACACGACTAGAAAATACAACGTGCTTACAATGTTGTATCTGCTTTCCAGCAGAAGCTATATAATAGAGTGGTTAATTGTGTCAAGAGCAGCATTTACGCAATTTTCAATATGGCTGTTTCTGCCGAGTAATCCATCTTGTAAGACGATTGTTAAGTTTGTTCACGGATACTTTGTTTTTTCGCAAATAAGGTATCAGTCGTGTTGTAGTGGCGGTGGTGGTGGTGATGGTGGTGGTGGTGGTGGTGATAACGATAGCTATGGCTGCAGCCGCAGTGGCGAACAGTCCCCACAAAATACGACATATCTTCCCTAATAAGTAAATGAACAATCTCACCGCCGGTTATGATGGCGACTGGAATGCAAAGAGCTTCATTCCACCGTGCATCTGTAAAAGAGCGTATGTTGCAACAAACAAGTTCTTCTGGTCTTTTCCAATCTGTGAGGTATGGACGGAACAAAAGTAAGTCAGCATGTTGCACGGTGCCGTTGACCAGGTTGTACAGTTCCCATGTCAACTCAGGATAACTGGTCTGAGTTGTCTCTTGGGAGCCTTTCCGAATTGTATTACAAATTACATTAACGCATTATTAATTTATCTCCTTCTCGCGAACTGACGCGTGGTTGTCCTGAAGAGTGAGTAGGTTTCCACTCTTTATCTACCTCCATATTTATCACCAAAAAGCCTCATTGAAGAATAATTCTAAATGCAGATTATCATTATGTCGTAATGTTGTTCAGTTCAATTAGTCGGCCGCCACCACTTAACCAGGCTTAAGGAGCTATGTGTGAGGTATTTAGAAGATCAGCCACGCCGACTCAATACGCAGCGTAAGCTTCGTTAATTACGCGCTCAATTGGTCGCGAGCTAATCGCAGCACGCTTGGCTACTCTGCGAACGGCGGCAACATCATTCAACAAGATGAGCCACCGCCTATGTTATCTACGTGCGGCTCGCGAAACTAGGCGGTTATATTATATCAACAGTTGCCGATCGACCGCGGTTCTCTGTCACTGCGCGTTAATTTACCGTCGACCGCCGGAGTCTGACCGGCCGAGTCGCGAGCGAGGACGGTGGCGTAGCCGCGTGAGGCGGCGGTCTTCGTGGAAATGTCGTTTTGCTCGAATAACGAGAATGATAGAAAGTGCACATGATTGACCGTCGTCGTGGCCGACACTTAGGTGTGCAATGACGCCCGTAATGGCGGGGTTAACTATATTGTGGGATCCTATCAAGCGCATAACTGTCGTGCCATGTCCTCCGTCAGTGAAGAGCTTCTTTCGAAAGGATTTCTTGAGTAGACGCGTTCTGGCAATGTTGGTCACCCTCCACATGGTTAAGTTGGTTATAGTCAAAAACAACTACAACTACCACAACAACAACAACAACAACAACACACGGTAACGGTTCGTTGTTGTTTTACAATACCGTCAACATTCCTGTTCTGTTTCATTAAAATGTAGGTCCTAGAAGATTGGGATATTTTAAATCAGGCATATTAGCAATTTTAGCAGTAGAATGTAATGTATTGGCCATGAAATGATGCATGTTTTGAAAAATTTACTTTTATCGGAGCGATCATCTGCCATTTTACTTCCCACAACACAGATGTGTACATGGCTATTTTGTCTGTATTCATGGGCATCGTGCATGTTATTACATGGCTATTTTTGTCAGTATTGATGGGCGTCGTGCATGCGTGCGTTTTAGGACAGCTGGGGGTAGGTGATTTAGACGAACGTTGTTCAGCATATCAACGACATGGTGACAGTGGCTGGGAAGAAATTTCATAATTTTCGTAGGCAGGCCCAGTTTTCTTATAATCTGACAAAACGTTAACGTGGCTAGTGGCTACCAGCTGGTAAATCAAATGTGTTCTGTGCCCCCGCGCAATCATAGAATAGGTGAAGTTCAACAAGAACAGGCGGAGAAGATGCACTAACTACCGCTACACGCCAATTGCATTATTGCGAAGCAGGTGCGAATACTTGCTATTCCCAAACGACTGGCATTATTGACGATGACAGCGACGATGCCTAGAATTCACTGTCGAAATTCGTGTCGACACAGTAGGCTGTCCGACCGTTTCTTGAGCTAATCTTCTAGAGGCCTGTCTAATAGTTTTGCAATCACATTACAAATACTGAAACATACTTGCCACATATGTTGACATCTTAATTCAAACGAAAGCACCGCGACACACAAGCGATGCTTGCCGAATAATCCAAATGTCTAGAAACTCTTTGCATTGGACCTATTGGTTTAGGTGGATACATCAAATTAATCGTAAAAATATTGGTTATCAATGTCTAGAAAAATGCTTGGCAATAAAATAATGGCAACAGAAAGTGATACAATACAAGTGATGTGAGTACAGTAATCTATCTACCATAATCATGTTAGCGAAACAGAGGTGACGAGAAAAGATGGATGAGTCAAATTAATCGTACAATCTATTAAACATTGGTTATTAGTGTCTAGACAAATGCTTTGGCCGTACAATAATGGCTAGTGAACGTGATGTATTACACGTGGCGTAAACATAACAATATATCCACCGCCGTATTGGCAAATGGAGGTGACGCGGAAAGTCAACAAGCGCAGCGACCATCTTGAAACTTTGATAATTATTCTTATAGCAAAAATGTCCACCTTCCAGTTGATCTACGTACACACAGATGCAGAAGAAGACGGTTGAAGAATGCCTACTTGAAATTACGTTTGTTATGATATAAATTTGAAGTCTTTTTTCGATGACGCAAGTTACAGAAAACGTATCCCAACTAATCGGCTTTACGTTATCATGACCAATCGATTTACGTCCTTCTAACGTACGGTACGAACCTACAACCGGACAGAACTCTTAGCCAACTAGGAAGTTTGAAACAAATTAATGCGTTTCTTTTCGTCTGAAGTGTCGTAGATCAACCCCGCCTTTGCCTATTCCATGCCCTGATGAGAAAGGAGAAGGGTTGAGCGTGGTGCTAGCACCCCACTTCCTATAGAAACGTCGACAGGAGTTTCACATACAAAGATCACAAGCCTGCAAGACGAAGGGTTTTCGTCTCAAAGACCTATGACGCCATGTGGCGAAACCCGAGAGTTCACGGAAGCTACAGGGCCGAGCAAGCCCGAGATGCACACACACTCGTCCACACGCACGCACACACATACGCACATACACACCAGCTCGCTTGTAGTTAGATTCCTAAATGATAACTATGTATCGTACATTTAGACATCTCAACACTATGCCACGAAACAAATTAAATTATCGTGTCTATGCAAACCTAGCATGGCTCAAAATAGGTTCTACGGCATGCATTTCAAAATCCCGAGTGACCATGATAAGCGTGGATAAACATGTCTGATGCCCCAGATGTTGCAGCATGCCTACAGAGAACAGGCAACATGTCTGACGCCCCAGATGTTGCAGCATGCCTACAGAGAACAGACAACCTGTCTGACGCCCCTGATGTTACAGCATGCCTACATAGAACAGGCAGCATATATGATGCCCCTGATGTTACAGCATGCCTACAGAGAACAGACAACATGTATGATGTTCCCGATGTTGTAGCATGCCTAAAAAGAACAGGCAACAGGTATGATGTCCCCGATGTTTCAGTAGGCCTAGAGAAGACAGGCATCATGTCTGATGCCCCCGAAGTTACTGCATGCCAAAAGAGAACAGGCAACAGGTCTGATGTCCCCGATGTTGTAGCAGGTAACATGTATAGTGCCCCCGATGTTGTAGCATGCTTACAGAGAACAGGCACTATGTCTGGTACTCCCGATGTTGTAGCATGCCTACAGAGAATAGGCAACATGTGTGATGCCCCCAATGTTGTAGCAAGCCTAGAGAGAACAGTCGAGAGGTTTGATGCCCCGATGTTACTGCATGCCTAAGAAGATCAGTTGTCCCAGATGTTGTAATATGCCTAAGTCAAATAAACACCAACATGAGACATGTCCCCGGCACAAATGCATGCTTAAGTACAACTAGCAACATAATAAGTTCATCCGGTATTGTAACATACCTAAGTAGACCAGACAACGTGATGTATGTCCTCGGTGTTGTAGAATGTCTGAGTAGATCCAACAAAAGGTTAGATGCCGGTGAATACGTCTAAGTCGAATAAAGAACACGATGATTTCAATGATGTTGTAGCATGCTTTTAGTAGATCAAACAACAAGTGGCATGTCTCGTGTTGTAACATGTTTAAACAGACAATGTGACAGATAATGTGCCCACGTTGTGTTAGCATGTCTAAATACACGAGACACCATGTCTGGTTTCCACGGAAACATATCCGGCCATATGTCACCAAATGTCAAAGAAAGAACGCTAAGAAAAACCGCGGGATGTTTTATTTATATGACTGTTTGAACACAGACAACTAGCGACTGTTATACATAATTTCAAAATAGAATGCGCCTCGCCGTGCTCATATCCTCGCAGACGTGTGCTATATATATTATACTCATTTCGTACCCGGAGATGTTCTTAACTTTTTATTGCGCATATTTACTGTAATCTTCTTCGACGTCATCCGCAACATTCACAGTGAAATGGATCACATGATTTCCTTTAAATGTCCCACTATTGCGATTAATCGTCACTGCAAACACGTCAACGATAGCGTATATTTTACAGTTTCTTCTTACCTTGATGTCAGATGTCAATCCACCGCCCGTAGCACCGTCTTGCTGCGCCGTCTCTGTGCCGTATAATCACGAGCGTTGATGATCCGTTCTGTCCTGTCCTGCTAATGACATGCAGACAACTGGGCTATCAGCGCCGCGTAGCGTGGAAATTAGAAACAGCCTAGCCTTAGCCACTGCGCCTGGCTTAGCGCAGTGGGAACCCTTAGCGCAGTGGGACCCCTTAGCGCAGTGGGAACCCTTAGCGCCGTCTGACCCCTTAGCGCAAGACCCGGTTGCTGAGGATTGTGCGACCAGTTTCGTTTGTATTTCACAGCCGTAGCGCGCGCACACAAATCACTATGCGGTCGCAGCAAGGTCACATTTAGACAACGTTTTTTTGGTTGGGGTAAGAACCTGGACTCAGTAAAACCATTATAGGTTCGAAGTTAGAACATATATGTTCCTCGTATAGGTAACTTTATATGATTGGAATAAGGACATACGGGGCCTCAACAAAACATCACTATATGTGCTTTAAGTTAGAACATGTGTGATCGCAATATAAAGACAACTTGGTATAGTCAATATAAAAAGATTATGATGGCCGAGAAGGGCCATCGCGTTTTTGTGTGACAACCTGCAGCGCCATGGGGTGATGACTCGATGTGCGATGCGATGGGCGATGCGATGAGCGATGCGCGATGCGATGGGCGATGCGATGGACGATGCGCGATGCGATGCGCGATGCGCGATGCGATGGACGATGCGCGATGCGATGCGCGATGCGATGGGCGATGCGATGAGCGATGCGATGCGCGAAGCGATGCGCGATGTGCGATGCGATGAGCGATGCGATACGCGATGCGCGATGCGATACGCGATGCGATACGCGATGCGATACGCGATGCGCGATGCGATGCGCGATGCGATGCGCGATGCGATGCGCGATGCGATGCGCGATGCGATGCGCGATGCGATGCGCGATGCGATGCGATGCGCGATGCGATACGCGATGCGATGCGCGATGTGCGATGCGATGCGCGATGCGATGCGCGATGCGATGCGCGATGCGATGCGCGATGCGATGCGCGATGCGATGCGCGATGCGATGCGCGATGCGATGCGCGATGCGATGCGCGATGCGATGCGCGATGCGATACGCGATGCGATGCGCGATGCTATGCGCGATGCGATGCGCGATGCGATGCGCGATGCGATGGTATAAATTATAAAGATGCATGCGTACGTCGAAAACGAGACTTAGGCAGCCATTTGTATTTTATTAAACGCATTCCTTTTTGTGTTCAGAGTTACATATATATATATATAATTTGTTTGCGCACAGAATTTGTTGTGTTCGTACTTCTAAATGTTGTGACGAAAGTCTGGGGCAAACATATTTCATAACATGACATATATGTACTTCTTCTACTGCTCAAATTGCAGTTTTTAAATTATTTTCGTCTGGATATCCTTTGTAGAAAATATAAAACGTATTTTGTATACATGGGAAGAGACGACAACTTTTTTCAACTTTCGCTTATTGCAAATGCCGTTCGTTTGTGTCCAAGTTTATGTTTCAATTATTATAAATAGCTACAATATTCGAAGTCGGTTTAGCAAGAAGCAATGTACATTAAATCATCGAAAAACTGAATTTAGTCGTCATTTGCGTCACATGTTTTTCTTTCTGTCTACAGTTTAATTGTTTCTTTTTAGTTATGTGAATCGAATAGCTGAGGCACGGTTTACCAAACCGTAGATACGCTACAGTGTAACTGCCTGTCAATCGCAGCGATTTACGATGCTGTACAATATAGCATGCGGCACGAAGTGGTGTAATTCCATGGTGCTCGTAAACTAATTTAATAAAAAGAAGAAGAAGAAACAGATTGTGCAATTGAAAAAAAGAAATCAGCAACACAAGTCACAGCAGTACTATTGCCATGAATACACGCATTTGAATGCAACAATGAATGTTAGTTATATAAGTCACTAACATTATTTACTCACAAACATTTCTTGACATTTAGACGTTGCAAGTGCATATATACAATCCACTGTTGTTGTTATATAGTTTCATAGCTTAACACCTCGACGTCTAATGGTTTTATATAATACGTTGGTTTTAGAAATCGGTACATGAAGTGGATCCACATGGCGTGTCCTATAATTATTGGTTAACGATTTGCCGTTAAATACCGGAAGGACAATTGGTTTCTCATTCTACCATGTGCAACGGCCAACACATTTTCTTTATACGACCAATTTGTAATTAAACAGACTAAAACGATCACAAGCAATTGCTAAGAAAGCTCATGTTAAATGTATGATTATTTAAAAAATATTTTAAAAATCGTATTGTCAACGCGGATTTGAAATACCGCATGGAAATGTCTGTATTGTTATCTGTGTCATGTTTACGAGTTAAAGTTCGCCACTTATGACATGTATTGCGTTTCAGCAGTGACGCGTGGTGCAAGTCCATGGAAGACTAGCTCAATGGTTACGCCGCTACAGCCTCAATCACGGGGTTTCCTGCACATCCTCTTCATGTGTCTGATGTCTTCCTTGTCGACTTCGACTTTGTAGTCTACAGTAGATATAGCGTTTTACACAAGCTAGTAAATTGTTATAACATACATTGTATAACAGTACAAATGTTTCAATCAAACTTAGGGAAGACAACAACTATATTATCAATATCAATGTTTGTGTTTAAAAACATTCCTTAAATCGATGCTGTCTGTAGAACAATAGCCTTGTCTAAAACTAAACAGAGGTTGTTTGCAAAAAAATATTATAGTATCCTATGTTTAATAAGGTGAAGCTAATTTTCTACTTTACTGTTCATTTGTAAATATAATTTTCTCAACGTATACTAATTGTTCATAATGTACTCTCACTCATATGTTGCATGTTTTAATAACATAGACTATATTCACTTAATTTTACATACTGTAATGATGTACATACATCGGTTTGCTTAATGGTACTGTTGTGATTCAGAATAAAAGGTTCCTATCGCTCCGCTAGGGATCTTTGGGATGAACACAATTATTAAATATGTACGTCAAATGTGCAAGGTAAACTTGAAATGCCTTATACGTATGTGTGCAAAATGTACATTAATTTTAATGCTACGTTACCATAAATCTCTGGCAAGAAATACAGCAGGTCTGGTTTTCCTCAGATGACCGTATCGCTTGTCCGTCTTACGCTCGTTCGTTTTTGATAAGTGCCAACTATACTCTGTGTTAATGATTTCTCTTAAAACGTGCGGTGCAAACAAATTTAACGAATATGCACAAAGAAGCACGGTGTTTCAGAATTGTGTACAATATATTACTTATTGTATGTTAATATAATCGTCGATTGAAATGATTCCTTGAGACTCATAGTATTTCATCGTTCAGTTTTCTAAGAAAGATACTTCTGATATACATCATGTTTTCACTGTAGTTGTAATTTCACTGTAATTTTTGTATATATATATATATATAGACCATGCATACCGCTGATACCGTACATACTTATGTGATAATGTAATTTCTTCGTATTTACAATGAATAAATAATGTAAACCAATACTCATTCAATATTTTTTATATTTTATTGTTGAGGTGTATACTCCTGGTTTCTATGGGAACTTCCATAGACAACAACAACATGTCTTGCAACATATTATCAAGGTGGTCCCATCTGAACGATTGTCCTCCAAAAACACATTCGCCTTTCCTCGTCCCATTCTGATACACCTTAACAGCTATGTTACAGGCTGTAACAAAACTGAATTTGTTAGACTAGAGAGCAATGTTGTTTTCTATATGATTCAGCACAAACAAGTATATCAAAATTATAACTTACACCTGGAAGTGCCGATGCACTAAAGTGGGGGTTAAGTAGCACTTTCGGTTAATTGTATCTCTTTTCTGGCAAGTGGATTACATGATGTGTCAAAGTCGGTGCGTCTGTGGAGACGATAATCCCTGGGTCAGGAGCTATGGTTAGAACAGCACCACCTCCCAAAATGGCTGCAGTGGACTAGAATTATACTACTTATTTACATCGTCTGGTCGTAGTTGCGCCTGTGGTTAATTGTGTCTTTGATATGACTAGTCGACACAATTGTTTCTGAACAAGCATAAGCATGAGACAACTAAGATGGGCAGGGCTTTTAGAAAAAATGGGAGAAGAATGGATGACAAAGAGAGCAGATGCACAGAGACTGGAAGGGAAAAGGAGGCGAGGAAGAACTAGACTGCGAAGGGAAGACTATGGAAAAAGAGATTTTGAAGGATTGGGAGAAGGGTGGAAAACGAGAGCGAACGATCTGGTGGAGAGAGCTGTACAGGATCAGCGAGAGAAATAAAAAAAAAATCAGACATCGAGCATCGGAATCGAGGCTAGTTTCACCTCATGAATATATGAGGAGTTCAAATTTATGTTTGTGGAGAGCCTCAATGTAGATATTTGGGAGGGGGTGCAAATCGAGGTTTTTGAAGAGCCTGGAGATGGAATTATTTTGGCGAGCCTCAATGGGTGTGCAAATTGTGATGTTGGAGAGCCTTAATGTGGCTGTTTTGGCGAGCCTCAAGAGGGGGAGTGCAAATCGAGGTTTTGGAGAGCCTCAACCCACCAAATATCCACCATGTTCCGAAGCCAGTGTTTTGGGTTTGGCTTTGTTGTCAGGGCTTGAACAAATTCGTGACCTTAGGCAACACTGGATGCCTTTTATGTTCAACGCATGTGTCCATGGTTGATGACTTTGAGTGTGCGTATACGGTTACACATCTAGTTATTGTGCACAAAAGATTATGTGATTGTACTTCTAAATATTATGATAGAAGCCTAATGCGATTGAGTTTAGACTAAGATAAATGGGGGCATGCGGGCAATCATTTTACAGAATGTAATCTAGGTTCTATCACCAAAACCGGATACCAAAAATGAATTACTTCATAGCATGAGGTGTGTACCTCTTCTACCACTCCCCATTTAATTTTTGGTTTCATCTGAATATCCTTGATCGAAAATATAAACGATAATTTTTGTACCTCCACACATGAAAAACAGGGATGTTGAACGCATTTTTCATTTGAACATTAACCGTGGGCGTTGAAGTATACATTTCTGGAATATTTATTCATTAATGACATGATATATTTTCATAGGTGTACATATCATGTTCATTATGCCTTACATAAATATAACAATATATATATACATATATATATAACTATAATCAGTTAGACCCTACTAAACTTTAGTGTCTTTAGTTTATAATAAAATATCTAAATCGTAAACTAAAATAGTATTGTCTCTAATTATTTTACCAAACCTACATATAAAATGCACAAACGAGGTAGCGAATCGTTGTTCCTAGAGTGTAGTTTCATTTTTGCTAAGGGATCATCTCGGAACATCGATGTCCGATATCAAGCGAAATTTTTTGTTGGGGGGACGGGGGTCTGAAGCAGTTTCATCTGGCGTCGGACATCGACCAACACTCTTAATTATACTGGTATCATCATATTAATATTTTAAAAATTCGTCTGAGGTGGGTGGGGGGGCTGAGGCAAGATGAAAGTAGTTTCGTCTGATATCGGACATTGACGTTCTGAGATGACCCCTAAGTGAATCGAATTGTAGACGCACCGCGCGCACCGTGCACCTCCTAGTAGACCTACTACAAGTTAACTTCCTGTCAATTTTGGCTGTTTATTACGTGGTCCAATAGCGCTGGTAGCCTGATTTGAGCGGGCCTATTTATTGACACCGCGTTATTCGTACTTGTATTTCGGCGCAATGCTGCTTTTATGTGCTACTACGGAAACCAGATTAAGTAATTAAACATCACTGCATTTGTATCAAAGATCGTCTCACGGAATATGTGTAAGTTTTTTCCAGACATGGAAATATTGGGGACCGAGGAGTAAATCAAGAAGCATAAATTATGAAAAGTTTATATTTTAGTTTATATAAGGCATAAATAACATGTTTGCATTCTGAACAGAAATAGGCTTCAAAACTGTTGGTTAATGTTAAACTGAGAAATACCTTAACCATCCCTGGTTCATCGTGTCTGCAGGCACACAAAATAGTGTTTATATTTGCGATCAGGGATATCCAGATGGAAACAATAATTATTTAACAAATAAAATGTTGAATAGGTACATATTTCATGTTATAAAGTAACCTATTTCAGTCCCTAGTCTACTTTTTGCGAAGAGGCTGCCTGCCTGACACCCGTTTTTGTTTGGTTAAATTAAATCCCAGTAGATGTCCGAGACAATATTTAGAAGTACAATCACATAATCTTTTGTGCACAATAACTAGATGTGTAACCGTACGTACAGCCAGCGTCATCAGCCATCATCACATGCTCTGAACACAAAAAGAAATATGTTTAATACAAATAAATAAAAATGGCTGCTTAAGTCTCGTTTTCGGCGTACGCATGCTCATTGCGGCACCTTTATAATGTATACCATCACATCGCGCATCGCATCGCACATCGCATCGCGCATCGCATCACGCATCGCATCGCATCGCATCGCATCGCATCGCGCATCGCATCGCATCGCATCGCGCATCGCGCATCGCGTATCGCATCGCGCATCGCGTATCGCATCGCGCATTGCATCGCGCATCGCATCGCGCATCGCGTATCGCATCGCGCATCGCATCGCGCATCGCGCATCGCGCATCGCGCATCGCATCGCCCATCGCATCGCGCATCGTCCATCGCATCGCGCATCGTCCATCGCATCGCGCATCGCATCGCGCATCGCATCGCGCATCGCGTCATCGCCCCATGGCGCTGCAGGTTGCCATACAAAAACGCGATGGCCCTTCTCGGCCATCATAAAAGATGGTTATATGGTCGATTTAGGGACACCTATAATAGTCACAGAAAGAACATAGTGATACGGTTACATTATGGATAACTGTGATCTCAGCATCATTACATGGCTTAAGTAAGGATAGCTGTGACCCATGATGTGGACGAACTCTGACAATCTGTGGCCTCTGTAAGGACATCATGATATGGCTGAAGTACGGAAACTGTGGTCTCAGTTATGATAAAGTTGAAGTAAGGATTACTGTTGCCTCAGTAAGGATATCGTGATACAGTTACATTAAGGATAAATATGGCCTCAGTGAGGAAGCCATGATATAGTTGAATGACAGATAACTATGACCTCAGTAAGGACATCGTGATACGGTTACAGTAAGGATAACGTTGGCCCGTAAGGACATCTTGATACGGATACAATAAGGATAGCTATGGCCCCAGTAAGGACATCGTGATACGATTACAGTAAGGATAACTATAGCCTTAGTAAGGACATCTTGATACGGTTGAAATAAGAAAACACTGGTCTCCTTACAGACAGACATGAAAATAATTGTTGAAGCAATGATATCCGTGGCCTCAATAAAGACACGCATGCTCTCTGCGTACCGATAGTTAGGCACACCCCTCGTGGGTACACGGTCGGTTGTTGCGCGGTTGATTCTTTACGAACTCACGTCGATCCAATCTAAAGTAATTACCCGCGTCTTGCCCCTGGCATCTGCGCTCACTCGTCAGTAAGCCAAACAGGAAACACACGTCTTACTCCTCCGTGAGGTAGAGAAAACGTCAGTCATTTATAGACTGCCTCGGTGCAAATTGGCAGAAATTGTTTTGGTCCGTTTCTCGTTCGGGCAGTTATTGTGCACTTCCAGCAGTTGCTTATTATCGGACACATGGCTTAGGCAGTGTCCACATCTAATTTTCAACCGAATTACGATGCGGATCAATTAAAGGTCATCAACCAATTCGTTTGCCCATCGCCAATCCGGTTCTTTTGGGTCCAGATGTGTAATAATATAAAAAAGTTTAACTAGTGCGTACAGTCGGTTTAATAACAAATGCGCACTTGTTTTTTAATCGTCAAAAAAACATTTGTCGTTACACCGGGTATAGCTGGCGAAAGCCAATTGCGCTGTCGACCTCCTGTGCTATTTGACCACGTGCTTTACGCGAGATCGGCATCCCACGCATTCGAAAACAATAACAACACACACGTGCTTTGGTGTATCAAGATGAAGATTCCAAAGTGGTTGTACGAAGGTACTTATTACACTACCGCAGTTGGCAACAAGAACGTGTAGCCGTGTATTAATTCAACGAAAATTGCAACTTCCGAACGTCTACACTCGACTCGAGGCTGACTCTAACTTCTAACTATAAGCCAGTCATCAGGTCCATGACCATATCAGCCAGAGATTCAGTCAGAGGCTGTGACAACGATCATAATATTTGATATGTATTGTATTTGGTTACGTAGGATCTTGTTAATAAGCTAAGTTATTGCGACAATACATATAGAGAGTAGATGACGTGAGGTGCGAAATGACAAGTAACATTGGTTTGGCAGTAGGCCCCTGTTGATCGTGCAAGTACGCAAGTCAGGGAGCATCCGTAAATTCGTGCAACAGAACGTCAAACACGGGAGTATTATATTAGTGATCATAATTATTAAAACAGTGTTGCATTGAAGTTGATGCAAAATAATTGAGATTTTTATATGACAACCATGATGGTGATGATGATTTTATTCAATATAAAATGTAAACGTGTAAATACATAAAATATAAATACAGCTAGAGTACACCCATACATAAGGATTACAAGAAAATGCTCGCACTTGTTTCCATTGTGGTCCTTGGTGCCTGGCTATAGTTTATGTAATTGGTATCCTGTGATACCTTTCAACTGACATATGCCAGCTATTCTTGTGTATTTACCAATATGTGTATATATTCTCACCACAGCAATATATGAATGCATAATACGTAACTTGAATTATGATATCGCTAGAGGCCACACTGCAACCCAAGAATGGGAATGAGAGGAGGCAGAAGAGGGGATAAGGCGGTCACCTGGGTCAGACAGACACAGGGAGGATACTTAGTCTGCGGGAGGCCCACATTTGATCAATCCAGGTAAATTCAAATTTATAACAATCAACCACGTATAAGTTGTCAACAAATTGCACAATAAATAACACCTCATTTTGTCATTTCCAACATTCACCTTGACCATTCAACCTCAGGCAGAACCTTAAAATGTCAAACATGAATATGTGTAATAGTTACACATGGCAGACACTGACATGAATTTGTATACTGAAAACACAACAAAAATATAAGTGCGCTTTACTGATGCTTTACTGATTAGCAGAATTCAAATCAGTCTATAATATTGACCAAGATCAGGCATCACTGTAATGAATTTTTTTTTGTATAATTAATGTAATGACGATGAACACCTTGTAAAGAAAAATAGTAATTTTTTTTAACCGTTTTGAAAAAGAGCGTATTCTACTAATGTATGCATGCTGTATCAACCCACCCCCTCCCTCCTCCGGAAGAACCCCGGTAAATACTGACTGTTCCTAAGATATCAACATGTATAGATGCAGCTGTAGTAGCACATTTCTTGCTGCCGTTTTTCTTGTGAAATGCTGCAGGTCACACATGAAACATTATTTTATATTTACTGATTATGACAATGAGCATCCATAATTATTTACTCCAAACACTACAATGATACCTGTTTTGTTTACCGAATATATGCTTTTCTTTACAGGTGATTGGACTAGTGTGCATAGTACCACTAGCTGTCCAAGTTAATATGGAATACTGGGTAGTCGTATTTGTCCAGGATCTCGGACAAGATTCTACAGCCATGCAGCATGCTGCATATTAATGGTTTGTCATGTGAATATCCACCGACTGATCCCAATTGTGTCGTGTGTTACATCCGTGACAGATTCCCCAGTGCCGATGGGGTGTACACTGGATTCCAGGTCAGTCAGTTAGCTTGACTGACTAAAAGCCAATGTAGAATGCAAGTTGCTCGACATACGAATATGGTGACGCCTGACTATCTCTGCAGTTGGTGGGTGCCAGGGTCTCGCAGATATAGCATGAATCTTCGGGCAACAACTCTTGACAAGTTCAATGTCGAGCATTCTTCGGTGAACTGCATCGGTTTGGATATCGATGACATCACTGTATCTTCGTTGGTACTGCATACCAGCTTCCTGACATTTTGCTGTACATCCGCATCTACCTATACCGGATACAAAGTGACAGTTAGCATGGCTCGGACATGTATTATATTTTATATGTGATAACACATTTATTAAAAGTCAATAATACACAGTATTTGTATTGAATTCAACTTTAACGTTTAACAGTGTCCATGAAAAATACATCAATTATCCAGCATTGCTACAATGTTAAGGTTTCATTGTCTTTGTATTGTTGATAGTCAGTGGCAGCCAGCTGAGTTCTTGCAACGTATTTGTTATGTACAACACAAGTTTGTGATAAAGTAATGGTATTGAAAGCCTTTTCACATTTTTCAACGACAATCTATTAATACACTGACAGCAGCATTTTACTTGTTTAAGTTCTCTATGTATCATGAAGACTGTTATTATACTTTTCATGCCACGTTTCATATTTATAAATTATTCTTTTTTATCACTGGTTTATATTTTCACAAATAATTTACATTACATTTTCACTTCGGATGATGATTATACACCTGTACACATTGTACTAATTATGTTATAAACAACACTTGAGAGCAAAGTTAGTTCTGATATGGTGTAGTATCCAGTCCTCAGGATTGCTCAAATCGCTTTACACTTTACTCCCTGGCAGACCTATTAAATTGAACACCATCTCGACTTATGTGGGAAGCATTTAGCCACACTGAAATTAATATGCGAAGACTATTTGTACAAAAATATTGCGGTCTGTAGCCGGTATTCTTCATACAGTTGAGTAAACCTGAGCAACGTAGCATGTAGTGATTGTACATGTAATTCTCAGTCACATGGCGATGACCCTGACTAGTCTAGTCACTAGTATTTGCAAGTTGTAAACATACATACCAAGCATTGCATAAACTACAACATTTTCGAATTTTAGATCATATTGATGTTTTTTAACAAAGAACCATAAATTATGATTCTTTGTTAAAAACAATGATGATTCATAATAGTTATTTTTATTTGATATGTACATATTACATTTGTTCAATTAAATATCTTCCTAAATAATTTGTTCTCATTGGTTTACATTTGATGGGCATGCGATATTAAACGTTGTTGTTAAATACACATAATTGTTTAGTCACTAATTGTGTAAGTTGTAAACACACAAGGCATGTATAAACTACAACTAGCATTTGACGTCACATGCACTAGTGTAATTTTTTGTAACAAAGAATCTTGATAAAAGTATCTGGTTTTTTTTTATATGTAGCCTACCTGACATTTTTTCAACCTCTTCTTAATTTTTTTTCTATTGTTGTTTGGCATTTCATGTGCATGTGATGTGTATGTGATATTAAAAATTATTACATTATACACATCAAGTGCAGTGATTGTACCTGTAGTTGTATTGTGCTTTTCATTATTTTGTAGTCAATCTCATCAAATAGTTTGAATAAAATGTTTTTATTTTACATTGTCTTTACTTTAATTCACATGCATTTCTAACAACAATATGCAGTTTAACGAGGACACACATTACTGCAAAATCCTCATGCAGACAAACAAAACTATCACATACAGGGGTGGATCTAGAAATCGAGTATGGGAGGCACAAAAACCTCCACTGGCGGCCGAACCAAATGGTGTAGTCTAAATGTTGTCGCTACCACGCTGCCATAACTTCAGTCGCTCCACTGGAGTGGTAATATGGAAGACGCCATAACTTCAGCTTATTATTATCACCTAACCTGGGGCACATTTCAAACGGTCTGGGAGGACACAGTC
This sequence comes from Paraescarpia echinospica, assembly GCA_020002185.1. Classification (NCBI taxonomy): domain Eukaryota; kingdom Metazoa; phylum Annelida; class Polychaeta; order Sabellida; family Siboglinidae; genus Paraescarpia; species Paraescarpia echinospica. The sequence continues at coordinate 20,934,764 of CM034535.1, read as the reverse complement.
GCATGGGCCCATTATAAAAGCTCTGCAGACACGCCAAATTCCTAAGGTCGAGGTGGCACCTGCCCCCAGGCCCGCCTGGATCCGCCTATGACATACTTGTTTATTGCTTGTATTTATAATTTTGAAAACAGGTTTGGTGACAGAGTAGCCACATTTGACAACACTCGTTTACATGAAGAGCTTTGAGTAAGAGTAATTTTTTATATAAAAGTAATAAATTAGTTTTACATTATTGTTGTTAGTAAATTATGTACATATTGTTTTTGTTCAATCTATTACTATTGGTTCAATAATTATAATCGTTACGGATCATTTATAATGCATTTATACTATTACTATTATCCCAAGCCTACTTAGGCTACTAGCCTACTACCATATATGACATAGACGTAATATAGTCACTATCATTGACATAGGTATATGCCATAGCGTCGTACTGTTAGCTGATATTAGTCTATAGTAAACAGAGCCCAGCCAGGGCGCCCATACCGCCATTGACATTGGCTATGACTAAAAGGTAAACAATCAAATACATTTGGTACAAGGAACGTTAATATGTATACACATACGTCTAAATATACACGATTATAGCTGAATAATTCGAAATTACTAACCTGTCTGGAAGAACCTTTGCGAACGCTGCATATCATCTGTTGATGTTGTGACTGACCCCACGGCACGGGCAACGGCCCACGGCCACAGTCCACTGACACTGTCGCCAACTCCTTCTGTTTACTTTGTTTCGTTCCATAGTCGTTCCCAAATAGAAATACACCTTTATGCGTGGGCACTGTCTTTGTCTGTCTAATTTAGCCCATTTTGCCGTGTCGGTGGCATATGTTCGTGGACGTCCACTCATTGCCTAAACTAGGAATTCCATAACATCAACAGCGCCAAAGGGTGAGGTCAAGAACTTAGAACACAGAATCAATTTATTTGACCTATAAATACGATACATATACAAAGAATAACGTAGGTAATAGATAAGGTCCGGAGACTCCCATTAAGATATATAATATCGCTAGCACAGGAACCACCCCATAAATATAAGCAACAACCAAATTTACATGACATAAATCAGAATAGCATACGACTTCTTTTTATAGTTGATAATTACTCAATGTATCAACATGCATGCATAATATAAAGACTGATTATATGTACTCGTGTACACATTGACGTACATATGGATAATGTGGTATACATTCCAACACGTATTACGAATTACAAATAAAGCAATTATGGATACGACAACTGGATTCATAATTTAAAATAAAAAAGTTGTTTGTGTATGTTGAAAAACTATATAGACTGTGGGTGTAAATTGTATTAATGATAATACTTGGTGCATTGTTAACTGTCTCTAGTATGTTGTGTCTAATGCATTTCTTGGCAACTTCATGTTTGAATCTGGACATATACAGATTATTTCTTTCACGTGTGCAGTGCTGATGAATATCATAGATGTGTGTGTTTGGAAAAACATTGAAGTAGTAGGGTAAAAGATTGTTAATTAATTTATAGTAAAATTGTAGTTGTTGGATTTTATAAATGTCATCCAACTTTAGCAACTGAAGTCTTTTAAAAATAGGACTTGTGTGACCATTTACTTAAGGATATTATTCGTATTGCCTTTTTCTGTAATGTGACAATTCGATGTGCCTGATGACCCCATAAAAGTAAGCCACAATTAATATGAGGGAGAATAAGAGCATGGTACATAATATATAATGTATTAGGTGGTAAAAAGTATTTAAATTTATTTAGTATGCCTATTGTTTTATATATTTTATTTGCTATTTTGTTTGTATGACTCTGCCAGTTTAAATGGTTATTTATTGTTACGCCTAAAAAATAGAAATCATTTACACATTCAATGTATGCCCCATCTATTTGTAATACAGGGTATTCGATTTTCTTTTGAGGCATATGAAAAATCATGAATTTAGTTTTTTGGCATTTAGTGACAGTTTATTAGCTTTCAACCAATTACTAATCTTTGATAATTCTTTGTTAATATTTTCACTTCGCATTTGGCCTTCTGAATGGTTGAATGTATTTAGTGTACTAGTAAGGGTGGTGTCGTCAGCAAACGTTATGAATTTGAAAAGGTCACTAGAAAGTGCTATGTCATTTATGTATATACTAAATAAGAGTGGCCCTAAAATTGAACCTTGAGGGACACCAGTATTGATGACTATTTCCTTAGACTTAACATTTTCAATTTCTACGTACTGCTTACGATTTTGTAAATAACTCTTACAAAGGTCCAGAGCCTTGTCATTTAATCCATAGTAATTTAACTTCTATACCAATATATTGTGATCAATAGTGTCAAATGCTTTTGATAAATCAAGGTATATATTTATTGGAGTAACCGATTTATCTTTTATAATTCTGTCTATGATTTCGAGTGAAGCAAGCTCAGTAGAATGTTTCTTTCTAAACCCATATTGACTATTGTAGTATAACGCTTTAGAATGGAAGTAATCGAGGATTTGATCAAACACAACCCTTTCAATTTTTTTTGAAATAACTGGCAGGATAGAAATAGGACGATAATTGTTAAAGTCAGAAACATCACCTTTTTTAAAAAGGGGTATGACTTTTGCAATGTTTTATTTGTCTGGAAATATACCAGTTATTATTGACTGATTAATAATTAGAGTGACTGCATTGCTGATATCATTTTTTATCAATTTTAGTAATGGTGTTGAAATACCGTCTTTTTCACAACTTGATTTTGGAGGTAAACGATCAATTGTATTAACAGTAGTTTCCATGTTAATTGGGTTAAAGCTGAAGGTGTGAAATATCGGGTTTTCCAGGTAATCTTTGTGTGATTTACCTCCACTATAGTTGTTTTAGAGGCTAGAGTAGGACCAGCATTAGTAAAAAACGTGTTAAATCTGTTTGCAATAATGCACTTGTCACTAATCATTTCCCCATCGACTTTGAACAAATCTGGAAATTGTTCTTTCTTTTTACTTTTCTAACTAATTTCTTTAATTAAACACCACGTCTTTTTAACATCATGATTATGCTTTTCAAAACTGGATTGGTAATGTATTTGCTTAGCTAATCTAATATTACTTTTAAGAATGTTATTATAAGTATGTAAGTCGGTTTTAAGTTTATGGTACTGCTCTGTATTTACGTGAGTTTGTTTCATTCTCGAATACAGTTTGTTTCTAAACTTTATTGACATAATAATGCCCTTGGTAATCCAAGGAATTTTCTTATGTTTATATTTGTTAAATTTAATTACTTTAATAGGTAGAAATTTATCCATAGCTGCAGTAACAATGTCATCGAGAATATTGTAGTTTTCATTCGGATCCGCGTGAGTATCTGTGTTAAGTTTATCATAAAGATTTCACCTTATTATTTCAATTTTAAATTTATTGAGTGAATCAGGATTTTGTTGTTTTATTCGTATAAACCTTGGTATTGCATTAGAGGTTTCGACATAGTCCAGACTTAGAAAATACGGAAAGTGATCAGAAATATTGTTCACTAAAATACCAGCTGAGGATTTGAAGAATCCTTTTGACAAAGTACAAAAAATTATCAATAAGTGTTCCATGATATTTTGAAAGTTGTGTTGGCTTAGTAATTTTAGGGAAGAAACCATGTGAAACGATTGTGTCGAAATATTAACATATTATGGGTTTTTCGTTAGCAAGCAAGTCAATATTGTAATCTCCTGCAATTATTATTTCACTTTTAGATTTTTGTAAATCAACTAAATTTGCTGCAAATTCGTTTGTAAATATACGGTAAGTTTCAATTACATCTCTAGGTGGTCTATATATATATCCAAGAATTATTTTTTCTTCATGACACAACATGTTATTTCTATAAATTGACCTTCCCAAGTGTCTGTATTAGCATGGATATTTACAGATTTGTAATTGTATTTGTTGCTGAGGTAGATTGCCAAGCCGGTATGTGCACTACAGATTTTGCCTTGGCATATTAATGTATATCCATCTATTTGAAATAAAGAAGTGTCAGCCTCTTCATCGAGCCATGTTTCCTGTAAACATAGAGCATTAATCTCACAGCCACCACTTCTGAAAGCTTTATTTTAATTTCGTAAATTTTTGCATTTAAACTCTGACAGTTTCGGCTTAGCAAAATAAATTTGCTTTGCTTGTTCGTTAAATGGTTTATTAAATTATCACCGTCAAAGTATGGTGAATGTTGAAATGGTTCAATATCCCCATCTTCATTCATTTCATCCGTTTTTAATATGTAATAGAGATAATTTTTCTCTAGACCACTAAATTGCGCTAAGAAATAATTGTTATCAATCATATTAGAAAATTAAATAAATAATACTGCTCTGTGCTCTATACAGGACACATCATATAAACATAGACTAGACGTTGTGAAAGAGCTGCACAAGCTATATCCTGAGCATTATACAAATACATTTTGTAAAAGAGAATATTACGAATATTCGGCATGCAACTATAACACAGTGTACTTATTGCACCAGCAAAAAATGTGTGAAAATAAATTACAGCATATGTACTGCCATAACATGAACGTAGAGTAAGAATATCGTAAATATATTGAACAAAACACAAAATGATTATTGAGTAGACACGACGCTTTTGGGAAATAGTATATATATATATAATTCACTGTCCCAAAAATAAAAATAAAAAATAACTAACACCAAACGTAGTGAAAGAAAATGTATAAACATTTCCCTCCCAAAAAAATAAAATAACGTGAATATTGACTGTATATCGCTATATATCGATGCACACCATATACATGTAGACTAAAATGTAAATAATATGAACTTGCACTATTTAAATACAACGTCATTTCATGTGGAGCAGTTCGCTCAAGAGTAAATGTTAGCAAAAAAGCATATATCAAAAACATGAAATGCTTTATAGAAAACATTATAGATACTTTAAAGTTCTTTGATAACAATTTGTAAGTGAGCCTATGCAATAACGTTAACAGATAAAAGATAAAAACGAATTTTGACGTAGCGTTAAGAAAATCGTTAAAACGTTCACGCTTGGTTTTGTAATGATGACATTCAAAAGCAAATTACACTTAAACGTTACTTTGATTAAACACAAGTAAAGGGTAATAAGGAAAAGAACAAGCAAGGAAAAAAACAAAAAAGTGACGAGGCATGTTAGTCACATTCGAGTCTGACTCACAGCCTAACTGATTACAATAATAAATGCAATATAAATGCATTGAAATGTAAATTACATGAGTCATGTTATACAAATTCACGTAAACGTGATACATATTTGGTTATAGGTAGGTCTGTGGTACTGGAAATGTGCGTAGGCGTTCAAGATAGCATACCACACGACAGTCAGCGGCGATCTCTGCAAATTGGCTGTCGAACGAGATGTACGCGTACTTCCCTTCAGCACGTAGCTGCATCATCTTCGGAAGTAGATATTTACATTTCTGTACGACCTTCGGTGAATAGTCTTCATTCACATACACGCCGTTCGGCTTTACGAGTCGGGCTTTGTTTAACAGGTACTCGCGGTCCTTAAACGATGCAAATTTCACTACCACGGATCGTGGCTTCTTCGTCCCGTTCACCATTCTCGCAGCGCCCGTTCGATGAGTACGCTCAATCTTCATCGTTTCGACGTTGTCTGCTGTGATGGCGAACTTATTCAACAGGCTGTTTTGACCAGTTCTTCCGTTTTTTTCCCACGTTTCGTCCGCGATTTCTGGGATGCCGTCGATCCCGACGTTCGTTCGTCTACTCTGGTTTTCTAGATAGTCGACATTATCTTCTAGCTTCTGCAGTTGTGTTTGCAGGTGATCGACGCTAGTGGCACTAGGTTGTGTGTCAAAGTTTGATACCTCACGCTTGAGGTCGGCCACCTCCTGCTGAGTATACTGCAGGCTGTGCTTTAGGTCAGTCATAGATTGTATTGTCTCGGCCATGAAGCTGTCTATTCTAGTGTTTGTGCTTTCCATGAACGAATGCAAACACTTGTGGAATATGTTTTGTTGCATTTCCAGCAGTCTGTTGAACGTTGCCTCATCTGTTTCCTCCAAAAGTTCGGTCCCAGTGTTCGACTGCGACGAACTACTGGGCCTGGTCTTAGCGGTGGTCTTGCCCATTGTTGTAGCGTTAGTGAGGTCATTTCAGGTAGTGCTTACGGTGCTTACTTCTCAACAGTAACACACGATCACGTGGGCACCGGGGTTGCTGACAAGTGATACTGCAGAATCTATTGGTACCTGGTGGTCCATCACCTGTTGTCAATGGGTGGGCAATAAACCCGCAGAATACAAAATTGTAAAAAATTCCCTTGCACGTATATCTTTGGAACGACTCGCTATCCAGGCACTAAGCTGGCCCAGACTATATATGCTAAATATATATGTTATATACTAAAAACGAAAGAGTTCGCAATTTTTTCTATTAATTTATATATAAAAATTAACTAATACGTATGCATAAACGAACTAGGATATCACTGGGAGTACTTGATTCCTGTTTTTGTTTCTGAAATTACTAAGAAACGCGAGGAGCAAAACAATCGAATTGGTTGAGTATCTTTAATTCTGTTCTGTTCACATACGCAAAGATAGGCCGGTTTAAAGCGCCAACCGAATTAATGCGCCAGGGGACATGGTGTGCGGGTCACAAGAACTTATGATACAGTTAGTTTCCCCATTGGCGACCATGTTAACGTTTTGTCTGATTATAAGAAAACGTGACCGACAAAAATTCTTAAACTTCTCACCTGCTGTTATCACCATCTCATTGACATGATGGTCGAATTTAATAAAAAAATCAATTTTTTTCTAGCTCTCGTAAAATGCCTGTATGTGTGACACCCGTCAATATTTACGAATGCCGGCAAGCAATACTCCGCCAAAGGGTCAAACAGACAAATTGTTGCCAAATATCCTTCCGCTTATTCAAATCATGTAGAAATCTACCATTTTACAGTCAACACCTTCTACAATCACACCTGGAAATCTGACTACTCAAATGCACTTATGTTAGAGCAGGTGAATGTTGTATTAAAAAAAAATTCACAAAAATTCACTGCTCTTGCTTTCGTAACGAAACAGGAAATCTAACTGTATCATGAGCCCAAATAGACATGGCAATTTTGGAGAAAAATGTTCAAACCAACATATTTTCTAGGAACCAATATTACAATCACTCTGCAATTTTATTTTTTGTAATCCCTCGACGTGTTTGTGCTTTATGCACATTTCGATGGTGCCACAAAACTTGGCAAGGCATCAGAAAAATCAGCACTTCACTGTTGGACAATTTGTAATCCAGTACTACATACTCAGGTGGCACAATAGATATAAATAGAACACGCTAGTTGAACAAGATCACTAAGCCGCTATCAGTTGACACATGATACAGTGACGGCTGCATGGGCCAGTGACAGCCATGCTGCCGTACGGCAATAAGTCACTGCCGTCCCAATGCCTATACAGCACAGCACCAAATGTTCATCATAATATATCATGTTAACTATTAATTGACTTCAGTTAGTCAGTGTTGTTAATGTACATTGGGTTCAGAGAGTTGCCTCACTAATATGCAAGTGTCTGTGACATTTCAATTTGCCTGTAATTGATACAGAGTCACTCACTGTCTGATGGGTGAGTCTCTTAGATTACCCAGTAGTAGTGGAGAGTGAGTGCAAACTGCTTGATTTGTTGGTTGTACTTTCTACTCCTTGTCGATCCTCGGATGTTGGAGAGTTGGTTACGAAAGATGTGTTGGGCCATCCCACCAAAGTTATTTCGTAGCAGTGCCAGCTCATCTTCTTCAAGTAGCTTCTGTTCTCCAATGGATTTGAGAAGGTCTCATTTTGTTTATCTTTTGCTGCTTCCGCCTAAAAACTTATGAGTCAAGGTCTTTATTTTCCTCTTTAATTCTGACGTTTTCTGAACCATCTTTAAAGATAATGGCTGGTCTCGCGAGATGTAACTGTGTTCTATATTTAATCTCCTCGCTACTTTGGTTGGACTTGGAACAACTGATTTTCCACAACAGTACTCATGTGACTACTGCCTCCAGATGCTTGAGCAGGGTGCTTTATAGCCTTTCTGGGTTGGCGTACGCTTAGGTTGCAGGTGGAAAGGGAAATTGAAAATGGAGGGAACTGCCGAATCATGGAGGCTTCTTCCGATCTTGTTGGGACGAACCACAAAACAGTTCATTTAAAAATTATCATTACAAGGGAAGCTGTTCGTTGTTGGTGTCCAGTCTTTTCTCCTGATTGCTTCAATCCACGCAGCTCGGCATTCTCACCTTTTCTTTTCGTCTGGGAATCTGCAGGGGGCATTATCAGTAATTATTAGTCATAATATATTATCCCATTAAGCCTTTAGATTAATACAAAACGTGTCGACCATGCTAGGACTCTGCACAATAATATTATTAAATAACGTTTTGGTATATACGGTAATTCAACCAACTCAAGTTATTTTTTGTCAATTTGCACATGATTGTAATGTTTTGAAAACTTTTAATTTTCTAAATTAATGACAATGAGGCATGTTTGTGCAGGCTATTATCTAAGCTATATTGTATAATTGAGGATTCTCACATGTGGAAAGAGATGCCAGATCCTGTCTTCTGTCGGTTGGTACAGTTGTAAGATACACAGGAAATAACCATATTTGCTGTTTCACAATAACTATTGTAACCAGCAAGCCTACAAATGTTGTCGAGAGTTAAAAACAGAAACACGCTGCTCACGCCTGTGTGAGCCACTCAACTGTTCACCGTTTAGGATCATATAACTGGGATATTGACCTCAGGTTAAACTCATTTCCAGGTCACAACCCTTCCCCAAATGACTAAGCAGGAGGCTACAGCCTACCCCATTAATTAATCATCAGTCACTTTGTCAAGGAAGCACTATGAATATGACAAATCTCCAGATCACTACCCCCAACCAACCCAAATCGCTAAGCTGGTGGCTGCGCTGGCCTACCCCATTAATTAGTCATGATATATATTATCTGGGGAGCACTGTAACACATATCCAAGTTAAAATTTCCTATGCCAGACATTTATTACATGTTATATACATTGTCAAACAATGCTATGCTGTACGCCATGCCAGTGGATGCAACAGTTCCTGCCGTACAGTTGGATGGCAGCCAGCGGTCCACGGCAGCGTCACTGCAACGAGCCAGCTTATCGCTCTAGTCTATAGGGAATGATTAATGATGTAACTCTATGGGTGGCACGTACTCCCAATACAGTTTTCCAAAAAGTCCAATATGTGTTTTTTAAGAATATTCAATACAGCCAGTTGATACGTTACATTCAAATTTGTATTGATTTTTTTACCTTGTGACCTATTTACAATGTACTGTAACGAAACAGGAAGTCTAATTGTATCATGGGCCCATAAGTCACTCAGCACGAGACTACAGGCCTCTGCCACGCAGCAGCGCCGCCATCGCCGATGCAAATCAAACGGAGCGGTCACATTGGCTTGATCCGCATCCTAATTCGGTTAGCTGAATTCTAATTCATCGATTTTCCCGCATTAGAATTCGGGTAGCTTAATGCATCCTAATGCGGATTAAAGTTTTGTGTGAACGCGGCCTTTCATTCGCTTGTTGTGCAGCTACAGTGTGTCTCGTTTCGCTTATCGTTTAGTGTTGCTGTGTAATTGACATCCACAGAGCTGCCCTGATTCTTCTACCGGAGTCTAACGCGGGTTCGTCATTGAGAAGAATCGTTGACGTAGTCTTTGACATTTCTCCATTGTTGGCGCTGACACTCGAGGATGGGAATGTTGAATGCATATTAATTTTGTTCAACAAACGACAACCAACACTGGCCAACCTTTGCTTTGCCAATGCATCCGTGTGATACGATACATATGGTGCATATGTTGCTTAAATGCACGTTGGTCATAAAATTATGATACATACTATACACAGGGTACACTTGGAACACATGATACATACGATACACACGATATATTGTGATACATACGATATATACGATACATATTATACATATAACACATTGTGATACATTATGATGCACATGATAAACACGATACACGTGATACAAGATATACATACGTATGATATATCTCTATATCTGCTCTCTCTCCCTCTCTCTCCTCTCTCTCTCTCTCTCTCTCTCTCTCTCTCTCTCTCTCTCTCTCTCTCTCTCTCTCTCTCTCTCTCTCTCTCTCTCTCTCTCTCTCTCTCTCTCTCTCGTCCGTGTATTTATGCCAATGCTAATTTGGCGGCGTCCTTGTTTTCGCTTCGTTTTTTTTACCAACAATCAATCACGGCGGAAATGCCAGTATCCGCCCACTCACCGAAAGAACACCGAGTATTAACAATCTATCTTGCAAATAACGCACACCAGAACACTTGGCTTTTTTGCACAATAGTTTTTTCTTGGCCAGCACTCTATAATCACAGCACGCACACTTGGCGTTTGCTAACAAACTATCTCTTCTAAGAAAGCCCTTCTATAAAAAAATTAAGGAGTGTCACATTTTTTCCACGCAAATGCCGTTGTATTTGAAAATGTTCTGGTCCGCACAAATCATCGCAGAGAAACAAAACCAATAGCCTACGACCCACCACACCAGTATGAGATTCCTCTCGGTAAATTTTCATACTCGATTCTGTCGATAAATTTGATTTGGGTAGATATGTGTTGGAGTGAACGATTAATCAGTGTAACATTAATCTACATAAATTATTATCCGAGATGTTGACTATTTGTCTGTTTGCCATCACAAACGGGTTTGTTTGAGAAAACAAGCGTGAAAGATTAGACTAGGAAACTGAAGATGGCTTAAAACATTTTCATTAGTGGCGTGTATTTCAAAACATAATCAGTAGCGTTTTGGGCCACAGCCCACTTTATAAATCAATTTAATTTTTACATTATTTTCCTATTACATGTCGCGTATTTTTGTAGCCTCTTGCGACACTACACTGTCTTAGCTTCGAAAACTAATAGGTAACACATCTTGCCCCAATATTCACTAGATCCGCCCGTTTCCTAGAGCCTTTCCAACAGGTCGTGTGGTCGCTTCAAAGTTCGTAAGACAGTAATGCATACATACATACATATACACACATACACACGCATACACACATACGGACATAGATACATACATGCATACATGCAAACATGCATACATGCATACATGTGTACATATATATATACATACATACATACACATACGCATACCTACCTATACATATTTATATATATGTATGCTAACACACATACATGCATAACATACATACACACATATATACATGTATGCATGCATACATACATACATACATATATACCCACATATACATTCATACATATGTATATATATATATATATATATGTATTATATATATATATAATATATATATGAGTCCCCGCGTTCCCAGACGTGGACATTTGTTTGTGCCGCCTACATTCAAAACAAATGTTTTTTTGGCATCAAGACCCAGTGTCTCTCTCAGACGACATATAATGTGACGCCATCTGGTGAATGTGGATTACGTTGAAGATGATTTATGATATTACTCATATTTCAAAATGGCTGAACCCGGACCGTGTGGAGGATGTGCAACATGACCAGGTATTATGTCAAATAGTTTTGGTTATGATAAAGTTGTGTGAATTATCAGTTTAGCCCCACAAGTATAATACATTTGTGATTTAGTATGTGTAACAATATACTGCTGAATGTGAAAATATAGTTAGTAAATAGCACTGGAATGTGCGTGTCCTCATATGGAATAATGGGGACATCAGGACTTGATGTAAAGTTATACCTACATTAGGCTACAACAGCATTAGGCCAGATGCCCTGTGAGTGAATGTGCATAAATTAACTATAGCAACTTTGTTTTATTGTGAATGTATGCTATTCATCAGCTTATGAATACATATGAGTTTGTTTCAGAGCAAAACATTAAATTGGTAGATCTAATTCATAATGCTGAAGAGCAACAAGAGAACCAAAAGCACATTTATGCACTACCATCTCCAGCATTCTGGCAGAAATGGGCACACTACTTGCCAGAGTGGTGTGGGTTGAAGAATTCAGCACGGTGCAGGAGAGAAGGCTGCGCTAACAAAACAAAGATCAAGTGCATGAAATGCAACGTCTTCTTGTGTGTCAATGGAGTTAGAAACTTCAGGGACTTTCACATGAAGAGAGACTGTAGGTTTTCGCGAGGGAAGGCATAGGTAGTGAGGACAAGACATATGTATGTTGACAGTTTGGTTTCATCGTACTGATGCAGACAGTAGACTATTTTATATAATTAAACTATTTTTATATTCCTACTGAGCCAATCATTACAATTTTGTGTATCAGTGGAACTAGAAACTGTTTCAGGGACTTTCACATGAAATGGAGACTGTAGGTTGTCGTGAAGGAAGGCAGAGGTAGTGAGGGCAAGACATACACGTGTGTTGACAGTTTGTTTTCATCATAGTATTTGTAAACTCAGACCCGTAGCCGTGAACCCCCCTTTTTGTGACCCCCCTTTCTCCAAAATGTGAACCCCCTCAAAATTGCATCTTTAAAATGTAAACCGCTAATTGTATTCCATGATTCTCAAAAGCATTAACCCCCCTCCTAAAAGATGCTGGATAGTGTTCAAACATTACAAGAATTGCCAAGAAAGCCTGATTTGTACATATGTTAAGGGAGAACCTTTATATATTAAGTGATCATCACTGAATGTATGGGAGCCTGGCTGAGAAGTCTGTCTCCAATGCCATGTGTGAAATGGGCAGTCACTACAAAGGAATGTGTGTCAAAGGACCATTGCATCCAAATAGCCATGCAAAAGAACTTCGCACTATCACAAGGTCTTCTGTTTTGTAAACGCATGGGGTAACAAATACACAAGAATCCAGTTTTACACCAAACCTAAAATTGTTGAGTCCTAATTGTAGTCACTCAGAGGTGATAGATGCAAATAAAATACTGGTGAATGTACGGGGTGACGATGATTTAACAATTACGAGCAAATAAACTAAGCCATATAAAATAATTCATTAGACATCCATTATCATTAAACGAGAGGTGCGGCTTTTTATTTTTATTATGATGATTAAGATAACTACCGACTGTCAACGAAGCTATTCTCAACAATCAACAACTTAAGATGTGTAGCGAGTATATTTCTTACAAGCTGCAAACCCGGTAGACAAACTCATCTGGCTTAACACAAAACATCATTTTCAACTACTGCGCTGGAACACGAATTTCAATGAATAATTGTATTTAAAGGCCATATCCTGGGAGAAAAAAATTGCTAATAAGTATAACAATATGCTTGTACATATGTGTTCTGCAATACAATGACAACCCCAAAACCACACATTTGCTGAAACATTTCTAAAATTGACATTAAACGGGACGTGTCTTGGTGCAGGCTTCGAAGTCTGTTTTCCGGAAACGCCGTGAGGGGCAGTATCGTGACGTCAGTTGTGGAAAACATTCCGGGGATCGCAAGCGTTCTCGGCGGCAGGATTTCTTTGGTGGATGTTTGAACTGGTATACATTCGTTCACATATAGAAATGGTGAACAAATGTGTTGTTGGAAACTGCAACAATTCGAATCTGACTGGCCATTCTGTGCACAAATTTCCCAAAGAGCCAGTTACTCGGCAGAAATGGGAACGTTTTGTTCGAAACGGCAGGGCCGACTGGACGCATGCTACGGCAACTAGCATTATTTGTGGTTCGCATTTCGTTGCGCCTGACGACTTCGAAGGCTTCGTACAATGGAAGATGGGTTTCAGGCGTAAGTCAGATGTAAAGAAATCTGCCGTTCCTTTGAAGAACACAACAGAGGCGAAGCCTAAGGCGAATCGGTTACCGGCGAATCTGCGCAAGTGGGCCCGGTTAGTTGTCGGAGCATCTTCACTGGTTCGTGTCTATACGGTGCCACAACGTGCTGACTAACATCACCATTGTCGATCTCGGCAATGTCATCCTCACTGTCACCGAAATATATATGATCAAACGTTTCGTGATCCACGTCAAAATTGATATCGCTCTCTGAATTACTCGAGTAAGCCGCCATTTGTATCGAGTTGTTTACATGACACCGCGCGACAGCGCAGGGCCGCAGGCGTGAAGCCGCTGCACTAACTGACGGCGGAACCACAACTGACGTCACGTTTCAGCAACAAATGCAAACCCAGCATCGCTCGGGAGTTTCCGTAAAATGGCAAATTTAAAGGCTCTTTTTATGTCGTATGCTCATATACGATATTTAAACATTTTGGCAATATCATCATTTGAAAGGGTATCAACCATTTGTTATTAAGGGACAGAGCACATTTTATTCCAGGATATGGCCTTTAACCAATACACAATAAAGTTTAGCTTCACCTACTTTAAAATGCGCGTGCTGATGAGAAATCATGTAATTGTGTGGCTGTATGGTTGCCGAAATACTGTGGTTGCTAATTGCATGTTTGTAGATCTCAGAAAGGGGAGCCTTATCGCTTATGGGAAGGCAATAATGTGTGAAGGGCCTTCATTATCAATTATTATGTCCATTTTGTGTTCTGTATAGTTGTAAAATACAGTTTGTGTTTCCTGGAGTCAATGTGGTGTACAGGATATGGTACTTGACTGTTTGACACCTATAATTCAATTCCAATTCCCCAAGAGGACAATATTTTTTTTAATATAGCTTCTATCTACCGGGCATGTTTTATAAAGGTTTGCTAATTTACTAATTTTATTATGTTTATGATAAATTATGGAACTTTTGCACACCAGATAATATAAATATAATGTATTAATTGAGTGAAAACCAGATTGTAAATGTCACACTGTAACTGTTTATTCTAAAAAATAACTTTGATACACCCACACTCCTCGGTGCCTCGTTTATTAAATTAATATGAACATTCAAAACAATTGCACACATGGCAAAGGGTTTCAAGTAAAAAAGTCAGTTATATTAACAATATACTATTTCTGCGTGTTGGCTTTTATGAATACAAGTGGGTGTAAATTAGGCTTAATCAGGCAACAAATTAAATGGGACCAATCTCCATAGACCTCATATGAGTCCCACTTTGTCTGAAAACGCACCCGCAAGATGAAAGAATATGAGACGAAACTACTCACACCCACTTCATTGTTCTTCCAGTTAGAAATGTAACCTTCTGCATTATGAGCCCCCACGTGAACACGTGGGGCCCTCTGCATGTGAAAAAAATATAACCCCACATGAATTTGTGACGCCTCCTGGTGTCTAAATTGATAAAATGTGAACCCCCCACTATGAAAAGCTGGCTACGGGCCTGAAACTGTATACTAGTCTGTATAATTAGACCATTTATGTATTCTTATTGTGCCTATTGAGTGATTGCCATGAGAGTATCATATTTGATAGTATAATTACCGGATCCGGTGCATCGCCATACTTTTGTTGAGCACCGAACAGCGGTCAACAACATGATCAAGCTAGCTAAGCGTGCTTACTATGAGTCAGTATTGTCATCACTTGACCAGCGAACATGTTTTCGTGTAGTTAACACCCCGCTGAAGCCACCTGGTATGACTCTTCCACAATCCGCTAACACTGAAACACCGTGCAATGACTTCGCTACCTACTTTGCTGATAAAACACAAGGAATTAGAATGCAGATTGCTACGTACCAGTGAAGATGAAATAAAGAACATCAGACTATGCCCCTCAAAGACATGCAGTCTGGATTCCTGCCCCACTGATCTTCTGAAGAAAACACTACGTATCCACATTCCCTGTCTCGTGGCAATAGTGAACAACAACTTTAAGCAAAGACTATTTCCGATCCCTTTGAGAACAGTAACTGTAAAACTACTTCTAAAAACCGACACTCTCGACAGAGACGTACTGAAGAACTACAGACCGGTCTCCAACATAGCATTTGAATGAATGAATGAACGTTTATTCAGAACATTGATAACAATATATACAAGACAAGACAACCAAACAAGTTTAACTATAATACAAGTGAGAATATACAATGTTTGAAGGGGGTAAATACGAAGTCATTGACTTTTGTGTAAATTTACCCCTGACATGTATTTATATATATAATTATATACATGTATGTATACACACATATACACACATATATACACACATATATTCACATACATACATACATGTATTTTGAGACATCAATATTATATTATTCGAATTTGCTATTCATCTAACCATCTACCTACAATAATTGAAAACATGCAATGGAATATGTGCATATTCAAAATTTAAAGTATGCCATAAGTACACATCTTTACACATATTGTAATTTCCTCAATGGCATGATTACATTTGTGTTTGATTTTATTTAGGTTTCCACAACCAGATATTTCTAAAATAAAAGGTTCTTGCATTTACGCTTAAATTCAGTAATAGTATTAGTAGTTTTTAAATGATCACATAGAGAATTCCACAATTGCACTCCCTTTACACAAAGAGACATTGATCGCATGGTAGAACAGACTCTCTGTCGTTCTAGGTCATGATTAGCTCGCATTGAGTATGCTATTTCCCGTCTAGTAAACAAACACTGAATATTTGATGGCAAACAGCTGTAGTAAGCTTTGTACATAAATAACGATGTTTTCAGTTCTATGATATCTGGACATTTTAGAACATGTAATTGTTGGAAAAGTGAGTTTGTATGATCCAACCATCTTGCACCAATACAGTTAGTATTTGTTGGGTACGTGTTTCCCCATATCTCTGCACAATAATTTAAATACGGCAAAAAGAGAGAACTGTATAGAATACGTCTACTATTTCTATCAAGTAGATGACTGCATCTATGCATTATAGCTGTACTTTTTGAAAGCTTTGATTGTACGTATTTTATATGAGCTTTCCAATTTAGTAGATCATCAATAAACACACCCAAAAACTTGGTGACCCTTACTCTTTCGATATTAACATTTTGTATTTTGATATTAATTTCTTTGTTTAGCATACGATTTCCAAATAACATATAATTGGTTTTAGATATGTTCAGAGTTAATTTATTTACTGCAAACCATGTATACATTTGGTCCAGAACGTTACATACAGTTTCGTTTAGTTTATTGATGTTACTATTTGCATAAAAGATATTAGTATCGCCTGCAAAGAGAATGTATTTTACTAGATTAGATATGTTACACATATCATTGACGTATAGAATGAATAGTTTGGGGCCCAGGATCGAACCCTGTGGGACACCACATGATATATTGCGCACAGTAGAATTACATTTGTCAATGGACACAAATTGTTTTCTGTTTTCTAGATAACTATTTAACCAGTTAAATGCCCCACTACGGATACCAAGAAATTCCATTTTTTTACATAACAGTTTGTGATTGACAGTGTCAAATGCCTTTTTTAAATCGATAAAAACACCAATAGCATATGTTTTTGCATCCAATGATTGGGTTATTGCATCAACAAGATCTATTAGTGCGTGACATGTTGACATATTTTGTTGAAATCCATATTGGCTTGGGTTTATTAGTTTGTGTTTGGTAATAAAGCTATCTAAACGAGAACTGAAAATGTTTTCTAATATTTTTGAGAATTGTGGTAATAGTGAAATAGGCCTATAATTAGTGCACATATACTTATCCCCAGATTTAAAGAGTGGGATAACCTTTGCTATTTTCATTTTCTCCGGGAATACTCCAGAAGTGAAAGAATGATTACAAATATAAGTGATAGGTTTTGCAATGGAGTTAATAACTTCTTTGACCAAATGCATACTTATGTCTTCGCAATCTGTGGATGTTTTACTTTCCCAATTGTTCACAGCTCGGATAACTTCATCTTCATTAACTGGAGTTAGAAATAAATTGTTACTGTTTCTGTTTTCTAGGTAGTCATAAGTAGAAACATTTGTTGGTGCCGTTATATCCTTTGACAGCTCCGGACCGATATTGGTAAAATAATTGTTAAACATGTTCGCTACATCTTCCTTATTACTAATGGTTATGCCATCATTAACAAACTGATCTGGGTAGTGATTTCCTAAGCGAGGTGTTCCCATTACAGTTTTAAGTACTTTCCAGGTGCCAGCAATGTCATTTTTCTTCTGTGCGAGTAAACTGCTATACTATTGTTTCTTAGTGGATCTGAGAGTACCTGTTAATTTATTTTTATATGATTTATATCTAGTTTCCGAGATAATTGATCTGGATGACAGAAATGCTTTATACAAATGATTTTTCTTGATACATGCGTTTCTGAGTCCTTTAGTAAACCACGGTTTGTAAAAACTAATTGTTAATTCTTTAGGTCGTACAGTTGACACAGGACAATGTTTGTTGTACATTTGTGTAAAATCATGAAGAAAGTTGTCATATGCTATATTTGCATTTTCACTACCGATAACAGTATGCCAAGAATTTTGCATTAAGTTACATTCATCGGCAAAGTCCTAGAGAAAGTTGCAGTTTGTCGTCTGATTGATCATCTCACTGTGAATGGGCTGCATGAAGAATGCCAAACAGCATATAAGATGCTTCACAGTACGGAGACTGCCCTATTGCGTGTCCAGCATGATATTACTGGTGCGCTTGACAAGAATCGTCATGCTGGATTTATCAGCCGCATTTGACACGACTGACCACACACACTTGCTGATACTATACTACTGCATGGCGAGTACAGTGTACGGGAAACAGTATTGTCATTGTTCAGGACGTACTTGGAAGACCGCACCTATCGATATCGTGTCCAGATTGACTCAATAACATCCGAGTCTATTCCGCTACAGATTGGTGTGCCACAGGACTCAGTCCTTGGGCCAGTTATCTTCAGTCTATACACCACACCAATGCAGCGCATATTCCAAAGATATGAAATAAAGTACCATAAATATGCTGATGACATTCAATTATATGTAACCGGCAGGGTTACTGACGAATTAGTTAATTATTTACTTTTATTATTCCAAAACTCCAAGTACTCTTTTTGTTCTGATTACTTTTAAGGTGTTAAGTCTGTAGACGCTGCCTGGGAAAGCCATGAGGTTCTCTTCCCAGGCGGTGTCAATTTCCCCAGCAGTCACCAAGTGAGGGTCATACCCCGGTCATTAAGCCAGGATTAATTAAGAGACGCCATCACAGAGTTTCCGAGAGAAGCTGGACAGACATAGCGCTCCAGTATTTTCCCACGAAATTTCGTGTGTTAACAGAGAGAAAAAACACAAATGAAGATGTAAGGTGGGTGGATTGCACCAGGATTTAACTAACAGCAAATTTATATAATTATCTCCCAATAGTTGCTGTTAAAGTTACTTTTAAGTTCCCCGCGGGAAGGTCCGTTAATTGGTCTGTGTTGACAGGTGTGGGCGGAATTCACCCAGCACTTACAGCTGTTTGTATTATGATATACACAGGTTAAATTCCACTGTTTG
This sequence comes from Paraescarpia echinospica, assembly GCA_020002185.1. Taxonomy (NCBI): domain Eukaryota; kingdom Metazoa; phylum Annelida; class Polychaeta; order Sabellida; family Siboglinidae; genus Paraescarpia; species Paraescarpia echinospica. The sequence goes on along the minus strand of CM034535.1, from coordinate 20,915,323 downwards.
GGATAAGGAAGCACTATCTACACAATTGCATGGTTCCTAATCTAGTAATTAGCGTGAGTCTTTAATACTCAATAGGAGATCATTGTGTTGATATGTTCCCTGCTGAGATGCTGGCACAGTAGGCTGTGTGATGTGTCTGCAGCAGTGTCAGGTATCGTTATTCCCTATTGAGTAGGGACAGCATGTTGACTGTCAGTGGATAGACCGACTGCCCATTGAGTTTAGCAGGGTAGTTTCTACTGAAGGGCTATTAACGCCCAGTGTAGTGGGTAACTGATATATTGATAGGATAGGTGTGTTTAGTTAAGTTGATTTCTAATTGTTGTTAGCAATTACACTTACATGTACTTGCAAATCTAGACAAGTTCAGCTTATATATGTGACACTTATATAAGTATTGACTGTCATCAATACGGCACTATCTTACAGCTGAAGCCGCGAAAAGTGCGGTCAACGCACTCGTCACGTTTCGTTTGGACTATTGCAACGCACTCTTGCACAACTTACCGTTATCTCAGACAGCTAGATTGCAGAGTCCAGAAAAATGCAGCCAGACTAATAACTCGCACCAGCAGACATGACTACGTAATGCCTGTGTTAATTAAAGGAACTGAATTGGCTGCCGGTTGCGGGTCGAATTGTGTTCAAGGTGTTGGTGGTGACTTACAAACGTATTCATGGTTTAGCGCCGTCTTATCTGGCAGAACTTGTGCAGCCACGAGAGCGTGATGGACGCCTACGCCAGGATCATGCACCAACACTGCACCAAGGCATCACGAAGAAATGCATCGGCGACTCGGCATTTGGCGCAGCAGCACCGCGACTGTGGAATTAACTACCAGTGGACATTCGTGCACCATGGGCACTGAATAGGTTTTGGAATCCTTTAAAGATTAATCTTTTTATTATACATTTTAATTAATTTAAATTGTTTCGTCATGACGGACATTATTTTATAATTTTTGTATTATTTGTCTTAAAATTATTGTTCCTATTTTAATGTTCAGTATTATATGTCTTAAAGCCAGTATTTAGTTTTTAATATATTAATATACATTTATTTGATTGCTTATACAGCGCATCGATCCGCTATGCGGACATTAGCGCTAAAGAAATACCGTATTATATATATATATATATATATATATATATTACAACAATGTATATGTTTATATACATACGCACGCACGCAAGCGGGCGCACACATGCCTACCTATAAATAATTATACCTATATGCTAACACACATACATACATACATGCATACGTACCCACGTACGCACAATGCCCTGCGCGGGCTGGAAATCTGAGCCCGCACCCGCCCCGCAACTTTGTCATTTGACCCGCAGCCCGCCCCGCTTATTACAACTCAGCTCGCAGCCCGCCCCGCCCTGCATATTTTGCCACATCCTGGCCCGCAGCCCGCCCCACCCCACAGTAACTTGGCCTGCAACCCGCCTCGCCCCGCAGTAATTAGTCAAAAGTCAGCCCGCACCCGCCCCGCAGCCCACAACAGATGACATGGAATCATTAAAAATATATCATCTTTATTAATCGTTGTTGTTTACAATATTAACAAATGCACGGCGCTGGGTGACAACCATGTCGTACTTGGAATTCCATCTTTAAGACAAATAGAACCGTTGTCATTATAATGTAAATGCCTGAAGGTGATAAGCAGACCTGGAACAAAGTAAAGGTACGAGTACAGTTTTAACGTACTTTAAAATTATTAATTAATCTAATTGATATAACTCAGCACAAGTGAATATGCAATGGAAGTTGATCATTTTTTTATGAAGAACAATGAAATTCACACCGCTGGCATTAATTTCAGTGGCATCCTATGATATTATAATCTATTTGCCATTGGACTGCATGAACATGAGTTGTTCAAAGGTTGAGTCTGGTGCACAAAGGCAGTGTTGCAATTTGCTGATATTAGAAGTTGCAATTTATATTTTAAAAATCCCCTCTGGACCAGGCTACTGGCACCGGATTATACTAGTGTAGAAGGCAGTTTGACTTGAGCCATTTTACTTCTACAGAGGCAAACTGACAGTTCTTGTTCTTAGCAGTTAGCACTGTCAGCCAGTGCCAAGTGGCAAGGTCTCCAGTCTCCACACATCAAAGACATTTCCTGTCTAATTGGTGGGGTAACTGCTCTTTATGGCCATCCTGGTGGCTTAATTACACAAACAGATTGATGGCCTGAACTGATACCTCCTCCTGGAAGAAGCCACTAATCACACCTGACTGAAGCTGGCAAGGCAGGCCAGCACATGTTATTATAACACTGTTTAAACACAAACAAAATGGCAATCCGGTAATCCCCAATTAACTAGCTCAAAGAATGATGAGTTACAAAATGAGTTGCAAGTGAGTTACAGAATGAGTTACAAAAATCAGCCCGCAGTAACCCGCATGTAGAAATTACTAGCCCGTAGACCGCCCCGCCCCGCAGTGACCTGACCCGCAGACCGCCCCGCCCCGCACAAATTGAAACTTAACCCGCACCGCACCGCAACAACAACAAAAATCCAGCCCGCTGGGGCCCGCGGGCCCCGCGGGCTGCGTGCCAAAACCCGCCCCGCGCAGGGCTTTAACGCACACATACCTATCTACAAAATAATTATACCTATATGCTAACATACATACATACATACGTGTACATACATAGATACATGCATACATACATTCATATATACATACATACGTACATACACAAATACTCACTCACATTCACACATAAACGCACACGCACGCACGCACGCACGCACACATACATACATATATGTATACAAACACACACACACACACACACACACACACACACACACACACACACACACACACACACACACACACACACACACACACACACACACACACACACACACACACACACACACACACACACACATACACATACACACACATTCACACATAGACACATTCACACATAAACGCACGCGCTCCCATGCCAGCACACGTATTTGCCTCAAACATAACCCACAAGTCTATTCCCACATTGGCAAATGTTTGTGTCTCCGCAACCTGGTGGCTGCTTTCTTGCAAAAAGGTCGATAACGACAGCATCGATGTTGACCCGCGTGTCAAAACGCGTATCCATTACCGCTAGTCCACCAGTCCATTCAAACTGTCCTGCCTCGTGGTGGATCTATGATAGGTCTTAAGACGTCACCGTCTGGAGACCGACCTTTCGCACTCACAGGACAACTTGAAGCAAGACGAGAGCAGTGTGTATGTTGACATACAGCTCGGGTGCACGTGCCATGGTATCAGACAAACGGCTGCACAGATTGCAGTTGGGCGAGGAAGGTGATCTTACTACAGATCTAACTCTTGAATCATCTTTCCATGTCTCCGTCGTGGTGTTTTACATGTAGAAATTAATATATCAGCCGGTTTTGCTGGTCTTGCGTGAAACATGTGTTTGTGTATTGCAGTCGCCAAGAACAAGAAGAACAAGAAAGTTTTATTTAGAATTACAATATGTGTATAATATCAAATTAACGTAACATGAATAGGCATATATATTCATATATAGAAATGCAGTGTAATTTCAAATTAGATGGGGTCTGTGACTCCTATTAAAACAATAACAGTCGCTCTCATAGGAGCCACAATGATAATTTGTTTTAACTCAATTTTAACGAAGGAAGTGCAAATGTAAATGTAAATGTGCAGGAAAATAAAATAAACCGAGATTACTTGATTACGTATATGCATGTATTGGAGTATTAATGGTATGTTAAATTAAACAAATACTAGTTGTCAATAGTACACATCAATATACTTGATATGTATGTGTATATGCACAAATACAATATCCATATGCTGATTTATATATATACAATACATATCCATACATATCACATACAATAATACAGTTTTAATGACTTTGATAGCATGCATAGCAGTTTAATATTGTACACGTATCTACGTATTTTTCTAATAAATTGTTTTTTGCATAATTACCAAAACTTCTGAAGCTATGTGTTCCAATCTTCTCTGTGACTAACTTTGAGGTATTGTTAATAACATGTGGCAAACTGTATCTAAGACATCTTTTTGGCAAATTCATGTTTTGTTCTGAATGGGTGTAACTCTGTTTTTATCCTTGTGTTGTAATTGTGTACGTAAGCATTTGTAATTATTTTCCAATTTAATAGGTAAGCAGGGAGGTCATGATGTACATATTTATAATAAAACTTAAGTTCATGTAATTTTAACATGTCATCAATTTTTAAGATATAAATTTTTTTTTAAAGTGGCTCAGAGTGTGAATTATATTTACTTACAGATAACATTCTCATAGCTCTCTTTTGTATTTTCAACATTCGACTACCTTGGTATCCCCACACCATAATACAATAGTTGATATGTGATAAAAATAACGTATTATATAAGATAATTTTAATTTCTAGGGGAAAGACATATTTTAGTCTGTTTAAGATGCCGACTGTTTTGGAACACTTGTTTGATACTTTTTCAATGTGTTTATTCCAATTTAAATTTGTATCTAAAGTAAGTCCTAAAAAATTTAATTCATCTACTCTTTCAATGTTTGTACCATTTATATTGAGCGTAAAGTTATCGACAGCTTTATTTTGCATGTGAAAAATCATATATTTAGATTTGTTTCTGTTTAATGATAAATTATTAATGTTTAACCATTCAATTATTTTAAGGAGTTCATCATTTATTGCCGATTCGATATTTCTATTTGGGGAATTACCTTGAAAATAATTGATGGTGCTAAATAAGGTGGTATCGTCGGCTTACATAATAAAGTTAAACATTTCGCTAGCTTTAGGAAAATCATTAATGTATATTATGAATATTAGGGGACCAAGAATAGATCCTTGTGGTACACCAATTGTGATAGGTAGAATATCAAAACTTTCATTTTGAAATTCGGTGTATTGTCTTCTATTGCTTAAGTAGCTATTAAATAGATTCAGGGTAGGACCCTGTAATCCATAATATCTTAGTTTAGTTAATAGTATCGAGTGATCAATTGTATCGAAGGCCTTAAAGAGGTCAAGAAAAATACTGAAAGGAACATAATTTTTTATCAATTAGTGTAATTATTCTATCTATTAGTTCAAGTGATGCATACTCTGTAGAGTGTTTTTTTCTAAAACCATATTGATTTTTAACAAATAGATCAGAATCATTAAAATATGCTGTTAGTTGACTAGATATTATTTTCTCTATCACTTTTGAAATTGTTAGAAGAAAAGATATGGGTCTATACTTTTTAAAAACAGATGGGTCATCTTTCTTAAAAATAGGAATTACTTTAGCGAGTTTAAGTGTATCGGGAAATATACCAGTATTTATTACTTGATTTATTACCAGGGTTAATGGTTTGATGATGGAGAGTTCAATTATTTTCAAAAGTTTACAGGAAATACCGTCACAGCCACTACTGTTTTTTATTGGGAAGGCTTTTAATGTTTTTTTTTACTATTTCTTCATCAACTCTTCATTCATAGACTGAAAACGGAATGGACATCATCATTTAAGTAGTCATTATAATCCTTATTACCATTGTAATGAATGTCTTGTGCTGTCGACTGACCTATACTTGTAAAATAGTTGTTAAATTGGTTTGCAATAACCGTTTTATCTGTTATAGTTATGCCGTTACTTTTAAACAAAACAGTGTTGTTTGAATTGTTTTTGGAGATAAATTCATTTATGGTTTTCCATGTATTTCTAATGTCATCCTTATATCGGTTAAAGCGTGACTCAAGGTACATTTGTTTGGCAGTACGAATATTTTTCTTTAATATTGAATTATATGTTTTTAAGTTAGTTAGAAAGACTTCGTACATAGGTAAATTTGGATTAGACATTTTTAATTTCTTATATAGCGAGTCTCGATATTTGATTGATTTTAGAAGACGGTGTGTGATCCAGGTTGAATGCTTATGTTTGTATTTATTATATTTCATGATTTTAACAGGCATATGCTTATTCTTAGCATGCATAATTTCTTCGTGTATTATGTTATAATTTAAATTGGGATCAGCCGTAGGAGATTTGTTTAGTTTGTTATACATTGCATCCGAATTTATCTCAAGTTTAACATTATGCATAGCTGCCTTATTTTGTAGATTTACTCGAACAAATTTTGAAGGAGGTTTAGATTTTACGTTGGTATTCATGATTAGGAAGTAAGGTTGATGATCAGAAAGGGTATTAGTGAAGATTCCTGCAGTGCTATATAATATTCATTTATTTAATTTACTGAAAAAGTTGTCTATCAGTGTTCCGTTAGTTCTGGTAAAGCGAGTTGGAAAGGTAATTTGTGGATAGAGACTGTATGAAATTATAATATCAAAAAATTCACTATATTTTGTTCTCGTTTATTTTAAGTAGATTGATATTGAAATCGCCTGAAATTATTAGATTATTACAACTTTCTAGAGTAGCCATTGTTGTTGAAAATCTATAATATTTTGATTTAATGACCTAGGCGGTCTGTATATGTTTCCAATAGTAAGTGTTTTTGATAAGCTGCCTCCAGTTACTTGAATTATTAACTCCTCCCAATGTTCATACATGTTGATATTCTTAAGTACTTTATATTTATATTTATTATCTACGTAAATTATTAAACCCCCTTTGCCAAGGAAGGACATGGTAATACCACAGTGGTAGTATTCTTCAGTAGTGTCAGCTTCATCGTTGTTCTAATGCTAATGGCGACCCCATTGCCAACTAGGTACAACTGTGACGTCATTCTAGTTTGATTATATCACGTGGTGTAACGCAAGGGATTCCATTGGTCAATTCGTGGTAAGCAAACATTTGGTTCATTACTGAGACTTGAAGACTGATTGTGATGTCACGATCAATACCTGGAACATTGACGGTAGTCACCAATGACACAGCAAAGTCACAGCTAGCCATGTCAAGCGTGCATAAGGTAAACCAAGGAAGCTGTCTAGAATACTCGCGTGCCATGGCCCAGTAATACCATAGTGGACTGTCACGTCATAATAATCTGGTTGCCCTTATTTGTTGTGGAATTATTATGCTCCGGAATACGATCGACACATTTCTGGACCAGCCCTTGACGTTTTGAGATTCTGCTGTTCAAGATGTACGAGTGACATAAAAATACTGTCAATCAAATCATGCAATATTACAAATTATACGTTATCATTTTAATACATTATGCCACAAAACGTTACCATAACTCAAGCATTTAGAGTTGCATTTTGAGATCTTCCATCTTTTAAATACAAATGTCCAGTTAATCGCCGAACATTATGAAAGTATTGATAGAAATATGTTTTCTTTGTTAAGAAAGATAGATGAACTAGAGGACATTAAGCAGCACTAGTGAAGGAACAGTGGATATTAGATATCAGAAAGTGTTCATTTTCACAGAGGCCTATATATTAATGGAACAGATTATGTGCTGATTGTGTGGGTGTTTGCAGCGTGAATATGTATAAAAACAAAACCAACATATCAAATAATAGAACACATTCCAAAGTGACATAAACTGTAGAAAATATGATAAAATAAGTAAATAATGTTCATGTTATGCATACATTTTCGAGAAAAAAACCAGCTAAAATTGTATATTAACTCATATTGCAACTTTAAAATCCAAGTCAAATTACCACATAATCATAACGTACAACCTACATAAGTACAAGTATTATACATATATTTAACCAGTTCCTTCCAAAAAATATACGTTACCAGTATAGCATTTGTTAAATTTCCCATTTTATTAAATACCACATTTTAATAAAAATAATAATAATACAATATAACAAATAAACCAATACAAAAATGCCATACCTTTAATAATAAGTATGTACAAAATATTTGCATTGCACGTTCGTGTGTTAGAATTCATAAAATAAATTTTACAAGTTCAGGTTTAAGAATCCATGCAAAAAATTTTGGGGAAGTTAGTTTGGTTTTAAAGTAATAATATGAACATTTCCTTAGCGCTCTTTTAGTTTAAGTCGCTCAAAGGCGCTTCCAAGTTTATTATAACACGTTATACATATTAGACAAAAGTAAAAATATGAAAACTAGTGTATTACAAAAAAGAACACAGCACCCTCCAGCAACCAGACCTTCCCATGCAGCCGCTGCAACAAAATCTGTCTGTCCAGGACAGGCCTGGTCTGCCACCTGCGCGCCTGCAGCAGACGTGGACCACCGCCTTCTTGAACCTTCGATCCCGAAGCCAAGCCAAGAAGAAGATATTACTAAAATATGCATAATCAAAACTAAACGTCTAAGATATGCAATTTACAAACTATCTCTAAAATAAATACTCAAAAATCTATATTATATGCAGAAAATCAATAAAATATGCACATAAAAACATCTCCACAAATCTTACTAAAAACTATTTATAAAATGTCAGAAATATTTAACACTTCTATAATATATGTCTAGCAAAACAAGTGTCTAGCAGTTTCTTGAGGTTATCAGCCGAGTGAGCCTGGCGAATTCCGAGAGAGATGTTGTTTCACAATGTGGAGGCTGCTACGGGAAGGCTCTGTCCCCAGCTGCGTTCTGGATATGGGCAACTCAACAGCAACCTGCTCTCCGAACGAAGTGTCCTTCGAGGGTTGTAAGCAGTGTTCGAAATTACTACCGACCCGGAGGCACTAGACCGTCAAATATTTCGTCGGGCTGGTAACTTTAAAAAAAAGTGCCGGCCCGCAAGACCGGCAATTTTTTTTAAAAGAAAATAATGTCGCACTTATCTAGTATCCGGGGCAACCTTGATCTCGCCATTATGACTATACGGTTGCCTAAATGTGATACCTCAGTGGTTTGGTTTTATCATTCAATATCATCCCAGGCATATTTATATTACGAAAATATTGTTTTAGCACATTTTTGAGGCCCAAGGAGCGAGCCGTTTTGTACCAGTTTGCGTCAGTCTGCGCCGCTGCGTCCGTGCGTTACCGCAGTGAGTGATATAGCAGCGCATGTTGTTGCAAACTGGGTCGCTCTTTGTGTTTCAGAAGTGCACTAAGACACAATATGTTTGTAACGTAAATATGCCTGAGATGATATTGAATGATGGCAATAAAACATGAGGTATCAAAATTAGGCAAAAATATTTCATTATAACGGCAAAGTCGAGATGGACCCTGAGTGCCAATAATGGTGAGATTTGTGTACGTCTGAACAGGAAATTCAAACGTGGTACAAAAAGAAGTTGGAAAAACTATAAAATATCGAGCTGATAGATCGATTGAGTTTAGTTTTGTAATGCTGGCACCACTTCAAGCGAGTACCGCTGAATGTGAAAGAGGCGTCAGCGCAAGTGAAACAAGTGAAGAGTTCAAGACTGAGTTTCGAAACCACATCAAGCCATCCACAATGTCAGCTATCATCACCATCCAGCTGCATTCAGGGGTCAGCCCACTGTTGGTTTTCCCATATGCGACCATGTTAACGTTTTGTCTGATTATAAGAAAACGTGACCTATAAAATGTCTTAAACTTCTCACCTGCTGTTATTATTATCTCATTGACATGCCGATAGATTTTAACAAAAATTGCATACTTCCAGCTCTCGTAAAATGCCTGTATGTGTGACACCCGTCAATATTTACAAATGCCGGCAAGAATTACTCCGCAAACAGGTCACACAGGCAAATTGCTGCCAAATATCCTTCCGCTTATTCAAATCATCTAGAAATCCACCATTTTACAGTCAACACCTCCTACAATCACACATGAAAATCTCCCTACTCAAATGCACTTATGTCACAGCATGTGAATTTTGTAAAAAAATCATTTCTAAAAAATACACTGCATTTTTCTTCGTATGCAACGGACAGGAAGTCTAACTAGAACATGACCCCTTCACCCAACATGGCTGACTTCAAACCCATATCTGACGCGAGGATGCCCAGATTCAAATCCAAGTTGGACTCGGACAGTGAGTCACAGTCTGAATCCAGCTCGGATTCAGTTAGAGTTACTGTCAGTGACTATGTGAACAATAAACTGTTGCCTATGTTGTCATTTTATATTCACTGGTTCATTAATCTGAATATCGTAACTACGCAGGACAAACTTGGCCTAAATTAGTACATTTATAATTGCCATGCGTTACAGCTTCAGATGTATACTCGTGAAATTATGTTAAGATTTGGACCACCAACGTTTGTGTGGGACCACCAACTTTTGAAAGTTGAAGGTCCGACTGACCACCTACTTTTCAGCTAAGGTGTAGAACACCGGTTGTAAGGTACCAGCATGTCCTTGGTGTAGGATGGTCTCTTGTTGTGCATGACCTTAAAGACAATGTGAGCATATTAAATTGCAGACTACTTCACAGGTAGCCAACGGGGACACGTGACACAGTCGGAATCATCACACTTTTCGAATTAGCTGAAAATTCAGTAACAGTGGACTATGTGCTCGTCTACGTTTGTGAATCATGGACAGTGAAAAACAATACATAACCACTCTACATGTTTTATACAATAATGCCGCGATTAGCATTCCAGTTTCACTAGAAGCAACATTTGATTCATCTAGACCTTCACATCAGTATGTATAACGTTACAGAGAAGATACACGAAAAAGAGCTGATATTTGCTTGACACTAATGCAAACACCATGTTGGAGCAATCGATCTCACATCCGTGGTAGCCAGCGCATAGAAGAGCGGGTCATGGGAGATCTGTCCGTCACGTATTGAATCTGTAAAGGAAGAAATGGAGGGTGGAGCTAACGGCATACGGAAGATGGAACCGCCATGGCTCGATTCCGGTGTCCGACATGTTCTACCTCCGTGTTCCCTCCTTGTTCTTTCTCTCCGTTGTTTTCTGACAGCAACCCCTTTCTCTATCTTCTTCCGATCTTCTCATATTCCTCTTCAGCAGTCCTCTCACACCAGCTGTGAAGTTCCCCTTTTCATGAGTCATTGATGCTTTTCCGCCTCCGTTCTCTTTGCTAGGTTGCATCCACCCGTTCACAAAGAGGCCTGCCCATCTCATCCGGTTCTCACCAATCTTCCGTTTGGCTGCACTCCATCCCAATCTCTTTCCTCGTGTCATTCGTCTTTCTTATGAATTTATAAACTAGATTAGAAGACGTCAACAAACACTGACGTATACGGATCGCACATGACGTCACTGCAAAGTATTTTATCAACTGCGTCATAATCGTCGGCAAAAATAATCACCAATTACGTATCAATTGTCGTGTCGGCTCTTTTAATCCACGGCACAATTTGTCGTTCATCACTAATACGATATTTATCTTGATGTCGACGTTTTAGGCAAAGACAAATGCTGCTCGAGAGTTCTGTCTCATTAAATAATGTTTGCTTAAGCTGTTTCATGACGGTAAACTGCCAACATGACACGTCACACGCATGCTTGATCTCCTGGTGTGGCTGGCTCGGCGTTTTTATATATATATATATATATGTGTGTGGTCGATCGCGAAACCTGGACACATTTGTTTTATTTAATTAAATGCCCCGCCATTTAAACATAATTAAAAGGATACGCCCAACTAATACGCATACGATGTATAATAAATGTGGGCAAACAATATGTAAAATGGTTGCGCTAACGTGAACGACTATTTTTTTATAATTATTTTTGTTTAAATACCATTTCACGGATACCACGCAAAACGCAAATTTACGCAATCCACGGCATTCAGGTTTTCAACAAAAATCACTTAAAATTCTAGCTCACATCCACATGTATCCTCATTCGAGGTTCTTATTGCAACAGAAACCATTATACATTAGATATACATCTTATGGGTATGATAATTGTACATAATATGGACAGAGTGTCATGTGTTATATACATGTGTAAATGGTTTTAATACCTTGAGAAATGTGGATTTTATGGCATTTTATCTACCACGTCTCAACATGCAATCCACGCTATTCAGGCATTTAACAAAATAAATCACATAAAGGTCTGGCTAATAACCTCATGTATCCACATTCAAGGTTCTTGTTGCAACAGAATGGTCACTGGACTTAAGTTTTTATTATGTAGGCATAGTCTGTACATTTTATTGCAGTTATATGTATTACTATGACATTAGATTTTGCAGTTGTTGTCATTGAGTTAGCCACCTAAAGTTCTGACTGTAACACTAACCTACATACTATGGATTTGTTGTATACATTCAATTTATACAGGTACACAATATTGACTTATAGCTGGGGTAATGCACACTGTGTACTGTGAACATTTCACATGCTTAATTCACTGTCCTTAGTTGAGGTTGTAGACAGTGTTTAGTAATCATAGCCATCGTCCAGTTCATTCCCAGCTACATTTTCATCATTGTCAGCAGTAGACACCTGATTGTCACAGTCTTGGAATATGCACATATCAGTACATCTGAGTCCATTTGACAAGCAGACACACTTTGGCAGTTCACACTTCCTGGGACAATTGCATGCTAGTAGATCCAACATGGCCTCGGGTGCTGGCTGATCTTCCATCAACCAACTGCTCAGTCCCATCTTCTCTTTCCAACTTCCAGCCTCTGCCAACTGGGGTCGGAGTCCTTGGGTCCTGCTCCAAACATCGTCTCCACATTGCAGCCTGGTAGTTTGCGCATTGTGCATGTTACAAAACATGGTGGCAGTTGGTGACTCTCTATCTCACCTTTCTTTGCGCAGAACAGGTCGTATCTCAGATCATTCAAATTCACAGCAGAAGATTTTGGAGCACAAAGAAGGCATTTAAATCCCTCTAGTTTATTCATGAGGTCTGGAGAGAAATCCAATTCCTCGCCGAGCATCCTGAATGAATCCTGTGATTCTTTGTTGCTAGTGAAGAGTTTCAGAGCACTTGCCTTACCTTTTCCAGAAAATGCACTGACAGTGTCACATCCAGTGTATGCGAGCAATCAAATGAGAGCTTTACAAACATCTCTGCCAAAACTGGCAACAGTGGCTGCTATATTTCCTATATGAAAGATTCTTGTTCGGGTTATAGTACCACATTTCTGGAACAACGTGGCTCTAATGTCCTCGTTGAGGCACATGGTGAATACATCGGCGTCTTCTGAGCTGATTACGACGGCTTCAGAGCCCTCTCTGGCAGCATGGGTTACATGTAGCAGTAAGCGTCCATCGACTTCCTCTTGCGTACACCGTAGAGCTGTAACCTCTTCGCTGCCTTCAGGAATAATCTTGTAGCATTTGTCTTCAAGTTCAACGGTAGCAAAGAACACCTTGGCCCGAGGTTATAAAGCCGTACTCAGAATTTCATGCTCAAGCCTCGTTTTCACGCCATGCTCATACTCACGGAGGTTATAAAACTTTCTGAGCACGAAATCGTTCTCAGACTTGAGCATGAAACGTCTAAATTCTGAGTATGCTACGGACCTTACTCAACGACGTACTCAAACAAACAAAGATGGCAGCTCACGTAGAAATTAGTCGAATTCGTTGTCCAAGTTCGATGTTTACGAGAAGACAGCAGCTGGATATCAGCGTCCGAGTCGCTTCCGAGATGTAATTAATCCATTTGAAGAAGTGGTTCCACACGAAATTAGCGAAAGATTCCGTTTTATGCTTCAAACTGCACTGTTTACTGAACATTTGTCAAATCTAGCGGGAAACAAACACTATGACACAATGTTACAACGTTTATGTTTTGGTGCATCTTTTTTGACGACGGGGACCGTTCGTTTATCGCTACTGCTTGGCGATACAATTTCACAATCAGCAGCCGAGCAATTCGTACAAAACGTTTCTTCAAAACAGTTTCATTTAGCTGGACGATTAATAAAGTACCATACGAACATTAAGCCACACCGATACAGCATGTGTACATTCACAATAAGACAAAATAAATCTCGGGGCCATAAAATTAACCTGCCAATACTGCCATGTTATAGGTCATTGCCTCAAACTGTAAATACTATTATATGTAACCTTTTGTTTTCTAAATTGGGAGTAATGGAATGTAATAAATAGTACAGATTAATTATATTCTTTATATTGTCAATATTGTTGTTTGTCTATGTATTAATAGAATAAACAAATGTTGAAGCTATTAGCCCATGTAAAGTTGATACTATAATTTGCAGCCATACCCTATGCTGAATGTCAGGATATTTCATTATTTTGCTACACAAGGCGGGGGCAAGGATAGGCTTTCAACGCAACAAGTATGACCCCTTCCTTTGGAAGTTGACTATACACAAAATATGCAATGCATCCTGGATAAGTTGACAAATTAAATTCATATAATAAATTATATATAGCATCAGCGCAATGAACACTCGTAAACTATTGTTTTCAAGGTGTACAATTAGACAATTAATATGATCATATTTACCAGGCAACCAAAAATTAACTAGGTTGAAATGACAAACGACTTATTGTTTATAACTTTCTAATAAATAGGGTAAACCATTTTTTCCAAACAGAAGTTAGACAAACTATGCCAATTATAAAAACAATGAAATCTTCCTTTTGTGAGTGGAAAAGAGATGTACTAAACAGCCATACAGACGCTAAGGGTCATGCTGAACATCTGACTGAGATTGGTGTTGCCTAAAGACAAGTACAGGTCAAATAACTTTGTGTGTGCAAACTATTTAGATACAAGTAAAAGTATTGCTATTGTACAGTTTGGCATGTGTCCTTTTAAACGTATAGTTGTACACCAAAATATCATTACATTACTTTTGGCACTACTATAGTATTTTATATAATTACTAATTATTACATTGATGAATACTACCGAGTACGTTATAATAAAGTGTCATGAAATGTGGTTATAAATTAACTTCTGGAAAACTCTTGCACAATACTGTGTCATAAGTGTGGCACAGCGGCACAGTGTTAGAAAATTTGACTCAGTTTCGAAACTGGTTGGCTGCTGTTTCGAAGTTTGGGCATTTTGTTTATTCCACGTTGGATCAGTTCAATCAGCTGTGTACATGGCAATAAACAATGGAGGATACAGAGACAATGAATAATCGTCCTGCAGTAACTGCAACACGGCTGACTTGCTTTCAGAGAAGTCGAGATGGTATTCGAATCGGTCTGCCAGGCAGTGTAGTATAACAGGTGTTGACAAAGCCCATGACAAAGGTCCCAGGGGGTGGGAAAGGATATTCGTCATCTTGAGACTGCGTCCTTGTGCCATCACAATGATGCGATCAACCAGTGATCTGTCTGCTTTCAAAATTATTGCTCGTCCTTTGGACTTCACTTCCTTCTTCTTGCACATGTTGCTGAATGTTTTCAGCTTTGCCATTTTCATTGGGTCATGAAATTTCTTTTTGGTGGGTGTTTCTCTAGTCTCTCATCTTTGAATGTGGCATAACGTTGCACGCCAATCTCAAATGCCTTCATCGGGTCAGTGGCAATATCTCGAGGAACTGCCTTTGCGGTAGAGATGCTAATGAGATCCTGATTCTCAGCCAATGGGTTAACCCAGCTCTGTACAAGGCTAACAACTGCTGATACATTCATCTTTTTGAACTCTTGGCTTTTGCAGTTCTGCATGGTGAAGGTCTGTGTTATCGTATTGCACCATATCTCTCAACTGTCCCAGGAATGCACTCCGATGTTCAGCTGTAATATAATACCACTTTATGGCACCGGATTTCAGACTGAATAGCTTTGTGCTACCTGGTGTCTGCGTGTCTTTGTTCACTGTGACTTCAGTGGTTTGATCAACGGGAATGCGCCCGAATGGATTGTTTCCAGAAATCTGAACAGAGAAGCTGCCTGTTTTGAAGGATCCATACACATGAGGATGCTCCTCTGGAAGATTGGTCATCTGTGCATAGTACTATAATTGGGAGTGTGAATGCAATCGCAAGGAACTAACAATAATTATATTATCAATGACAACATTCTAAAAACCACTTATTTTAATATCATCATATAAATAATATAGTTGCAAGAAAATGTACAGAGTGTGCATAAATAATAACAACTGGAGTCCAATCACCATTCAGTTGTAAAAAGAACCTTGACTGTGAATACATGAGGTTATTAGCCGGGACATTAATTGATTTCTTTTGTTGAAAGCGTAAATGGCGTGGATTGCATTTTGACACTTGGTAACTAAAATGCCATACAATCAACAATTCCAAAGATATTAACATTATAATCACATATTTGTGAAGCATGGTATTTCAACTACATTATATAACATTAAAAAAAATTATATAATGACTATTTTATAATCGTTTGTGTGTGACCACCCCTTCGGCAATTTCCACTGAAAAATTGTTTTCGCGGAAATGGAGAAAGGATTAAAAAAGAATGATTTAACACAAAAAGAATGTATCTACTGCAATGCTGTCGCATATTTCCATATCTAGGGATGCAAGCCAACATTCTGGTGCAATAGGAACCTCGAATAAGGATACATGTGGTTATTAGCCAGAATATTTTAAGTGATTTTTTGTTGAAAGCCTGAATGCCGTGGATTGCATTTTGAGACGTGGCAGATAAAGTACCACAACATCCACAATTCTCATGATATGTTTGGAAAGCATGAAATTTAAACCACATGGTTTCCAATTTTTGTTTTACTCTGGATGTATAATAAATATTCCATAGTAGTTTGTCTATGGGCCCCCATTAGCAATTTCACAGAAAATGTGTTGTCGCGGATATGGGGATAGTGCAAAAAGAGTGATTTCTCACAGAAAGCTGGGAGTGCTGCAATGCTATCACATATTTTCCATCTCTACGGATGTAAGCCTAATGCTCATGAGCATTCGTCCGTAAAATGTACCGACAAACCCTCAGGCTCATGGCCTACTTGGCTATTGGCAACAATTACTACGTGAACGAGCAAACTGTGTGCGCATTGATTTATGTGAGACTGGATGCTTCCCGAATTTAATTGAATTTGCGAAACGGTGAAATGCAAAGCACTTAGATTTGTCCTAGATGACAAGATAACACTTTCGCATCTTGACTTTAATCCGCTTGTCATTACCTTGGTGGAGTGCTGAATGCCTAATTAGTTTCGTGTTCAACGTTGAGCTTTCTGTAGCACGCTGCAGGCGGTGGTATTTAGCTTCTTTCTTTGCCTGCCTGCCTGCCTGCCTGCCTGCCTGCCTGTGCCTGCCTGCCCGCCCGTCCGTCCGTCCGTCCGTCCGTCCGCCCGCCCGCCCGCCCGCCCGCCCGCCCGCCCGCCCGAGCCCGACCGCCCAATAGCGTGTGTAAGCCTCACATGCGTGTGTGTGTGTGCGTGTGTGTGCGTGCGTGTGTGTGCGTGCGTGCGTGCGTGTGTGTGTAACTATGCATTTCGCTTACCATGTACGTCCGTCCGCCCGCCCGTCCGTCCGTCTGCCCGCCAAAATGGCAATTAATTGTATCTGATCAATCCCGTGTGGTATCGGAGGTATGCAATTAAATTATTCGTAAGTTCTCCTCATAGAACGTATTGTCTTGGCGACATTGCGCAAACATCTATTTTTTCTGTATGGTGCACGGGAACCAGTACCGTATGACTGTGATGTCAGGATGACCTAACGATATCATATGAATAGAAATGTAAGGCCCTTCCAAAATTGAGCACTCGTGACACCATCTGTGTTTGAGTCACGCTGACCCAAGCGACATCTAAGTGTCACACGAATACAAGACGTCCGTAGGCTCTATGTGTATTGTGCGGAAATGAGCCATATAAAGCAATCTAGAATGCAATACAACGCGGCTGGCATTTGACAACGTCGTCTAATATCGTCGATAAGGCATAACCACAATATCCAGAAAACAGTAGTCATGTTAAATGATCGTACATCTCGTTTTATTTAGGCCACTCGCGGCAGCACGTTGTTTGTTGGTTACGATATACAAATGACATGTAATGATTATGTGACAGCATTTGATATATATATATATATATATAAAGATAACTTCTATTGCGCCATAGATAGATATATAGATGTATAGGTGTATAGATAGATAGATAGATAGATACGCATATATATATATATATACGCATATATATATATATATATACGCATAAATATATATATATATACGCATATATACGCATAAATACGTACATACGCACGCATGCACACACACACCCGCAAACGCGCGCGCATGCACACACACACAAACGCACACACATTCGACATACAACTTGTAGTCATATGTGAGTTTGAAATGTACGAAACCATACAAAAGTAATGATTATGCCATGTGATGAGAGTGGTTTGAGTCGCGCCTATCTATTTAATGGAGATTTTTGATTGTTTTCGATTTATTTCATAAATAGACATTTCTGGGCAAAAAACAAGTATACGGAGCCTTATTATGCATGATATCCATTGTACAGTACACCATATAAGTTGTTTATGCGTTCGAAATTAACAAAGTGAACAAATTGACTATGTTTGAGCCAATGAAAACGTAGCCTGATTGCGTCTAAGTGCAAGCGCACTCGATGAGCAATAAAAAATAATTGATTCACCGAGATTACTTCATAGATGCGTAGTTATATGCAGAAAAATCAGACCAAAGAGTAACCTCTATTATTTACAAAGAATTGTGTCTTGACGTTCGCCGTCTTTCCATACTCGTCACATTCGTATAATTTAGACTTGCAATCAGCGTTCAAAAGTGATATAAAACCTGCTTTTTTCTCTGAGAATCCTTCCGTGAAAGTATGTGAAGAGTTGTTTCCTAGCACTTATAGTATATCCAGTAGCCATTCAATTTTTGTATTGTTTTGTTTTTGTATGCAATGTGTGGGTTTTTTCTGGGAGCTCTGCTGCATCGACTGTCGAATTACGGTGAGCAGCGTACTGGCATTTCGCGACTCAAACCACTGGCCGCTGGACAGCCCCTACTAATGACACCGCCCAGTGGCGATAATGGCAGAGTTTGAAAAATTATTTAAACATACGGTGGCGCTGTGCTCATCAAATCATTGTGACAGTACTATAAATGGTATGTTCTTATGTTTGGGCTACGGTTGTTCAAGCGTTTCATTCCACCTTTAAGTCAGTGCACACTGGATTGCCGCGACAATGTCTTAAGTGTGTCCCGGTACTTTCGTGATTAGAGGAAAAGTAACACAATACTGTGTATTTTAATGCAAGTTACCGGCGTATTATAAATTTCACAGTTTTGGTTTGTGTCGATGGAGTAGTTGCAATGACCAGACATGTTACAGGTTTTGTGGCAAATGTGCCACGTAATAAAGATGCGTTCAAACCTATGTTTCTTTGGTTGCAAAATTCCACGGCAAACACAGAGCTTCCAAGTAGAATGAACCCAAAATAGGGAGATCTCCCTATATTATCAAAACACAATAGGGAGATTTTACCGGTAATTTTTTTTTAAAGGAACGCTTATCGAAAGCCACCTAAACTGAAACACATACATACTAGTAAAACCTACAACATTACAAAAATGTAGATGTATTGTGCAAAACATAAAAAATGAGACAAACAAAAGATCGTGATCACCATGCAATCGTCACTTTATTGCTTCTGCAACATGGTGCTGTAAAGGTGAGTCGCCTTTTCAACTGACTCCACCAAACCTGGCGACATCTGCAACTGGTAGCATGCAGAGTAAACATTGATTTTGCACGCCAGCAGGGCACTCGGGGACTCATGTCCTAGCGACGGCCGAAACTTGGTGCCGATCTTCCCCATCATGATGAACACCATTTCCACTGGAGCCTGGTCGTAGGGGAGGATGAGGAGAGCCTGGACGAGGCGACCTAGATACTTGAAGCGCGGCTGTCCGTCAGGCCGCGTCGCCTTCAAGACGGACGCGGAACACAGGTCGACGTGGTCGTCGGTGAAGGAAGGCAGGTCCTGGGCCACCTGGAAGTCCTGCCACTCCTCCAGCAGCTCATGCGACTCCTCATCGGACAGTGAAAGGTGTCCGCGATCTTCAGAACTGAAAATACACTGCTGCTGAGTTACTGACCATGCATTAGTGGCATGATCAAACCAGCAAATATGTGCCATAGCTGGCCATGACACATTCAGATTTCACACGTGAAATGTAATATATAAAGTGATCATTGAAAAGTCGAAAGTAATCATTCACTTAATAAGGTTTAATTTGTGGAATATTAATATAACTGTGCGGTACTTATCTTGAAACATTATCAAACTTCACGAAATCAAGGCCATTCAGACCGCACTTTGTGAGGAGATGGGGCAAAACAACAATTCACGTAGAGATTCGCTGGCTTTTTCGGGTATGGTTCGTTCAATATGTGAGCTCCGAAAGAAAAACTGTGACAGTTTAGTTTCTGTATCTTGTGTATGATTCAAGGGGGGAGGGGTCGTTACGTGTCGCAATTAAGATCCTGAAGCCAGGCGCGTGCTGTCTCGTCCAGCCTGATCAGGTCGCTGTTACATTTATGTAGCGGACACTCGGTGGTCATGTGGAGTGCGGTCTGCCTTTCGGAACCGTACTCGCACAAAGCTGACGGTGTCAGCCCCATCTGGTTCACGTCGTATTTGAATCATCCATAGCCTGTTATTGTGAGGTTGAGGCGAACCAGGGGGTGTTGGCTAAGATCGTGTCCGACTGGTTTTGTTGATGGGACTGGGATGAATTCCCTAAGTCTACAAGGCGTGGCGTCCCATCTTCTTGTCCACGCCTCGCTTGACCGCACAGTCCCATTCTTCCCGGCAGCGTCGCTGAGGATGCGTCGTGCGTGCTAGTCCAGTCAGTGTACGGCCAAAAAAGGCTCAACCTGCCATTAATTGCAACAGAAAGTATGTTATATGGAACATACTCAGTTATGTGTCCACTATGACATATAAAAATTAGAAATGAATCATATAAGGGCAAACCCCCCAAAATGCAAACAATATAGACCCTCCAAATCGTCATAATATACTGCGCTTGTTTAGATGTACAGGTGATCTTACCTGGTTTTCTTACATATTTGACATCTGCTGATCTGTTAGAAAAAATATCATGTGCATTGAATCAGCCAGTAATAGAAATTTAATATGAATATTTTGAAAATAAATGAAACACAAAATGATCCCTTTGAATGTTAAGATGCCCCCGGATCCACGGCCAAATCGTGCTATGCCATACGTAGGTACCTATTCCCGGTGAGGTAAATTGATAAACTGGTCATATACTGTTATTAAAAGTTGATGTTATATTTTATAAGAGCGTACATGCTACTGATTTGTGAATATTAAAATCGTCCACGCATGCAAAATTTGAAAAACGTCTAAAAGAGCTACCAGAAATGGTTTGCGTCGTTCGGCCGAGTAGCATCGCATATATATATATATATATATATGCAGACGAAACTTGAATAATTTATTACATTAGCCGTTCTGTTGGTGATATATATAGTTTGACACACATGCTACGTATGTAAACAATAGTAGATAATGCTGTGAGCTAAACATTGCATAAAATGTTAATATATGACTAAACTAAGGTACGACAATTTGATTATTACGCAAAAGTGGGAGCAGTCATTTTGTTGGGGTTCCGTGCTCTGCAGCAGTTCTATTCGTGTTATCATCGGATATCAAGCTGCATTAAATCAAGTCTGGCCATTGATTTTTTCAGAGATGGAAGTAACCCTGACAGAATATTGTGCAATATTAAACACAAATTTACTGTGGTAATTCAGCAAAAGCTACCCTTGGTAAAAAAGGGAGTGAAAACATAAATAAATTTATGGTACATAAATAAAGCCAGCGAACAAAGGACATATAATATAAGCACTGTACCTGGACAACACTGTACCTGGACAACAAGTCCACCGCTATTTTAGCCACAATTACTGCAATGATAGTGAAATATTCGTCGAGTAACTAAAGTGGATACAAATGCGGGGATATATACTAAGGTGTGTGTCCTACGATCGGCAGAAGGACAGTTCAGCTTTGACAAAAACTGCGTTTTTGTGGCCAAGAAGACAAGTGTGGTAGGAAGAAGAAAAAATCTGACGCTGTTCCAATACAAACCATCGCCTTCAAAGATAATGTGTTATTGACATGTCGTGAAAGACATAATGTATGGTCCGATTCCGTGCAAGCAAGGTTGTTACATGTGCATAATTTGCCTGCTGCAGATGCCATGTACCATAAATTTTCGGACAACGAAAGACATCCCAAAGAAGTATGAAAGCGACGTGCGTGTTCCAAAGAAGAAGAAAATCGGACGACCAACTGACGAAGAAACAACAAATGCACCCATCAAGGTTGTCAAATTTCTGGAAGAAAATGATGATGAGCAGATTACTATCAATGATCTGGTTAGCAAAATGCAGATGTTTATGACCGGCTCAGAAAGTGAACCATATGGGAAAACTCATAAGAGAGCAAATCTCGAGGAATATTATGGGACCAGGATAATAATTACTCAGATCAATGGAAAGGCAACTGTAGTCACGTTCAAAAGCACCGCTGACGCTGTCCTTCGGGAATTTCATACACGTGAAAATGGAGATAATTAGCATTATATAAACTGCTGCAAAACTCATTCGGGATGACATCAAATCAGTAAAAACGTCGACTGAGTCATATCCATCCTACCATGAAATGGAATCTGAAGCGGAATGCATCAGCTTCCTGCCAGGAATTGTGGGGAAAGATGTTCTTCTAAAGATATCATCTATTGGACAGGCGATTATGCAGCAACCCGTCCAAGAGTTCTGATTGCGCCACTACAAGTTGGGTTGGGAGTACAAATCCATCATCATTTTGCATCGCGTTTCCTTGTAGACACACTGAACAGCCATGGATTCTATTGTCCATATAATCAAGTATAGAAGTTTGAAAAGAAAGCGGAATTTGCACAAAGGACCACCATACCCGATTTCACATCGTTGGGATTTGTTCAATATGCAACAGACAATGTGGACTATAACATCCGGATCTTAGAGGCAGTGGAACATTTCACGGAATGGGAATAATTGCTACAGTAACTCCTGGTACAAGGACAACCCAATTCTATTCCAAGAAGAAATGTCACTGGCAAAGAAGTATGCACGTTGGGACGCATACAAATCCGCTTCCACGGAGAAGAAAGACACGGCCTGTCAGCAGTAGAATACCAGAATACGTGAAACCAAGTGACCCGACAGGCCAGCTGGACATTCTTTGGAAGACGTCCCTCCTGTTTGGAGCACCAAGGCCTGCATGGCCAGGCATGATGCAGCTCATCACCGCGGCAACCATCCCGGCAAGTCATCAGTAATGTTCCTTCCTATGATTGACATGAGTTCAAGTGATGTCACATGCATATTTTCAACATTGCCATGGTGTTACCTCGGTCATCACGTTTGACCAGCCTCTTTGGTGGAAAGCCCTCATGATTATAATCAGCGAACCCGTAGAAAGAGGCCTACATAGAATTGTCTTGCGCCAGGTGGCTTACACACAGAAATGAGTTTTCTTGGGTGAGTTGGACATCTGATGGCTGGGTCCGGACTAAAGGAACTAATGGAACTTGTGTACGCCCCTAAAGCAGTTGAACAGATCATGACAGGGAAAGCCATTTCGTGCGCAGTAGGAGCACATCTTCTTGTTGATGCAGCTGTCAACACACTTATTGCATCGCAATCCCTTGAAGTGTCTGTACGACGTCAACATGCCCATTCAAAACACAAGTGCCCACACGATGTAACAGAACAAGACTGAGATAATGAAACAATTGGAACAACATCGTCACATGAAGAATTTCATGAAGCTACGAATTGTGGCGATTTGTATTATATATGGTGGCCATTCGGTTTTACGCATTTTTTTTGGTTTTCCCACCCACGATTTATTTATATTTTAATTTGTTCTATGTTACACAGAATATATTTATGAATATAAAATCGTTGAAAAACTTTCTGTTGCAATTTGTAGCAGGTCATATGCTAAAATGACTGGACTATGCTCCGAGAAGGGGTTTCGAGAATGCAGACGTTTTCGCCCACGTGCAGCTGTTGTCACCGTGGTGTGTAGTGTGTACTGTGTGTCGGTCATCTGCTTCAGGCAGGCGGGCTAGTGCGAGGCATTGTTTGTTTCGACGGATGTCATGGATGTCGGGAGGTGCAACAACTGGCAGCATAGCAGTTGCTGTCGACCGGATGCATCCAGACACTAGTCGGAGGCTGTTGTTTAGTTCTGCGTCAAGTCGGTGTGTGTGTGTGTGTGTGTGTGTGTGTGTGTGTGTGTGTGTGTGTGTGTGTGTGTGTGTGTGTGTGTGTGTGTGTGTGTGTGTGTGTGTGTGTGTATGTGGGAGGGGGGGCACTGCGGCACCACACTATCGAGCAGTATTTGGGGTTAGGACACTGTTAGACTTCCTGCTTGGTTACAGACGAAAAAAAGTGCAGTATATTTTTGAGAAATGACTTTTTACAATATTCACTTGCTCTGACATAAGTGTATTTGAGTAGTCAGATTTCTAGATGTGATTGTAGAAGCTGTTGACAGTAAAATTGTGTCTTTAGCTGAAGCGGAAGGGTATTTGGCAGCAATTTGGCTAGTTGACACTTTAGCCGGATTACTGCCGGCATCCATTTGTAAATATTGACGGGTGTCATACATACAGGCATTTTGTAAGAGCTAGAAATAATAGATTTTGACTAAACTCGACCAGCATGTCAATGAGATGATGACAACGGCAGGTGAGAAGTTTAATACATTTTCTAGCTCACGTTTTCTTACAATCAGACAAAACGTTAACATGGTCGCCAATGGAAAACTATCAGTGTGCTGACCTAGTATAGGCCGGCGCAAAAGCTACTGAAATTGTTGATTTTTGAAGACTATCGTAGTGTGCTCCCCATTTTGTGTCGGCTAGTCGTCGAAGTAAGTTGCACCGGCGTTCACATTCTTCGATAGTTTTTGAGTAAGTCAGTGATCTGTCGAATGTAACTCCGCGGTATTTGTCGTGATCATTTCCTCTCCGCAGCGAACGTCTATCTGGTGGTTTGCCAGACAGTTCGTCAGATGAAAGCAGCTACTTACCGTTTTGTTGACGTTAAGTCGGACACGTCATCGTTGAAGGTACAGGACCAAACTAATCAGATCGTGTGTTAATGTTTGCTGTATGTAACCATAATTCAGTCCTGAGGGCGATGTCATCGGCCTATATGTATTTCGTTGATGTTGTGTGCGGGATGTCCGACGTGTAGATGTTGAAGAGCATCGGAGCGAGAACTGAACCTTGTGATACCCCATTCGTGATGGTGTATATCTTTGACGTGTATTTGCCGACGTGTAGCTTGAAGCTCCGGTTGGTGATAAGTTCTTGTATTAATCGGACGTTGTGTGTGTCATGAATACTTCGGAGCATCTTCAGTGTTAGGCATATGTGGGGTCGACGAACATGGCTACGCATTTTCTTCCAGTCCCGAAGGCTGCCTTGATGTATTTTTTTATTTTACGAATTGTTCTACGGTGCTTCGTTTAGGTCGGAATCTAGCCTGCTCGTGTAGCAGCTGTGGGTCAACGACTGTGGGTCAATCGGTTGTATATCAGTCGTTCGAGTAGTTTATATCCAGCCGATAGTAGACGTATCGGACGATTGCTCGTAGCTTCAGCAGGGTTCTTGCCAGGTTTGAGGATGGCAATAATCTTTGCACGACGCCAAATTGTTTGTATACTTGAACGTTGCATGCAGTTGGTCGTGAACGCGCGAAGCCAGCTCTGACATTCCTTGCTGAGGTGCATCGAAAATTCAGGGTGGATAGAATCTGGTCCCGGTGCCTTGTAGCTCGTTCATCGTCTTTGTTCCAAAGAGAGGCGCTGGTTTTGATAAAGTTTATAATCTCCTTTATATGCTAAGTAGCAATTGGGATATTCCTTGATAATAAAACTTCAAATTAATTAAAATCATGGTTTAATATTCGTATACAACTTGCAACATTGAAATTATGGTATAATTAACTAAGTAGTTTATAGTTGTGATAAAATTAATATAGCATACACATTGGCATGCAGGTGTGCCGTGAGAATCGCGCGAACTCGAAAGTGTGCCACGATATTAAAAAGGTTGAGATGCACTGACTTTTATCGAAGTTATTAATCGACTACAACGTAAACTGCTGAGGAATAATCAAGAATTCAAATTACCTTGATAAAGACTATTCAATCGAAACCGGTCGGTAAATTGAGAGAGAAATTGAACTTGAAATTCATAGTATGGCTTATAATCGCCACTACAAGAGCACTCGGAATAAGGAAGACGGCCAGACTGGTAGCAATATTAACTTCGCTAAACTCCTATTCCAGTTGCTACAGATGACCCAATATATATCGATCATGAGTAAACAAGCAAAAGGCTCTCCCGTTAAAGCCTTCTTGCATAAAATAGCTGAGTTGAACCATTTCATCAGGCCAGCCAGACCGAATTCAGATATCATCAAACGGATTCAAACCCTAAATCGATCTTGAGCTAAACAGTGAATGTTCACGACCACTACTTCGCCACGCTAAATTAAACCCTTTCGACATTGAGAAATACTCGTGCCTCCATGGACGAGAAGTCCAGTGCACGTCATACGGCTCTCGATCGGTTGGGCTCGAGATAATTTCGGTCGGAAGTTGCAAAATGTCACTGTTTCGGAATTCGGAACAGCTTTGAGAAACATATCATTATAGGCAGGAGAAGGTGGAAACAGAGACGGCCCTTCTCTGCAACGTCAGCACAGAAATCCGCCTGTCCGTACCACGTCAGCCGTCCCGGTTCAGCGGACATTCGAGTGTCAAGACAAGACCCACTCGAAGACTGACGCCGAGCTTAGACAACATTCGGCACGAGGTACAGTAAGCCATTCTGGCAATCGGGCAAGGATTAATGTTCGACCCCTTGTCTTTACAAATTCAAATGATAGGAACGTTCGGGCCCAAAATGTCAAGGGGGTTGGTATCCCACCACCACCTCCAGTTAGGTCTCGACTTCCAAATTCGGGTAGGGTCGCCGCGTTTGAACAAAATAATCTTACCAGTAGAGTTGGCTATGCCAAGGCAGGACCATCCAAAGTGATGTTACAGAAACATCGGGCGGTCCCCCATAATAACCAAAGACAATGTTTTCCCTTCTCGAAGACACGATAAGACGATGGGACGACCCTTCTAGCAATGTTTTCGCTTGTCAAGTCTGCTTTCAGTATGCCTTCAACAACGCTTGCTTCCCGCCCGGGACCCACGCACAGATGTTTGCCAAGGCTGTATATTACGACATGCCAGCAGCCGCCGACGCCGTTTTCGCTGCTCACACAACGACGGAGGTAAACAAGATAGCAAGGATTGTCCCGGCCAACAACAACAAGTGGAATGATCGAGCTGAGGATCTTCAGTGGGAGATCTTCCAGTGGAAATTCGACCACGCCCCGGCCTTCGCGAGAAGATGCGACACATCGGAAGGAATGAACTTCATCAGTCATACATCTGACAACTATTGGGGCACCGGACGCGACGGACAAGGAAGGAACATGTACGGGAAACGTCTGACACAATTCCGTGAGTGTATCCAGAGCGGAGGAAGGATGGACAAGTTTTCGCGGAAGAATTCAACCACCCAATCGACACAACCGTCGACGAGAGACAGCATTGACGAGAACAATACAGCTACGGACGGTGAGCACTCAGACTGCGAAACAGAGACAACATCGTTGCCAAGCAGTACTACGCCCACAACAACAAAGCCACCACGCAAACAGCAAAGGAAGAAGGTAATTATCAGCTCGTCGACTACACTCCCAACGAAACGAAGCAGAAGTATGGCTACAACCCCTCTCACATCGGCACACAACCCCATTGGCTTCACGCAAGCACCGCTGTACTCCACCTCCTGCAGTTCGTAAGCGGCAAACCACTTCTCTATCACCGAAGCCACCGCCGTTGTGTACTACTACCATCACCACAGCTGCTATCGCCACGCCATCCCTACATCAGGCCATACGTGAACTTTCTAACGTTTCTGCCACCTCTTCTCCATCCCTTTCTCCCAACTCCTTCCCGCCACTACCGATACAATCGTGTTCTCCGGAGCTTCCACCTCACTCCAAGTCTCATTCTTTCTAACCTGGCTCCAGACCGCGGGTGGACTGCACCATAATTCATAGACCACCCCCATCGCCTACTCATGCACAACGATTTTCTACTGTGCTCTCCATACATAAAAAAACAAAGTGCAAGAAATCCAGCTGGAAGTTACCGATAATCACAAAACGTGTCGTTATTTTGGGTGACTCGAACATTTCTAGGATTACAGAATAGAAAGAACGAGACATCCAAGTGGACAGCTACCCTGGAGCCAAAATTAGGAATCTCGAACAGATGATGATGCATCCCGCAGAGACAGACGGCATACATCCACAGATTGTGATCCTATCGGTGGGAATCAACGACAGAGCGAACAAACCAAGTGTGACGACCATCCCTAATTTGCGAAGGATGGCGGCTCGAGCAGGCAAGTGTTTTCCTCATTCAATTAGCATCATACCCGAAAAACTTTTCTGACAGATTACTGGTAGAACAAGAATACATTATGAGAACTTCGGAGAGAGGCTACTAGACATTAAGGGCATTGTTGTAATACCTAAATTAGAGGTGTCATCGTTCAAGACAGACACATCAGACAACATTCATTGGACACCAGAAACAGCGAACACAATGCTAACACATTGGTTGTGCCATTTAAACTAAGAAACATTGAGGGCAACCATACCGCACAAAACAAGTCCAATGATCTGCGCAATCCCACGATTTTCAACTCGAGCCATCTAGTGTTATCCGAAACACAGGCGGAAATCCTAAATTTCGGATTACAATGTATACCAACACCACAGACAAATGATGCAGAAGACACGTAGGCGACTATCAGGCGTTTTGCTAGACATACCCAACTACGATATTTTTCACGGAACGAAATCAACCAAATCAAAAGAGAATTTTACAGCAAAATCAACCTGGAATCCGCCCTGCCACAATGAGGACATTAACTCTAAATTGGAACAACTAAAAGGTTTTAGCTCAATAATTAACAAACACCGGAACAGTGTTGGTAATTTGTTAAATTCGCAACAGGCGTCGATTTCGGCAGTCATCAGAAACCCATATATTATTATTAAACATGCTGATAAAGGCTCGGCCACAATAATCATGACCAAAGAAAACACTGTCGCAGAGACGAATCGACAGCTTGCGAACAAAAACATTCTATTAAACTAGACACACCGGTCTATCCACAAGCCGCAGTCCTCATTTCGGCAACACTAGACAGACTACGACAAACAGGTTACATATCCAAGAAGTAACGAGATTATTTAGAGCGACCGGATACACCTCGACCACGTCTGCTCTATCTATTACCCAAGATTCATAAGGTTAAAGATAAATGGCCTCAGTCGCAAATGCCTCCGATTGCAACAGCGAATCATATAAAATAGCTGAGTATTTTGACTATTTTTAGCCCCATTGACAGTAACACATGCATCGTATGTTAAAAACACTACAGACTTCATTGACAAAGTGACTATAATCGAAATTCCTAGTGATGGGCTACTGTTCTCCATGGATGTAGAAAGCCTGTACACCAATATTGACAATATTTCGGGACTGTAGCAGCAGCCAGTTATGGTGTACCTAATTACCTGCAGCGCCTGTCCCACGAGATACGTGGGTTAGACTGGCAATCAACTCCGAACACGTCTAAATAATCACAGATCAGACATACGACATCTCAACGACACACAAGTGGCCAAACATTTTAACGGAGCCGGTCGCTCAATATCCGATTTGCGAATTACAATCTTGGAATCAGGGCCATTTTCTGACGTCGCCTCACTGGAAACCATTTACAGACAAAATTGTGAATCAAAATGAATTACAAGACTTAAAACTACGCAGCCAGGGGGACTGAATGTTAAAGAGGACTCTTTTGATACTATCCCTTTTGTGATTCGCTTCTCCCACCAGGGACGAACAATTGCTAAAGCCACATATAAACTGCTTCAAACCGCGTATCCAGAAATACATATATATACACGCTGAGATTTATAACAGCATTCTCAAAGAACAAGAATCTGAAAGATATGCTGGTGGCCACCAAATTACAAAGAACAATGGTCTTCTACAGAACAATGACATTAGCGCTTAGGACACTGTGAGACGTCGTAGTGATAGTGCAATTGTGTAGTTGTTAGGGGGATTAGGCTGCATGTGGGGTTGTCGGGTTGCAGCAGTGCTGGCTCGTACAGCTTCACATGTTTCCTTCTGCTGTACAACTATGTTAGGATAGATATATATATATTTCATGCACAATTTAATAGCTTATTTTGTTTAACAGGTTTATCATCCGAAATAATTACTGAATACCCATGTATTAATTATTAATAACAAGGACACGTGTTTGTGGAGGTGGTCAGGTAGCGGCTCTGTGGACGGCACCACAACTTCGCAATCTCGTGTTTACTTTAATTTCAGCGCTTACCTTCGTACGGCACACCGTATGTTTTTGTTTAAATACAGCATCGTCCCCCTTTCATTCAGTTGAACACCATCGTGTCGCAAATACTTTTTACATCTTGTAGCGAACCCTCTGTGATTGTATTTGTGTGTGTGTGTGTGTGTGCGTGCGTGCGTGCGTGCGTGCGTGCGTGCGTGTGTGTGTGTATCAATGTTATCGAAACCGATCGCCAACCGAACAATGTCTTTATTCTACGATATATGTTATGAACACCATTCACCACGTATCTAGTTCATTGGACATCCAACATCCCGTTTAAATGTATTCATCTATGTTATTTAACAGGACAGAGGAGGGTAACCCCCGGTTACTATCCTCAGCCTTCTCCAATTGGTCATTGTTTAATGTCTGTTGGCATGGGAATGTAGCGGCTGAATGCATCCCTGTGCCATGACTGGATAATCATGCATTCTCGTATCCATTGTAGACCGATAGTCGTTATTCAGATGTACCATTAATCGTACATGTTTTTCTTTTTTAGGTTTAATTTACAAAAAATGTTTTGCAGAAAAGACCATCTACCCGAAAGGACTAAACTGATTTTATCAGATGTCTGGGTTTAGGGTTCACATTCGCCACTTATACTCCGTTGCCAGTGCATTAGGGTCTTCGTTCATGTTCCAAATCCTTAATAGAGGATACTTGAACCCAGTACACCCATTTCACTAAAATACTTACTTACTTACTGACTTACTTACTTAGTCCCTTAACCGACTTGGTCGTCGAGGGGATATAAGCGACACTGCAGCTGTGCTGTGTTGCCATTGTTGTCTGTCCGTGGCTGTGATGAGTGGCTCTGGCACGGAGAGGGCCGTCCACTCCTTGACATTATCAAACCAACTTTTTCTCTGCCGTCCTCGGCGGCGTCTGCCCTCCTCGGTGCCCTGAAGAATGGTTTTCGGGAGACTTGCTCAGCGCAAATTAATTTGTCTTATGCTCCATGTAGTAGATGAGGAGCAGCTTCCTCAAGCATTTGGTCTCGAAGGCTTTAATCGTTTTCTCTGTATGAACATGGAATGTCCACGTCTCACAGCCGTACAGAAAGATTGATAGTACAAGTGGTCTGAACAAACTGTACAAGGATGTGAAGCTTATCTTACTAATTCTCCAGATCCTCTCCAACCTTGCCATTGATGCCGTTGCTGTGGCGATCCTGATATGTATGTATTATTGCATGTCACATAACCGGAATCCGTATTGTGGCGAGTTCAACTCGTATTGCAGCCCGGATTCTACACAAGTGCCCTCCTTTTAATTGACACGGTGGCATAAGCAAATTTGTCTTGTATGCAAACCTGTTGTTAATCTCGACCCTACGAAATAATCCGGGCTATCCGTCTGCAAGAGTGCTGAAAAGCAAAACTGGAGCTAAATTTACCCGGGTTAACTTTTAAGACGGTATCGTAAATCCGCATTTTGCTGTTATGCACCTGAAAGAGTTAATACAAACTAACATTTTGCAACTATAATCACATCTGTAATGTCAATGGTTCATTAGGAAAACAATGTTGAAGACATTGCTACCGAATTTCATGAACCGCGCCACTGTTGGTCACAACATGACGTCATAAATATGTGTGTACTTCACAGATGAATTAAACCCAAAAAATGAAAAAAACGATCACAACTTTTTATTTGTATAACATAAAACGTATTAATTTTTGCAGTGTTATTATTATAAACCTTTCTGAAGAGCTCACAACGGCAATTCCAGCCCACGGTAATCAAAGTGCTGTGTTATCGCTCGCGCAACTTGCGTGCGTTAACGTTTGCTGTTCATTTTTCTTCTAGTCTATTGATTCTGAGACTGTTCTTGCTTGGCTCAAGCATACCTTAGCTGTTATTCAAGCGGACGTGATACCAATTAAAGTAAGTCTAAAGCAAAGTAATATTTGACTTGGCGGATACCCTTCCTGCCTTGAACCTAGCACCAAGACGGTAACCAATTTATGCCTCGTTTATTTCCAAGGTTTCACGAACCCGCATATTAAAATAATAGACAATAATTTTTATGAATCAAAATTACATCGATTCTCATAATGGTGTCTTTTAAAGTTTGTTTCAATTTTAATTAGTAATAAATAAAACAAATGCTAAGGTGTTTCAAAAAATGAGGTTTAATTTTAAAGCTCAGTTTGTCTGTTAATTCCACGAAAACGAAGTACAATTTTGTAATTGCACTGACGAACTAGCTAGGCCATGGGCCAATACCCAAACATTCACATGCCGGTACCATTTTGAGGGACAAAGACATTTTTCAGTATGATGGACATTCCCAAGTGGTAGCTTAATACCTTTTTTGTGGGGAATATGCTTTGTTGGCGTAAAATCACGTTTTTTGAAATTGTCCTTTTAAAAAAGGGAATATACAGCTAGAAAAAAATCAAAAAGTGGAAATTATGACCAGTATAAGTGTTGATTTTTTGGTACCATTTATTCAAAAAATTTCTCAACGGTTGCCATGGAAACGGCCATTTTGAGACAAAAAATACGTTTTTTGGTGACAAAACTTTTAAAATTCACATCTCAGGATTCACATGAAATATTTGGGTGCTTTCAATGGAAAACCCATTCTGAGATACCCAGACAATTTTCAGTTACCTTTGTGTACAATATATTTAGGCAGAATGGTCAGTTTCGGGGTATAACATCAGTTTTTAAATGCCATTTTTAGGAAAATGGCAGAAAAGAGTGATTTTGATATTTCCTTGTTATAAGACACCTCCCTATGCCCAAAGCTGTCAAAGTTGAGTATATCGGTAAAATAAAAAAGAATAAGACAGCGGAGGGGGGGTAGTGGCAACAGGAGCAGATAATCATTGTCTTCCAACATATGGCAGCACTTTAGGTTCAGCCTCAGTCACGGGCGCACATGAAAGCCGCTAGGTAAGTTGCAGCAGCACAGCGTTCGATTTGTAATAATTAGACACTATCACCGAACGTGCTATAAGGATTACACCAAACCCACCAACAAGCCAAAAGACATTGAAGACTCAAACGACCTTGGCGTGAACTATAAGTCTGCTGTGGATGACTCCTATAATGAACTATTTGCTTTCATCCGAAACAATCTAATTACCAATCCCAGAGCAGTTAGGATGGTGGACCTCTCCCAGAAGCTTGTATCCATAATCGAGTCCCATGGCATCGATCAGGTAGAAGTGTCAACAAAGAAGTACATCCGTCGATAACTGGAAAGTGAATTTGAAGAGGCACTACACTTCATTCAAGATGACAGGGGGGAAACTCTATGTCCTGACAATTTGTCGAGGGAGCATCTGATCCTCGAAAATATGATGATGTGAAAGGAGCTGGAAGACCTCAGATCTTCTGGCTCGGATTAATCAGCAATGCTAAAAAGGCGGCAGTTTTCTTGAGACCAGACATCAAAGAGCAGAAAGTTGAGGAAGAGTGGCCACCTCAACCATCAAATCAGACTTTAGAATCAGCCAGGATACCAGAATCGATCTCTCAATTTTTACAACTGTTAATTACTCGTCGTAGTGATGAGTCAAACCCGAGCAAGTGTACAAAGTTGCAGAAAGCTTCCAGTGCCCAGGATATCATCGTTATGGTTCAGTCTACTTGGCGCAAATGTCCCAACTAGCCAGTAGCCACCCATATGCGCATGCTTACCTGTCAAACGGAGGCTTCTCCGTTCAACGTGGGTCAAGAAATCCTTTTGGAAAACTCCCCGTTGACCAGACAATTGAGGAAACGGTCAATAGGGACACTAAAACTCCAGGAGGTACAAAAGGATTCAGCTTGAAAGCCTCAGCTGTCAGCAGGTACTATTTGACCTCAGAGTTTCTCTGAAACAAATAAGAGAGATGGTCACTCAGCCGAATACAAATTTCACCCATGCTAATCTTCAGGCTAGCCGCATTCAGAGGGACCATTCTGACGTAAATTCTGCAATTCTTATTCTGGAAGAAGAAGAATGAGTGGGAATCATCCCGAACTTGTCAGCATCTCAAGCGGGATATTGACACCAGTGGAGGTTGCCAAAGACATCAAGCAAGCGCACACAGTTGGAAAAGAGGCCTATGAGAAATTCAAGAAGGACCGTCTCGACACAGATCCACCGAAACAGCCGTTTCTTCAGAAAATTAACAAGCAGAAGTTGAAAACATTTTCTGACTTGAAGAAGAAGATTAAACTGGCACCTGAAAAGGGTCAACAGATTTTCCTGGAAGCTGACCGGCGGTTATTTGTGAACATGATACTCGCTGCGCAGGCTCGTGACCTTCATCTACAAGATGTATTGGCGTACCTATTGGGCCCAATACCATGGGCTTTGGCGACACCAGATGGTTCAATTCAAAAGACAACCAAGTCAACTCTACCTGAAGCTCTGGCACAGGGTGTATCAGCTGCCGAGACTGTGCCACAGTCTAATGCAAATATCGTCGATGGGATGGCACTTCTGCAACGCTTCAAAGGTGAATGTCAGACATTTGCACAGTTATCAAAGATTGTACTGGACTTAGCTTTACATGAAGGCAGGGACATTAATAGAATTGATGTTGTGTTCGATGTCTACAGAGAAGTGTCTATAAAGAATGCTGAGAGAAGAAAACGTGGATCAGATGAAGGAGTCAGATTCAAGACATTTGCGCCTGGTCATGAAATCCGCCAATGGAGAAAACTACTGCAGAATCCATACAGCAAAAGCAGTCCCATACGATTTCTGATTGAAGAATGGAAGGATGAGAAGCATAGGGAGAGCATCGGCAACAAGACTATCTTCACGACCTGTGAAGAAAAATGCTTCAACATAGCCAGAGGCAGCTGCGTGGAGATTGATGAGCTCACATCAACACATGAGGAGGCCGACACCAAGGTCTTGCTCCATGCTGTAGATGCAGCAAAAAGTGGATACAACCATGTTGTATCAATGCTCAAGACACTGACATAATGGTGCTTGCCTTAGATCTCAAGTCCGATATCCCTTGTCACATCTACCAAAGGAGAGGAACCAAAACTCGGGAAAAGATTGTAGACATAGACTAGGTAGCTTCGACATTAGGAAAAAAAGCTATGCACTGCACTCATAGGCTTCCATGCATTTACTGGATGCGACCCCATCAGCTCCTTCTCAGGAAAAGGAAAGTTTAGACCTCTGAAAATATTGAGAAAAGAGGAGGATTACCAACAATGTTTCACGGATCTTGGACAGTCGTGGGAAGTCTCAGATGAAGTCAACCAGAAGCTTGAGGCATTTGTGTGCAGTCTATATGCCTCAAAGGAGCGACCGTTAGAGTCAACGAATGCCGGTACAAGCTTTTCTGTGCCAAGAGGGAAGATATTAGCTCATCATCTCTCCCACCCTGCAGAGACTGCCTCCAACAGCATACTAGACGGGCCAACTATCAGGCTGCAATATGGAACAGGTCAACTGTTCTTGAGCTGATGAAATGCAACTGTAGCCGGGCATGCGATAGCAACGACTGCCAAATGCATCGCAAATGGTCTTAAATGTACTCTGATGTGTCGCAAGCAAAACTGTGCCAACCAGATTGCGGACGAAGATGAATCCGAGGACCCGACATCTATTGCTGGGGAAAGTGATGATGACGATGTTTGAATTGTTAATTGACTGTGTTGCAAAATGTCCATGCGCTGAATGTGTAATTCCTGTGACATAATAGCTTCAAAATATGCCACCTGGTAATTACCATCGCGGGGAATTCGTTTCTGGTCTTTTATTCCACCAAAGTGATCCACATGTATCTATTTTCAGTCATATCGTGATATACAAATCAGGATGACTTTCAAATGGAGGTTTGACTTCAAAGGAAATAAACAGTGATGTACCAGACTATTGTTTAAATGAGATTTTACCTAAAGATCACCTTACTCATTATCCTCAAGGGATCCTGGATAATGGTGACATTCCTATTTGTCATGTTGAAAAGTTTGTAACTGAGGCATGAATTGAATATTTCACTGTACAAGACTACAAACTGTGTTAAAAAATGTCTGTAACCTCGGCAGCCATTATTCAAATCAACTATGATAATAAGTGAAAAAATATAAATGTACGTGTTACCATGATAACCACTCATCAATGGGACCTTAGGAATATCAATGAATGAAAATAACTTTGCAATGGTTATTTACCGATATACTCAACTTTGACAGCTTTGGGCATAGCTAGGTGTCTTATAGCAAAGAAATATCAAAATCACTCTTTTCTGCCATTTTCCTAAAAACGGCATTTCGAAACTGATGTTTTTACCCCAAAACTGACCATTCTGCCTAAATATATTGTACACAAAGGTAACTGAAAAACTGCCTGGGTATCTCAGAATGGGTTTGCCATTGAAAGCACTCGTATTTTTTGCCCCAAAATAGCTGTTTCCATGGCAACCGTTGACAAAATTTTTGAATAAATGGAATAAAAAAATCAACACTTATACTGGTCATAATTTCCACTTTTGGAATGTTTTTTTAGCTGTACATTCCCATTTTTTAAAGGACAATTTCAAAAAACGTGATTTTACCCCAAAAAAGCATATTTTCCCTCAAAAAAGATATAAAGCTACCACTTGGGAATGTCCATCATACTGAAAAATGTGCCCAAGGTAATGTTCTTTCAAAAAATATAGTGAGCTTTTGTCCCTCAAAATGGTACCGGCATGTGTATTGGCCCATGGACTAAGCATATCATAGTGAATACTTGGTAGGTTTGATTTTTCGTGAAATTAGTATGAAATGTGAATAACAAAAAAATCGAACTGAGGGAGAAGCTTTAAATTAAACACAGATTTATTATTATATGTTGCGATCTGTTTTGCATTATATGTTAATAACATCAATGGTATGTTCCTTCTGTAATACCAAAGTCGTATTGATCAAGAAAATGCATATAGATATTTCTGTGTGGGTGTTTCCGTGGTCAATACTTAGTTCGGCGTACGAAAATAGCGACGTAAATCAATGCAATTGTAGCTTCGGGAAAAACATATTATATGATGCATGCTTTAGGTGTTTTCGCATTCACAAAACTCTTACGGTTTCCGAGAAAGTCTCGCAGCCTGTGGCTATAATTTTCCAAGTGTTTTCCCACATTTGCAATAACAGTCTTTATTAAATTGACAACCGATGATCACCGTCCGTCTCATGTAGAACATGACTGTAATCAAAACGTAAGCTTTCGTAGACATTTCTTTATTACCCCTTAGCAATATTCTATAGAATAATATAGAAATGTATAGAAATCCATAGAATTATATAATACTTATGTAGATTTATATAACATTTATGTGACCTTAAACATTTTATATAATTATCTAGAATAATATTATGTATAATCGACAGACTTTCTATAGCACTTCAATTTCTTCTGCGCAACATTTATATTAGTAATCCACGTGACATTCTTATATATTCAATACCCAACCTAGAAATGTTGTATCCTATGAAATTGTTTTGTTCATTTATACTCATATAGGTCCTACAACAAATTCAGCTTGGTTGCCCAAACTGTAATTTTGGCAATCTGGTAATTTGTATAAATCCAAGATGGCCACTGGTCTATATCTTGAAAACTTTA
Source organism: Paraescarpia echinospica (assembly GCA_020002185.1). Classification (NCBI taxonomy): domain Eukaryota; kingdom Metazoa; phylum Annelida; class Polychaeta; order Sabellida; family Siboglinidae; genus Paraescarpia; species Paraescarpia echinospica. The sequence goes on along the minus strand of CM034535.1, from coordinate 20,877,281 downwards.
CTTTTGAACGACTTGTCCTAGAATGATGTATAATACCTCTTTTAAGAGGTGTTTGGGGTGCGTAGAATCCATTTCTGATGTTAAGTTTTCAGTTTAAGGTCAAGATCAATTGCAGAAGGTCATTTGACCTCTCGGTGGACAATAAATGGAAACTATTAAATGATATTTTGGTTTATTCATACACAGAAATGGATAATCATACATTATTTGACACTTTTGTTCGTGAGAAAAAAACATTAATAAGTCATATATTAAGCACGTAGTCACGTCTGTTACAGTGTGGTTGTAGTGTATAGTGCAGAGATCATTATGAACATTGGCATTCATATGTCTTTGTGAGGAAAGTTCTTGCATTAAGTAATCATGTATGAAAGTCATTGTAGGGATGTGTTACAAGGATTGATATCCACAACTATAGATAAAAGATAGTTTTATACAATGCTATGCTATAAGCGTAAGGTTTACGTTATATTTGCAACTGCAGATATCGCCTAATAATCTTCACCTTTTACCACCTCCCACTCATCATCCAGGTAATCAGGATCAGCACGAATATCCTGAACATCCACATAGCCTTCACCCTCCTCATCTATATCCTAATCCTGTACACTACCATCCTCAAAATCCTCCACCTGCTTAACAGCCTTCCTCTTGACACCCTCCTTTTCTCCAACCAGAGCCTCTTCTATCTTAATGTACGGAGTTGCAGTATGACGTGCACGAAAGATACTCATTGTGGCAGCCGCAAACCTCCGTGCTGCACTTCTTGCCCTGTGCTCTAAACTCACAATGAATCACATCACACAGGTGTGGTGGACTTAGTAGGCCATGAACCAGAGGGTTTGTTGGTACATTTTAGGGGCGAATGCTCATAGTGATTTTTGGCTAGACCTAAATCCTTAGAGATGAAAAAGGTGATAGCTGTGCAGGACTCCCAGTTTTCTGTGAGAAATCACTCTTTTTACACAATCCCCATATCCGCGACAACACGTTTTCTATAAAATTGCTAACGGGAGGCCCATACACAAACTACTATGGAGATTTACTACACATCTCAGTAGAATGAAAATTGGATAACATGTGGTTTAAATCTCATGCTTTCCATACATATCAAAATTATTTTCATTCCTTGAGAATTGTGGATGTTGTGGTATTTTATCTACCACATCTCAAAATGCAATCCACGGCATTCAGGTTTTCAACAAAAAAGCACTTACTTATTGCGCCAGAAGGTTGGCTTACATCCCTAGATATTGAAAATATGTGAAAGCATTGCAGTACATACATTCTGTTGTGTGAAATCACTCTTTTTAATCATTTGCTCATTTCTCCGAAAACTATTTTTTTATGGAAATTGCTGACGGGGTGGTCACATATAAACCATTATACAGTAGTTATTATACAACTTATGGGTATGATAATTGTAATAATATGGCTGAAGTGTCATGTGTCATATACATGTGAACATTGTTTTAATACATTGAGAAATGTGGAATTTATGGCATTTTATATACCGCGTCTTAACATGCAACCTACGCCATTCAGGCATTCAACAAAAGAAATAATTTAAATGTCTGGTTAATAACACTAACCTACATACAATGGACTTGTTGTTGACATTCAAATTATACAGGTACACAGTATTGACTTGTAGCTGTAGTAATGCACTCTTTCACATTTCACATGCATAATTAGTTATGTCCTTAGTTGAGGTTGGATACAGTGTTTAGTAATCACAGCCATCATCCAGTTCCTCCTCAGCTACACTTCCGTCATTGTCATCACTAGACACCTGATAATCACAGTCTGCACATGTCAGTTCATCTGAGTCCATTTGACAAACAGACACACTTTGGCAGTTCACATTTCCTGGGACAACTGCTTGCTAGAAGATCCAACACGGCCTCGTGTGCTGGCTGACCTTCCATCCAGTGTATAACCAGTTGCTCAGTCCCATCTTCTCTTTTCAACTTCCAGTTTCTGCTAACTGGGGTTGGAGTCATTGGGTCCTGCTCCAAACATCTTCTCCGTATTGCAGCCTGGCAGTTTGCGCATTATGCATGTTTCAACAAATAGTCTCTGCATGGTGGCATTTGGTGACTCTATATCACCTTCCTTTGCACAAAACAAGTGGTATCTCAGAGCATTGACGTTCACCGCAGACTATTTTGGAGCGTAAAGAAGGCATGTAAATACCTCTAGTCTGACCATGAGATCTGGAGAGAGATCCTGGCCCAGCATCCTGAATGAGTCCTGTGATTCTTTGTTGCTAGTCATGAGTTTCGGAGCACTTTCCTTACCTTTTCCAGCAAATGCACTGACAGTGTCACATCCAGTGTATGCGTGCAATCCAATGAGAGCTTTACAAACATCTCTACCAACATTGGCTGCTATATTTCCAATATGAAGGATTCTTGTTCGGGTTCTAGTACCACCATTCTGGAACAATGTGGCTCTAATGTTCTCGTTGAGTGCCAGGCACATGATGAATATATATGTGCAGACTCCAAGACTGTGACAATTAGGTGTCTAGTGCTGACAATGATGAAAGTGTAGCTGAGGATGAACTGGATGATGGCTATGATTACTAAACACTGTCTTCAACCTCAACTAAGGACATAGTGAATTAAACATGTGAAATGTTCACAGTGCATAGTGTGCATTACTACAGCTACAAGTCAATATTGTGTACCTGTATAATTTGAATGTCTATAACAAGTCCATTGTATGTAGATTAGTGTTACAATCAGAATTTTAGGTGACTAACATAAGAAAATGTAATTTATCTCAATGACAACAACTGCAAATTTCAATGTCATGATAATATATAACTGCAATAAAATGTACATACTGCGCCTACATAATACAAACTGAAGTCCAGTGACCATTTTGTTGCAACAAGAACCTTGAGTGTGGATACATGAGGTTACCAGCCAGACCTTTAAGTGATTTCTTTTGTTGAATGCCTGTGGATTGCATGTTGACACGTGGTGGATAAAATGCCACTTCAGCCGTACTATATACAATTGTCATACCCATAAGAAATATAATAACTATTGCATAATGGTTTGTGTAACCACCCCTTCAGCAATTTCCATAGAAAAATAGTTTTCGCGGAAATGGGGAAAGGATTAAAAAGAGTAATTTCACACAAAAGAATGTATGTACTGCAATGCTATCACATATTTTCCATATCTAGGGATGTAAGCCAACATTCTGGTGCAATAAGAACCTCGAATGAGGATACATGTGGTTATTACCCAGAATTTTAAGTGATTTTTTTTTGAAAACCTGAATACCATGGATTGCATTTTGAGATGTGGCAGATAAAATACCACAACATCCGCAGTTCTCAAGATATGAAAATAATGTTGATATGTATGGAAAGCATGACATTTAAACCACATGGTTTCCATTTTTTGTTTTACTGGGATGTATAGTAAATATTCCTTAGTTGTTGTCGCGAATATGGGGATAGTATGAAAAAGAGTGATTTCTCACAGAAACCTGGGAGTGCTGCAATGCTATCACCTATTTTCCATCTCTAGGTATGTAGGCCTAGCCAAAAATCACTATGAGCATTCGTCCCTAAAAATGTACCGGTTGCCCAAATTTTTGGTCTTGGGTCAAGGCCTATAGGTCACCGTGAGCAATAACAGGAGAGGGGACTCCATCCCGGATCTCCCACCCGAAGTGAGTGATATCGGCTGATTCATCGGGTGGGGCTTGCCGGTCTGCCGCTTTCCACAGCAGATGGGCCCGCAGCACGTGCAGGAACAAGTTGGTGGATTTTTGAGACAGGGCCTTAATTTTAGGACTTTTTTTCTAGGCAGACTAGGTGAAGAAGCAAAGCCAACAAGTTGGGCCTGGTCAAGCGCCTCGGTGTGTTCGAGATCTCGCCAACAACTGCAGAAATTGTGGATGTTCAGCAGCTGTTCTATTGTATCGTGATCTGATCGCATCCATCCAGTGTTGTCTGATTCCTATCCAGATGGTACTGAGAAAATCTTTGTCGTCGACAAGTGCCAAGATGTATCTACCAAGGATCACGAGAGAATACGGCGAGCTGGTGAAGTTACCCTCAACTATGAGCTATCCATACCCTTGTAGCACAGCAATGTGTAAAACTATATTTTATCTATAGTTATGGATATCAATCCTTGTAACATCCCTACAATGACTTCCGTACATGATTACTTAATGCAAGAATTTTCTTCATAAAGAAATATGAATGCCAATGTTCATAATGATCTTTGCACTATACACTACGTGTAACAGATGCGATTACGTGTTTCAAATATGACTGATTATTTTTTTCTCACGAACAAATGTGTCAAATATTGTACGATTGTCCATTTTTGTGCATGAATAAACTAAAAGACCTTTGGTCTCTGCCCATGATTTTGGACAGCCAGACAACGCAAAATCCACCCAGCTCTGGCAGTCGTTGCAAACTAAGTGTCTTTTTTCCCTGAGTTGCCGCTTGCAAGGTGCCATATCAGAATTTATTTATGTTCAAAATAGTTTTTTTATATAGTCTTTGAAAAGACTTTTCTGTGTACAATTTACACCAGATTGTTTAGGTTATAGTTAGTTATATTTGTTAACACACAATGACACACCGTGCCTTACCTAGTTACGATGTCGATGACAATGTATTCAAGTTAGGCTTAGATACAAGGTAGTCTTCACAAAGACTGTTTCCTGTGTAGAAGTTTCCATTCATTGTACACCGAGAGGTTAAATTTGACCTTCACCTGACCTCCAGCATCTGATCTTGATCTTAAACTGAAAAAGCTAACATCAGAAATGGATTATACACTCTCCAGAACCCCTTAAAAGAGGTATTATACATAATTCTAGGACAAGTCGTTCAAAAGTTAAATTTCAAGATATCGACCAGTGGTCATTTTGGATTATGGTTGCCCAAAGTTGCAGTTTGGGCAACCAAGCTGAATTTGTTCTTGGACCCCATATGAGTATAAATCCCCCAAAAAATTAATAGGATACAACATTTCTAGGTTCATGAAATGACAAGTGGATTCAGTTCTGGAATTTTTCCACACGATTTTGAACATGCATATGTAAACCCCCTCATCAAGAAGACACCTCATCCTAAAGATTACTTCAAGAATTATAGACCAGTTTCTAATCTCAGTTTCATTTTCAAGATACTTGAAAAAGTTGTAGCAAAACGCATTTCACATTGAATCAAATTGCTTGTCTAATAAATTGCAATCTGCATACAAACAAGCTTCATTCTACTGAAACTACCCTATTAAAAGTGCATAGTGCATTAAAAGTGCATAAAGCAATTAAATGGTGATAAAACAGAGTTTCTTATTATTGGTACACAGAGGTAGCGTGACATAATTAAAAGCTTTTTTCACACACCTATGCTTACTATGTTACACATGCACCTTCAACATGAAATCTCAGAGTAACCTGTTATGATAATCACAATTGTAGACAGAATATTTCTCAAACGTATCACTGCTGTTACTATGTTATTATCATATTCGTGATTTACGACGTATTCGCCGTTATTTGCCTCTTTCTGTTGCAAAAAAATCGCAACTGCACTTGTTACTAGTAGGCTTGACTATTGTAATTCCCTTTTTCACAATATTGCTCTGAAGGATATTACTAGGTTACAACGTGTGCAGAATTGCTTCGCTAGGGTTGTGACTAGGTCTCCGCGGTTTTCTCACTCAGTGCCTCTTCTGAAGTTTTTGCATTGGCTTCCTGCCGATATCGTATTATTTTTAAGATATGTACCTTACCTACCAGGCAAATTCATGTAAGCAACCAGCATATTTGTATTCGTTGCTTACTCCTGTAAAAAGTCTATCCAGCTTCGACCATCTAGTTCTGATTTACTTTTTGTTTCTAGAGTCAATACTAATATTGGAACCAGGACATTTTCTGGTGCATACACCAACCCTCTGGAATATGCTCCCTCTTAGTGTTAGATCAGTTGAAAATATTATACAATTTCGCCATTATTTAAAACATTACCTTTAGTCCAGTGGCAGAACCCCACATTTTCCCCAAACCTTATCATGACTCCCTAAAATCATTTCTTTGCATTTTTGGTTAGTCCATGTAATCTAGTAACAAAATCCACTGGGTGTAGATTTCACACCTGTTTGCCTTTTTCATAATCCAAGATGGCCGCCAAAATGGTAGAGACATAACTTCTGAACGAATTGACTTAGAAAAGTGATCTTGTGGTCTAGACATAGGTTTTAGGGGCAAGGAATCTATTTCTGAGGTTTTCGTCAAGATTGGTTAAGTTCTTATTGCAGAAAATCCAATATGGCTGCCAAAATGACTGCTGAAATGCCAAAACTCCTTAATATTCTCATAACTTTAGAATTATGTGAGATAGAGTGATGATGTTGGTGTCAAAATCATGTTTTTTTCAGGATGATAAGTTCATTGGGGTATGTTTGGCGATGCTTATAAGATAAGGTCATGTCAAATAGGTCGAAATCAAAGTCATTTGATGTCCCGAAACCCTTTAAATACTCTAGAATTTGAGCGTTAAAGATGCAGCAAAGCAAATCAAAGCCTCTTTCAAGATCCAAATACCTACATCATCTGTACACCTGAAGTCACATGCTAAGGCAAAGGTCAAGGTCATTTGCCGTCCTAGAATCTATAATACCATAGCTAGACCAGTAATAAGTCAAACTGTGTGATCTCTGATTATTCAGTATGCTACACTTGTCACAATCTCATCACCTTGTTGCATTCCATGAATCTGTGTCACCATAATAAACACGACCTGCACAATAATGTATACGGAGTCATTTACATCATCACTTCCTGTCTAAGGTATAATAATATCCATAAAGGTATGTATCTTACAGTATAGGCGCATGCAAAATTGTGACATTTCTTCAAATATATGTTTTTATAAGGGGTAATCTTGTATGCCTGATAGGCCAAAACAGGTTGTCTGAGTTGACAGTCCTCTTTGAAAATGCATCTGTAAGCTCATAATTTACGCAGCATCCATATTGACATAATATGTTTCCGTTAGTTTAATGTATTAGCTATAGTTGAGTGTTGTTAGATTTCCCTTTTTTGTTATAAAAAAAAAAATTACCCACTTTAGATTTGTATGTGACTATTTTCAATACTGTTAACCACAAGTTTGCATTGACACACGGCTCACAAAATAACGCTTTTTTCATTCGATTGGAGAGGGAAAAGTTTTGGACCAGGAGGCCATCTATGCCAGAGTTATGGGTCTTCTAGTCATGCAGCAACAGAAATCTCGACTTAACAAGATTTAACAAGATTGCCATCCAGAGAATTAACTCTAGATTGTAGGTGGACAAGGAAGCCCTTTGGCTTATCGAGAGTCCAACACTTTTATCTACATATATCCAGCCCTGAGGTATGTGTCGATTTTATTTTTAAACATATTCACACTACTAGCACCCACACAATCATCAGATAATCTGTTCCATTCATTCAGTCCTTTGTGAAAATGAGAACTTTCTTACGTTTAATCTACACTGCTCCTTTTAATGTAACTTCATGTCCTCTAGTCTTTCTATCTTTCTTAACTGAAAAAACATATTTCTATCAATATTTTCATAACCATTCAATATTTTAAACACTTCTATCTGATCTCCTCTCAATCTCCTGGTCTCTAGTGTTGTTAAACCACATTCTTTTAGGCGTTTTTCATAACTAAGATCCCTCAGTTTTTGTATCATTTTAGTCGCTCTCCTCTGTACTCTTTCTAGCATATCTATGTCCTTCTTGCGATATGGCCTCCACGCTTGTATACAATATTCTAAATGAGGCCTAACAATTGTTTTGTACAGCGGTATTATTAGTTATTTTTCTTTATATGCTATATTTCGCCTAATCAATCCAAGGATTTGATTTCCTTTTGAAGCTGCAATTCCATACTGCTCTGAAACCTTCATGTCAGCACTAATTGTCAGCGATAAATGTCTTTTTCTTTTACAGTAGTACTTAGTACAGTTCCCCCCATTGTATATTCTACATATTCGTTCCCATGTCGTGTGAAGGCATTTACATTTCCCAAAATTGAACAACATTTTCCACTTTTCAGACCATTTGATCAACCTGTCAAGATCATCTTGTAAATGCTGTCTATCTCCATCATTTTCAATCCTTCTAAACACTTGTATCATCTGTAAATTTCAACACCTTGCTAGCTATATCATCGTCCAAATCGTTTATATAATTATTAAGAATAATACAGGTCCCAGTACTGATCCCTGTGGAACCCCACTCAAAACTGATTTCCAGTTTGAACCCTCCCCATAAACAACTACCCGTTGTCTTCTGTCAATCAGCCATTTTTCTATCCAGTTAATTATACCATTTCCTATGCCATGGGCCTTTAGTTTAAGCAGTAATCTTTGATGTGGCACTTTGTCGAAAGCTTTTTGAAAATATAAGTAGATGATATCTACTGGTAATCCATCATCTACCCACTTAGTGATATCTTCCAAAAAACATAACATATTTGTTAAGCATGACCTCGCTTTTAGAAACCCATGTTGAGATGGGTTTATCAAGTTATGTTTAACAAGAAAATCCACCATATGATCTTTAATTAGTCTTTCGAATAATTTACAAATCACCGATGTTAAACTAACTGGTCTATAATTATTTGACTTGTTTCTCGAACCTTTTTTAAATAACGGTATAATGTTTGCTTCTTTCCATTCCAAAGGAACCACTCCCTCTTCTAATGACAAGTTGAAAACTGTTGCAAGCGGTATGCTAATTTTTTCTACAATTTCCAATAGTAGTTTGGGTGGAATATTATCCACTCCAGGTGATTTATTATCCTTCATAGCCCTAATTGTCTTAGCTACCATTTCTGGGGTTACAATTAACTGTCTTAAATAGTCTGATTCTGCCGCCTTGAACTTTGCCTCTGGTACTGGCAGTGAACTAATGTCTTCTCTGGTAAACACTGACCTAAAATACTCATTCAGGTCTTCTGCCATTAAGAATCCTTCTGATATTATATTTCCAGCATTATCTTCTAGAGGACCGACCTTATCCTGAACTTTCTGTTTGCTCCGAACATTCGCATAAAAACTCTTGCTGTCATGTTTTATATTACAAGCTAATTTATGTTCATAGCTTCTCTTTGAATTTCTAATTTCAGCTGTAGATTGGCTTAGTGCTTCTTTATAAATCTTGTAGTCTTCGTCATTTCCAGTACGTCTATATGACTTCCACATCATTTGTTTATACTTAATTTTTCTAATGGCTTCTTTCGATAAGTGTTTCTTTTTGGACTGTTTCCCGTGTTTTTTTAAGGGAACAAATTTGTCTTATTCTTCAGTGTGTTATTCCAGTCTATCTTATGTCCTTATATTTTCCTTTGTGGAAATTTCTCCTGTACTGCTTTTTACTATTCCTTTCTGATTTTACTTTGATGGTAAAATGTATCTGGTTGTGATTCCCCAGTGGCTCACATATCCTGACATTGTCAACTAATTCATTCTGTGAGGACAAAACTATGTCTAACACATTTGCTCCCCTGGTTGGTTCTAGCACATGTTGAGAAAGGAAACTATCTTGTACTAAAACTAAAAACTTGTGGTCCTCACTACCCATACTCTGTAGAGATTTCCATGTTATATGCCCATGGTTAAAATCCCCCATAATAACACAGTCCCGTTTGCTCACTTCAGCGTTTTGTATTTTTTCATTCTCTTCTATGCTTATGTTTGGACTTCAATAAACTAATCCAACCGTTAACGTTGAATTTGTTGTAACTATGTTACACCAAACAGCTTCTTCGCAATCTGCTTCTCTAATTTTATTTCATAAGCCTGAATAGATTATTTAATATATAAAATAACTCCACCTCCCCTTCTTCATATTCTATCTTTCCGAAACATTACATATCCTGTCAGTCCCAATTCGGCATCTGATATATCGGTGGTTGCCCATGATTCGGTTATACCTATTATGTGAGGGTCAATATCTTCTACCATAATGTTTAGTTCATTTCTTTTGTTTACTATACTCCTTGCATTTAAACAAACACATTTATATCCAGCTTCAGAACAGTTTTCCAGACTGTTTTTTGCTGAATTATTGTTGCTGTCTTTATCTATGCCTTCTCTGCGCGTCCCCCCTGCGAATCTGGTTTAAATAGATGCAACCTGTCCCACTGTCAACAGATCGCAGCAGATTCTCTGAGAATACTGCTGCCCCCTTTCCACTTAGATGGAGGCCATCTCTCATGTACATATCTTCTCTCCCAACAAAGTACCCCCATAAATCTATGAATCCCACGCCCTCTTCTTCACACATCTGCTCAACCAGTGCGTTGATCGCCATCCTCTTACAGTTTCTGTATGTTGCCCCCCTTCCTCCCATTACTGGCAAAATTCCTGAGAGAACAACCTGTTCCACTATCGCCTTCTTTAGCTTCCTCACTAAATGTCTGTACTTCTGAACTATCCCAGTTGTTCCCTCCTTGTCTGCATTGTTTGTCCCTACGTGTACTAGTATAGACCCCCCCCTTGCCATGCCCCAATACCTTCTCTACCCTTTCGATCACATGCTCTATCCTAGCCCCCGGTAGACATACAACAACGTCCTTCCCCTCGCATATAGTCTTGTCTGTTTTTCTCAGAATTGAATCGCCCATAAACACTCTCTCTTTTCTCCTTGCCCCCTCAATCACTGCCTCGGAGTAGCTCCTCCGGTTTGCATATGTCTGGTTGTTGTCTTTTCCTCTTGCCGTTTTCTCTCCTGTCACATTCTCTTCCATTCCCTTCTTTCCTGTCGCGTTTTCTCTTGTCCCCTTTCCTCCTATCATCTTCTCTTCTAGCACATTTACTCTCACTTCCTTTCGTCCCTTCATCTTTCCTCCCATCACATTTTCTTCTCTCCTCTCCCGTCCCTTTTCCCCGGCTACCTCCTTCACTACGGTCACTTTCTCCCCTGTCACCTTCACGCCAGTCATGTTTTCTGTTTTTTGCTGAACACTCTGTCTTCTTCCATCAGTCTTCTGTCTCACAGTCTTACCAACTGCCTCTGTGGTATCTACCTCTTCACCACCTGTGTCGCTGTCGCGTCTCTCCTCGTTCTCTACAGTCTGACTACCTGTTGATCTATCCCTACTGACCCGTTTTCTTTTCCTCTGCCGAACACTTTTCCTCCGTCCCTCTATCTTCTCAATTTCTTGTTCCTTCACACCGATCACCTTCCCTCCTCTCAGTCTCCTTTCTTCAGTCTCCGTGTCACAACTCTGCTCCTTCTGTGTTGTAGAATTCTCAACTCTCTCCGCGTCATCCCTCTCTGCTCCATCTATTTCTATGTTGAATCTCACCTCCATCTCCTTCACTATATCCGTCAACTTACACACCTCCTTCATCAGACATTCCACCCTCAAACACCCCATACACCGAAAGGTGAATCCGTCACCTTTGGTCTCTGCCCATGATTTTGGACAGCCAGACAACGCAAAATCCACCCAGCTCTGGCAGTCGTTGCAAACTAAGTGTCTTTTTTCCCTGAGTTGCCGCTTGCAAGGTGCCATATCAGAATTTATTTATGTTCAAAATAGTTTTTTTATATATTCTTTGAAAAGACTTTTCTGTGTACAATTTACACCAGATTGTTTAGGTTATAGTTAGTTATATTTGTTAACACACAATGACACACCGTGCCTTACCTAGTTACGATGTCGATGACAATGTATTCAAGTTAGGCTTAGATACAAGGTAGTCTTTACAAAGACTGTTTCCTGTGTACCAATATACACTTTAAAAGGTTGTTATTTCAGGTTTTAATTACTCATGTAACTACATCGATTATCTCAAATAACGCTATTCTATTGTCGTTCACGTTACGTTAACTTCGCCAGTGACCTACTTTGTAAACAACGTTCCGATTACATTAACGTCCCCAATTATCGCTCGCAAATCGCCTACTTTTAATCTACCCTAGATTACTCCCTCTAGTTAACTTTTAACAAAAAATATTGCTTAGTATATATATATAATTACGTTATGTATGCTATACACTCAATAATATCACTTATCTTGATCAAATATCCTTATATTTTCGCAAGTTTGCTGCACCAAATTCGAACCAATTCACCACCGGAAGTTCCCAGTTATACCAGACTTACCGCAAATACTCTCAACCGAGCTGGCAGCCTACCCACCCTCCATGTTCCGTCCAGATGGGAGCATGAGAGTGGCGACAGGCAAATCAACGCTTAAGAAAAACCTTGTTATGGAAGTCACATTGAGGGCTTGGGGCTCTCCGACTGCTGTGGTCATTGACGTCACCGCTGCTCTCTGGACAATTGATTGGCCTGCAAAGGGCTCAGTCCAGACGTTTGTGCAAGGCTTCAAAGTCTGGTTGGCCTCCAAACTCTTTGAAAGCGACATGTACCTGGCGTTTGACAAGTACGTGGACTATGTAACCATGAGCAGCACCCAGCGAGCCATGACGTCTTCAAGAGTCCATAAACTCAATCTGAAGTCACTACTTCCAGCCCGTGATTTAGTACTAAAATGTATGCACAAGATGCATTTGAACCACTTGTTATGTGAACAAATCCTGAACGCTAACGACTTCCTCAACAATGCCACACAGGACCATCAAATTGTGGTGACCGGAGAAGATGCAGTTCCGACTCAAGTATTCACAGGGCGAAAACAATCTCATTTGCAGCTAGCTTCTAAACACGAGGAGGCAGATATCATCATGACCCAGCAGGCCATTTCCACTGGCCGAGATCGACAGACACGGGTGTTATACCTTGCCAAAAGGACGTGTTTGAGACAAGCAAGTAACGTTAAGTCGCATGTTTAATCGGTCCAGCAACACGCGCCCCCTGTCGCATAATTCCAGCACTTACAAAAACACCAGGGTACAGATCACTATATTAACAACGTTATACAACATCTCCTCTTTTCAGTAAGGATATGAAATATCCCTGTAAATTAGAATCGAATGTTCATTTAAATGAAAGAGTTCTTTTCGCATTCAGACAGATGCGCAATCACATTTTAACATAAAATGTTCCAATTACACAAAAATGTTCATTTCAGATTATTCTAAGAGTCTGAGCGCAACTTAACACTCTTCTACATATCTTGTCGGTTTCCTGGTTGCTCTGCCAGACTTCCTAGACACAGGTGGTTCTTGTACTGGCACCGACTGTTCCTAGTAACGTCCGATCACTGGAGGATGTTCATGGTCGTCTACCTCAAGCATGCCATCTGGCTGGAGCGAGGTTAACTGTGTTTCAGTCATGACATCTTGACCATTGTTTAATGTGGGTTGGCATAGATGTGGTAAGTCCAACCTGCGGATCATTCGCCGGTTACGTCGTATACGACTTCTCGGTGTCTCGCTGAGTACAGATCGAGGATGCTGAAGATTGCGAACCACTTCGCCTTGCGTCTTCAGGTCGGGGACCCACACTCGGTCTCCGGGTGATAAGGTTTCGCCTTCCACGACTCTATGTCTGCGATTGCAGTTCTGAGCCATAGTCTCCTGATACTGTCTCTCCCTTTTTCGAACGATATTGAAGTCCGGTAGTTTCGGAGTTAACTCGTCTAGGTGAATTGGCACTCTGGTTTTCAACTTCCGCCCCATGTTCAGTTGTTCTGGAGAATATCCATTGTGAAGGGGAGTGTTCCGGTATGTTAGGAGAGCGAGGTACTCATCATCACATTTATTCAGGATACTTTTCATCGTTTGGACTGCACGTTTGACTTCGCCGTTTGACTGAGGATATTTCGGGGATGATGTGACATGCTCGAATCCCCAGGATTTCGAAAAGTCTCTGAATTCCTCCGAATCGAACTGCGGCCCATTGTCCGAGAAGAGAATATCTGGTATTCCCTGACGACTGAAATTTTTTTTCAGTTTGGCCACTGTTTCTCCAGTGTTAACGTTTGTTGACACAATGCAGATTTCGACATCTCGCGAATAGTAGTCAACAGTCAGTAGGTACATATGACTTGTGTGTGTAAAAAAGTCTGCACCAATGTCTGTGAGGGAATTCTGTTCCCTTCATGGGTTCAATGCGATCTTTACGGTATTGTTCGCATATGGCACAGTTTTTTACCATCTTCTCGATATCTCGCGAAATCCCTGGCCACCACACGGATGATGCAGCGTTCTCACGAGTTTTCGTGATTTCCTGGTGGCAGTCGTGAAGATTTCTAAGAATGTCAACTCTCAGATTAGGCGGCACAACGAGTCGTTGTCCATGCATCAAAAGTCCTTCATTGACTGACAGGTTGCCTCGTTCCTGCCAGTATTTCACGATAGGTCCTTGCATTTTCCGCTTGTCTTCTGGCCATCCATTTCGGACATAATGGAGGACGAGTTTTAACATGTCGTCTTTGTTGAGTTCTCGTCTGATTTCTTCGAGTCTTTGGTCAGATGCAGGTAGATGCAGCATAACTGCATTGACGTAGCTGTCCACCTCCTAACGAAACTCTTCTGTCTGCTGGTCGCCAGTGTGTTTCATGGGAGCACGTGACAGTGCATCAGCAATGTACAGGTGCTTTCCTGGAACATGGTCAATGCTGAACGTATACCTCATCAGGCGCATCCTGAAAAGTTGAATACGTACAGGAAGTTCGTGCAGAAGCTTAGTGGAGAGTAGAGGAACGAGCGGTTTGTGGTCCGTCTCCACCTTGAATTGCATGCCGATGAGACCAGTGTTCGAGTGCCCATGTGGTTGCCAACGTCTCTTTTTTTATCTGGGCGTAACGACATTCGGTCTCGGTCATTGATCTACTTGCAAATGCAATGGGTCGCATCTCCCCTGAAGACTGTCGTTGTAGTAACACAGCTCCAAGACCGAAGCTGCTGGCGTCCGCCGAGAAAACTGTTTCTTTATCGGTGCCATACATGGCAAGTACTCTTTCAGATGCCAGTTCCGATTTCAGGTCTTTGAAGGCTTGCTGCTGTGTCTGGCCCCATAGCCATGCATTCTTCTTCTTAAGCAGCTCTCTTAGCGGATGTGTCATCTCTGCTAAGTTCGGACAGAATTTCATGAGCTGATTTACCATTCCCAGAAATCGTCGGAGATCCGCAATGTCTGTTGGCTCAGCCATCTCAACGATCGCTTTCACTTTAGCTGGATCTTTGTAGATTCCGTGGTTGTCTATGATCTGTCCGAGATACGATAGTTTGGTCTATAAGAAGACGCATTTCTCCAGATTGAGCGTCAGACCACTCTTTGTCAGTCTGTCGAGAACAGCTTTCAGCCTCTGATCATGTTCGCGTTGGTCGCGTCCGACAACAAGTATGTTGTCCAGATGACAAACGACTCCGTTGAGCCCCGACAGTTCACGGTCCATACGCTTCTGGAAATACTTCGGGGCTGAGGATATCCCGAAAGGAAGTCGTCGGAACATGTATCTGCCGTATGGCTTTATGAAAGTTGTCAGCTTAGCACTCTCGTCACTAAGCATGATTTGATGAAATCCTGAGTTTGCATCAAGTTTGGAGTAGACTGTTCCTTCTGCAATGCTGCCAAGTATTGTTTCAACTTTCGGAATGATGTAGTGTTCTCGACGCACTGATTCATTCAGTTTCGTCAAGTCTACACATATTCTGACAGCACCTGAAGGTTTTGGAACTGCAACGATTGGAGCACACCAGTCGGCGGGGTCATTCACTGGTTCGATCACTTCACTATCTACCATTCGGTCGATCTCGTCTTTCACTTTTTTCATCAGCGGGAGAGGCACTCTCCTTGGTGTGGCAAGACAGAATGGTGTCGCGTTCTCTTTCAAGTGAATTGTGTGTTCCCTTGTAGTTTCCCCAAACCGGAAAACAACTTCGGGTATTCGTTTACCACATTTTGCTTACTCACAGGTGGTGATATATCAGCTAAGTTGACAGCTTTGATACTGTATGTACCTGGGAGGTCATGCATGAGACCCAGTTTGCGTATCCCTGGTACTCCCAGTAGTAGCTTTGACGCATCCTTGACAATGTACACTTGTTCTGTGAGTTGCGTTGTATCATGAACAAGTAACATATTGACAAATCCCACAGTGTCGAGTTGTGTGTCTCCAGCTCCGATGAGAACTCTGTCAGTCTCTAACAGTTCACCGAAGGACGGTTGATAAACTTGTTTTGGCATGATCGATACCTGGGCACCAGTATCAATACACCATTGAAGTTTCTCCTCGCCTGCGCACAGCTGTATATGCCACCCTGGATCAGGATGTGCATCGACGGTAAGTTCATCAATTCCTCCAACGAACGTTGATGCAGTTGTCGGTGTTACGTCATCATGACCTCCGACAAACGACTTGAAAATGTCCGCTTTTCTGGCATAACCGACATTTATTTTTGGCAGCTGGGCAGTTCTTTTTCCCATAGACGTGATACGTATTGCAGTAACCACATCTCTTGTTTACTTTTGGAGTGTGTTTATCTCGCTGGTCGACAAACTGCGTTGTGCGTTTTGACACGTATCCTTGTTTACGCTTGACGTACTCGATGTTTGCGGTTTTCGACTCTCAGCTCGCGGTATGTAGCTTCCTGCATCATAAGTTTTAGTTTGGCGCTGTCTTCAGTGCACGCAAATGTTATTTTGTCTCTCACTGCCTGCTCGTGAAATTCAGGTATTTTTCTCGCAACATTAACTGCGGGTCACGTTTCGTGAAATATTGGTCATATTTCGTAACAACAGTGTCATAGTTGTTTTTGTTCTCTTCAGGCAAAAACGTGAAATTTTTGAAAATTTCGATTCCGTTTTCACCAATATGATGAAGTAGTAGCCCTACTTTTTGTTCTCCTGGCTTGTCGGTTGACCCTGTGGCTTGGAGGTAGATCTGGAATCTCCTCTTCCATTTTTCCCACGAGTGCGCTGGGTTGCCAGTCATCGTCACTTCTAAAGTGCCTGGTGGTTTGACGGATGCTCCCGCCATCTTGTCTTGTTGTCGAGTCGGCTGGCTGTGTTGTACTATTACGCAGGCTCTGCTTGTACTGGCTTCGCAACGTTCTCATATTTCTTCCGTACAATGCACTCTTAGACAGACATTGTCTGCAGTATTTGTTGTACGTCCCAATTCTGTCACCATGTTATACCTTGCCAAAAGGACGCATTTGAGACAAGCAAGTAACGTTAAATCACATGTTTAATCGGTCCAGCCACACGCGCCCCCTGTCGCATCATTCCAGCACTTACGAAAACACCAGGGTACAGATCACTATAATATTAACTACGTTATACAACAACGGGTATCTGTCGTTGCTGACGACACGGATGTTTTTGCGCTACTTCACCATTATGCAGCCCAAAACCTGATCATACAGTCTCCCATCCATGGCCGAACATGTGTTGACATCCCAGCAACTGTGAAGAAGCACTCCGATATCATCTCACAGGTTCTTGCACTGCATGCTATAAGTGGATGTGATACTGTGGCTGCTACTTACGGAGTTGGTAAGGTAACTGCCATATCAGTAGCAAAGAAGGGATTGAAACTCGACACTATCGGTAAAGTTGATAGTAATATGGAGCAGATCGAGAAGGAGGCAACTGCATTTATGGTTGCATGTTATGGTAGCAAGTTGAAGTGTGATTCCATGACAGAGTGCCGTAAGCTCATACGGGCGTTGACAACTGGAACGAGTACTGTCTCTGCCCCCAAACTATGTTCTCTCCCACCAACAACTCAGGCATTTGTCTAGAATGTGCTCAGATGCTATTTCCAGGTTGCACAATGGTATGGAGCCTTAGAATCGGACTCCCTCCAATCAACCCAGTACAGTTGGAATAGGAGGCAGATTATGCCAACAAAGCCCTATATCCTCGCACTGTTGTTGGGGGAATACCCCTAGCTCCTGAGTCTCTACTCAAGCTCATACGATGCGGTTGTGAGTCAGAGCGACCCTGTATAGGCAAAAACTGCTGATGTACTGGACACCAAGTCGCATGCACCATCTTTTATGCCTGTGGGGGAGGACTTGAATGGAAAAACCCATTCAATAGGAAGGCGTCTACTGAGGATGAAGGTAACGTGGATTTCATAAATGAGAATCAGTATTTTATTGATGAGTTTAACGAGGATCGGGAGTAATTGTGCCATAATGTTAATGAGGTACATAATGAAGGCGTTTTTGTATAAATTTTGTTATAATTGTGCCCAGTTGATGATACAATAGTTGTACTGTACTTGGATAGTGTTGGTTACAGCTACCTGATGTGCTCTGTCATGAAGTCGAAGTAATATTTCCATAATAATAATATCTTGATATGTAGGTTTTCTGAAACGGTCACAAGTCACTGTCACTTACATTATATGTTTACTGACAAGGAGGAGTTCATAATGGATTGTAATCAATAAATAGCCTGTTCATTTGATATGTCCGTTTCAATTTGATTATATTGTATCAACAAACAAATACCAACAATAGTTGTTGGCTTAAGATATTTTGCCTTCAGACATCCATTTTGGAGTACATATGATCATTTGGCCGCATAAAAATTCCTCAAATCGTCATGAAAACACCAGAATCGGAATCCGTGACCCCAAAACCTATATCCAGACACCAACATCGTCATTCTATGTGAACTAGCTCTTAAACTGTGGCATTTTAAAGCAATTTTGGCAGTCATTTTGGCAGCCATATTGGATTGTTTTGCAATAAGAACTCAACCAATCTTGATAACAAAACTCTAGACCCCAAGATCACTTTCCTAAGTCAATTCGTTCAGAAGTTATGTCATTTCGGCGGCCATCGATCTTGTCGGCCATCTTGGATTCTGAAAAAGGCAAGCGGGTGTGAAATCCACACCCAGTGGATTTTGTTACTAAATGACATGGACTAATTAAAAATGCAAAGAAATTATTTTAGGGAGACATGACAAGTTCTTCTGGTTGAGCCACTGGACTACTTTATAACCTTGCGTATCCACCTCAGCTCCCTGACATATCGATCCACTTGTTAACGACTTTGATATGGCTTATCAATTCTGATGTTGACTAACCCTTTTGTATTGATGCGCCTCTGAGCTTGGTTTCGGGGATTTAGGCGCAAAAGAAGTTACCTTATTATTATTATTACAGCACCGTTGACAGGTCGTAATATACCATCGCTGGCAGTACAGTTCTGGCACAGTGCCACAAAAGAAAGTTGATAGTGCGCCATGTTACATTTTACCGCTGACAGTCTCACTAACGCAAAAATGGCAAAAAAAGGCAAATCGATATAAATCATTGCGACTGCAATGAATCGAGAAATCAATTTACGAATGTGTCGTTTATGTGCACGATGTCAACCGTAACTGGATTTTTGTGTGACAGTAACATGCAAGAAAATGAGGTGGGTGTTTGAGAGTAGGCGCAGACACAACCTTTAGTAAATCCATTTCCATTTATGATTTCATAGTCTAAAGAAAGGTGAAGCGTCACGTAAAATACGGATAGTGTAAGAAACTGGGATTTCTCGGTGCCTGTCTGCCGTGTACCGACCGCCCGCCCGTAACTGGTCTTTCGCCAATATCTTAACTCCCACTAACACAGCCAACAACAGCCCAGATCCAGGGGGCTGCTGGACGCCCAACGAATTGTTTGACGTCCCCGTATAACGAGTATTTTTACAATATTTGTACAACTGCCACCTGTTCGTATAATTGGACATGATATTTATACCTTCAGTTTACGAGAGCGAACGATAGGATGGGTCGAGTGGAGACGGGTGATGCACAGGCAGTGCATGACAATGGACTAGTGACTCAAGCCAAACAAAACAGCCAAAACCCGACGGCCAATAGCGAGGCCAGACTCACCCCGGACATCATGGATAACAAGGAAAGCAACTTTGGAGCTTACACAGCGCAGTGGTCTACACGTTCTCACAGGAAAGTGTGAGATTATTGTAGCAGAGACCTACACGTAGATAGTACTTTCTCTTCAACGTGATAAATTCGCAAGTAAATCCCTACTCGCGTTGCCTCGGTGGCATTCGGTCATTGGGCGGATTGATAGATGCCTACACCAGTCGCTACTCCGGCGTCGCATCAGTCCCAAACGAAATAAGTGCTTTCTTCCACTGCTGAATCGATGACAGAATATGGGATGACTAGTTAATTTCCTTGACTTAAACGCATCGAAAACACCGCCCACATTCCCTTCGGGAGGCCGACGCAGCTGGAGTGTAAGAATACATGTATGTCGACACACCTTGGGAACTGCAGCTTTCGTGTGAAATGTCCTCCGAGTACGACATATAAGCCGCGAGTTTATCTTTGGCTGTCTCGGGAGACATTGCCATCTACTGGTCCTTTTGACGTTGCAGACGTTTTAGTCTTGTTAACAGATGCTATTTCTGTGTCGATGGCATACACGGCCAGTCTGACGCATGGCCGATCAGCTTGGCATGTCTATGATAGCAGTAGGCCGTGTTTCAGTTGGGATTTCAAAAGATTGTAGGTCTCGTATAAGAAAGTATGTAATTGTAGCGGAGATGTGTCTACAAATCTCTTTCCATCCTGTAATTTTCCCAAACGGAGAGAGATTCGAGATATCCCTATCCTTATCCCGATCACTACACGCGCTAAGTTGGGTAGGAATTGGACGTCGTGATTGGGGCGGTTGCGTACACTCTCTAGTGACGCACGCGATTGCAGACATGTATGACATTGACAGGTGACGTTTTCATCTTTTTTAAACACATGTAATGGAGCTGCGGTGAGTCAGCCTGAATCTTTTATAAACAGGAGAGTACAATGTATCTGTGAATAGATTTAGATATTATTTCTTTGGATTACTACATCGAGCGACAGTGCATGGGACTAGACGATGTGGCGGGTGTGTGGTGTCTCGTCGATTCCCAGCAAACGCAACAATGTTTTATAACATCAGAACAATGTTTCCTCAAATGTCATAAAAATGCTATATTTACATAAATGTGTAAGGTATTATAACATTTTAAAGACAGTATTATTTTTTTATTTTATGACATTTCAGGAAATGTTTTCAGGAAAAGTCCTAAAGCATTATTGCGGTTGCTGGGTTTTGTTTACAATACAGCGCTTACTGTATACATTGTGTTCTAAAATCATCAATGTAAGATTATAGACCTTACGTCTTCGATAAATATCTAAAAATGTACAATGTTTGTAACATTTTGCAAAATGTCTTATTTACATCAAGAAAAGATTGCATGCATTACGTGACTTGTATGGGACCTATCAAAAAAATTATAAAAGTAACGTGTTTGCCGAGTTGTGTTTTATGTTGTAGAAGAGGAGAAGTAAAATGATCTATTGAGGTTTCCTCGCTAATGACAGCCAACCTATGTGCCATCAGTTGTACGGCGTTAATAATTCACCCCAACACAATTAAGCGGCATCTCGTTGAGTCTTCTCCGGCACGCGTACGTCATTTTGGATAGTCTGTATTTTGGTTTTTGTTGTTTCGTGAATTGAGCGTTTTGGAAATATACGTGTTTTTGGAGAAATTTATTAAATGTTTTCTGGTGATCGCAACCCATTTATACACGACAATTTTGAGTAAATTATGGTCTATGGTTAAATAAACTCTGTTAAGGTTGTCAACTCGATATATAAACTAGCTGGTTAGATCATATGTCTATGCGAAAATGCCTACTTGGCTTATAAGCCATGGGCCAGATATGCCCCTCGTGCACCCCCCACAACTTTACCAACCCATGTTTTTTGAAGCTTTGGGGTCCCATGAAGATGATTTCAAGTGGTAACAGTGAAAAAGTTGGGTCTCACTACCCATTTCCAACCTATCTTGGATGGTACCCTGAAATATCGTATTTCTCATCAATGTCGCGTGGTATTTAATCACCCATACCACAATCGTCATTGTATAGTCATATATGTCTCAATATGTACTTGTAATATATCAAATTGAAGGTTTTCATTTGCTGATCATCATAATTGCATTCAATAAATATATACTATCATGGCATGTGCCCTAATTAGCATAGAATAAATATACCCCATTCTCACTCGTGACCGCATAGATGACATCATTATTTTTGTCAAATATATCAATTTCTCTTGATCCCATGGCCTCTTTAAGATCAAAATAATAATGCATAACACTCTGCAGCATCATATTTTTCATTTGATACCAGAATTGTCTTTCTGTCATTACAAATGGATTAGATATGATGCTTCAAAGATAACCGTAGTGTCGCGAAAGCAAAGATAACCATGGATATGGATGGCAAACAAGTCAAAACTGTCTACATTACGTGTGTGTTTTCAGGTATACATTTACGCCATTTAAAAATGTTAGATGCATAAAACAAAGCATTACATATTTCATATAATGTACATGTATATTAGCTTAATGTGATATCCAAAACTCGTGAATTAAGATGTGAAAAAATGTCAACAAGTCAGACAAATCGAAACCCAGTATCTCAAAATATGATAATTCAGTTTAAAGCGAATTACGTATGTATGACATTCATTTAGATGCTAGCCATTGATAAAACAAAATGTAGTTAGATGCCAAAAAGTTATTCACATCTTAATTGTATGCAATGGCATATAGTATCTAGGTTGATGTATGGACACTTTCCAAACATTGATAGTTACTTAACCAATTAGTCACATTTTGATGCTCAGTCATAATCACTGTCACTGCCAGCATATAGTTCCATCCCATCAGACATGTTCATGTCAGACTCTTCATCACTATCAGTGTGGTCGGGGACTACCTGAGCTAAATCAGCCAGTTCACGTAGCAGCACATCTTCATCATACCAGAGTGGCTCAATGTTCTCATTGCTGATGTTCCAGCCATGGTTTCTGCTCAAAAATATGTGCTCTCTTCCATATGAAAACTTGATAGTTTACTCTTCTGACATTCTGGGTGAGACTGCGATTGCATTATGGTAGATTGGCCATGTCAATATCAACTGAAGGAATAACACGGTTATCCTTGGCACACAGCTCATTGATACGAATTTGCCTGAAGTCATCAACTTTTGACACCTTTGATGCTCTACCATATACGCAGCACAAGTGTAGCTATCCAGCTCATCAATCCTTTCTTCAGGTAGGTCCCATGTATCTCCCAGCTTCTTGAGTACATGTATGTATCTAGGAATATTCAGTAGAGGTTTCACTGGTTTGAGTTTGCCAATCCCTTGGAAAGCACTAGTGCTGTCACATCTACTGAAAGCATACAGAACCATCAGAGCCGTACATTTGTCTTGGCTGAGCTCAACTCCTAGTTTATTGACATCAATCAATATTTGCTTGTTTCGTACATCAGTGTCAAACAAGATGGTGATGTCTCCAATTGATGAAGCATAGTGCAGAAGAACGAAGAAGATGTCTGAATCTGGGCTCTTCACACAAACGAATCGGTAATTCCTACTCCTCGCGTAATTAACATAGAGAATAACTATTGAGTCAGTTTCCTGTGATGACTTAAAGGAAATAAAAATAAGGCATTACTTAAAATCCTTTTTCCATGTGTACACAAAGTTTAACATTGTATGTAACATTTGACAACATAAAACAAATACAGAAAAATATATTTGTAGCATAAATTCGATTTTAAGCCCGTCTGTGAAGCGATTCCAGGGGAAAATAAAATTTTAATGAGCTAGGCGATCACTTGGTATCGTAACGTCACTTATGACACACACTCGCATCAGGCCGACTCTTTCCATGCATTCAGAGCATGTTTACAAGGATAGCTTTTGGGTCGAAACGAGTGTCAGAACGAGTTATTGTGCAATATTCCGACGTAATACAAACACTAGTCATCATAGAGGAACAATCATTTATCTTACGGTTCCACATAAATCGAATTTTATTCAAAACAACGAATGCGAATGGGCCTACAAGTCGACTAGGTTTCGTCGAGCTTGTGCTCGTTTTCAGAATAATTATATCGAATGCAATCAACGGGAGATAATCTACACCAATAAACATACATAGCAAACATATATTGTATCCAGCTACATAAAGTAACGTGTATAATCTCATAATATCACTAGAATATCGATATATGAAGGAGTTGTACAATTTATCATAACAACTTAAATCAGTCAGACACTTTCTGTTGGTCCCGCTAGCTCAGTGGGTAGGCGCGTTGGTTACTTATTATTTATTTTTACAATCGGGCGACGCCGGTTCAATCCTGACAGCATGCAAACCTTTGATTTTCTTGACACTTTTTTGTTTATGTTTTCACGAAGTAATATAAACAAAATCATTTTATATTATAATGCACTGTTTATAAATATATTTTTATTTTTGTAGTAATTATTTATTCGCCACAAAAATGAAAATATGGTCATTATATATAACGATGTTTCTAAATTGTATTTATCCAGACAGATCTCAATCTGTTTTCACATATATAATTACAATATATTACCGTACAATATTAAATTAATAAATTATATATCCATTACATTATATTTGTTTGGATAAATAAAATTTAGAAACATCGTTATACAATGACCATATTTTAATTTTTGTGGCGAATAAATAGTTACTACAAAAATCAAAATTATTTACAAACAATGCATTATAGTATAACATTATTTTGTTTATATTACTTCGTGAAAACATAAACAAAAAAGTGTCAAGAAAATCAAAGGTTTGCATGCTGTCAGGATTGAACCGGCGTCGCCCGATTGTAAAATAAATGACAAGTAACCAACGCACCTAACAACTGAGCTAGCGAGACCAACGTAAAGTGTCTGACTGATTTAAGTTGTTATGATAAATTGTACAACTCCTTCATATATCGACATTTTAGTGATATTATGAGATTATTCACGTTACTTTATGTAGCTGGATACAATATATGTTTGTTATGTATGTTTATTGGTGTAGATTATCTCCCGTTGGTTGCATTCGATATAATTATTCTGAAAACGAGCCCAAGCTCGGCGAAACCTAGTCGACTTGTAGGCCCATTCGTATTCGTTGTTTTAAATAAAATTCGATTCATGTGGAACCGTAAGATAACTGCTTGTTCCTCTATGATGACTGGTGTTTGTATCACGTCGGAATATTGCACAATAACTCATTCTGACGCTCGTTTCGACCCAAAAGCTATACTTGTAAACATGCTCTGATTGCATGGAAAGGGTCGGTCTGATGCGAGTTTGAGTCATAAGTGATGTCACATCTCGGCATCCCGAAAAGCGCGCCAAAAATATGCATATTCGAAAATGTCCGGATGTACACCATAAAATTTGGAATTTCCAATTCATTGAATTTTTGTTGTTGTTGCTTGGTGGACATGGAAATAGATAGCAGGATGTAATAACATGAATTCGAGCAATAGATGTTTGTATTCCCTTTAAGAAGGGACAGACAAATAATATAATATGAAACTTCCATAATATAATATGAAACTTAAATAATATAATATGGGATACAACCTTGTGATATCCGCATACCGTGGTGAAACATGTAAGAAAACTAGTATTCCAGCTGCAAATATGTACCTAGATACTACAAAAGAACGTAAATGACTTATAAAACAACAATATTATAGTAACTTCTTCATTACATTTTAAACAATCCATTGCTGATGGAGTACAATGTGTAATAATTAACAATGCCCTAGGTTACGACTCTTGATCTGCAACAGTACGGTTATCTTTGAAGCATCATATCTAATCCATTTGTAATGACAGAAAGACAATTATGGTATCAAATGAAAGATATTATGCTGCAGAGTGTCATGCATTATTATTTTGATCTTAAAGAGGCCATAGGATCAAAGGAAATTGATATATTTGACAAAAATAAATGATGTCATCTATGCGGTCACGAGTTAAAATGGGGTATAGTTATTCTATGCTAATTAGGGCACATGCCATAATAGTATATATTTATTGAATGCTATTATAATGATCAGCAGATGAAAACCTTCAATTTGACATATTTCAAGTACATATTGAGACATGTATGACTATACAATGACGATTGTGGTGTGGGTGATTAAATACCACGCGACATTGATGAGAAATACGATATTTCAGGGTACCATCCAAGATAGGTTGGAAATGGATAGTGAGACCCAACTTTTTAACTGTTACCACTTGAAATCATCTTCATGGGACCCCAAAGCTTAAAAAAAACATGGGTTGGTAGAGTTGTGGAGGGGTGCACGGGGGGTATATCTGGCCCATGGCCTATTATACGTGTGTCTAATTTTATGGATGTAACTTTTGATACAGTGGAACGAAATTGCTACCTGGTAATTGTTTATCCAATAAACCAGTTTCTCGGTAGGTCAAACAACAGTATCACAGACAAGAATGTGCACGTGTGATTTAATTGATTAAGATAGCTAGGTAAGGGCAGAAACAAAAGACTAAGAAAATCTTGCTCCATGATAACACAAATAAATATAGGCCTAAAGTTAGATAAATAGTGCTACAAAGCGAGATCGTTTCCGTGGTTAGGCATTTAACACTAGGCCTATTGTTTGCTTAAGTAAAGCCTTTGCTCGTACGTAGTGTGATTGAATGGGGGTGCGTTATTTTACCTGGGACTACAAGCTCACGAAAACCCTCCAACTGCCCGTCTAACTGCACCCCATCTCTCCCTCTCCCCCTCCCCCCTCCCCCCTCCCCCTCCCCCTCGAAGTAGTTCTCGCTCGGTTCGTCGGGAATTCCCTCTTCGGGTGTGATTTCTCCATTGTCGCGTAAGCCGTCTACTCTCGCACTGTTGTTACACGAGGTGTTAGTCGGCATCTACCGCCCTCGAGTGCTCTTTGTCAGACTTCACCCCGCCCCGACACTACAATAAATGATAACTATAATACTAAAATATTCTTATTTCTTAGTGTGTAACCTACACCCTTCATATTATATATTTTTCCATCGACACCACATACAATCATAGTACTTGCACACAAACATATGTAGCTAATGTTCGCCATAGATATATATACATATCCGGACCCAATATCCAATCAGTAATAAACAACCCCACCACCTTACGTATTCTAATTCCCAACAAACTATATACCAATAACCAGTATCTGTGACACCGTAATACAACCTATGTTCGCTTCTTGTTACTGTCTAACATTCACACAACAGAGCGATGATTCGCCACCCCGCATAAATTTCGAGATACCAGTATCTTCGCGCTGACCATATTAATTTATTATTGACCACACCCTTTGACACAATTATAACAATATAAAAACCAAATGTTTAAGCCAATACCTCTAATCTAACATTCACTCATAATATATATATATATATATCCCACATACCTTCGGTATTTCTTCTACTCTATATATGCATGGAGAAATTCAACGTCAAAGCCACCACTGGGTAAAGACTTCATGTTAGCCAACCGCACGGTAATGGTTTCAACAGAAGAGACCAGATTACATTTCTTTGCTCTGTCGGGTTCTGGACTGGTCTGTTCTATTCTACCTTCAAACCTCAGTACCTCCACCCTATACCTAGCATCAGTCATGTGATCCCTGCTGATGCTGACGCCATTGTAACACTTTCAACACCATCCAATAGGTAATACTCTAAATCAACAAGTATAAAATCTTCATTATAACGACATCACTATTGCATAACCACTGGATAGCCATCAATGGCTTACAGGGCAATCCTAACACAATTCGGCCATTTGAAAAGAGGTTGTCAGGCAGGTCATTTATGTAAAGTAGGAAAAGTAATGGCCCCAGTACTGTTCCCTATAGGCCCTAACACACACACACACACACACACACACACACACACACACACACATACATGTATAATATATATATATACTTGTATATATAATATTATATATATATATATATATATGTGTGGGTGTGTGGGTGGGTGTGTGGGGGGAGTGTGTGTGTGCGTGTGTGCGTGCGGGCGTGCGTGTGATCATATATATATATATATGATTATATATGTGTGTGTGTATTAATTGACAAAAAACATAAGGTCATTAAGCCAATATATATATTTAAAACTATAAATTTTCGTATGGATATTGAACGCCTTTATTATTGTAGTAACGGGTACGTCAAAATCGCGTGGCTCGCAAGACATTATAACATACCGGAAGTAATGCTGTTGCTATGGTAGTTGTGAAAATGTATCAATTATTATGCGATACTTTTACTCGTTTTCTTGCTCTACCTTTAACATGAGGCATACTATCTTTATATCATCAAGACAATGTGTTTAATTACAACATTTGTTAACGCCTGTCTGAGTTTACTCAGTTGAAAACCCAAGCCCAACGTGACCTTAGACTTGATCTGCCTCGACCGGAAAAGTAAACCACTCGACCAACGCTACCAGTGCGTGAGATAGGACGGACGACCTGCTTTCAACATGTCAGTCATCACTAATGTTCCCGAACCAAACATATGGAATGACATTTGCAAAGGTACGTGTCTTGACTAGAATTGGCACACGTGCTTAATTATTTATGATCCAGACTCGGAGTCAGACTAATTTATTTTGACCGAATAAATATATAATATAATACAATCAACATATAAACAAAAATAATTGGTCACGGAAACGCCCATTAAGTATGTCGCTAACATGGGAGCCACCTCTATTTTAGCCATATCATATGATAAGTATTATGTAGAGCACCGGTTGTCGCCAGGCCCGTGATATACTAGCCTAGGCTAAGGCAATGCCTTTGCTGGTTCTGAAATCTACAAAACAGCCAATGGAACAAGACGGAACCGTGTTAGAATCACCCCAGCATTCGTTGTGTGCTTCACGTGCGATTGATACTTCCTGCATAATTAAATAATGATGTAATACAACCTGTCAGCCAGTATCATCAGTGAGTATGAAGGCATATCAGGATTAACTTTAAGGTATATTTTTATGCGATGGAACAACATTGGAACGAAGATGGCGGGTGATAGTGGCCATTTTTCAAATGGCTAAAACATAGCCATTGCTTTCCATAATCGTTCCATGACATTCTGTTGCATAAAATAGATCTTAATCTAGATATTAGGCATTCGTATTGGCCAATTGGTTGTATTACATGAATATTTAATTGTGCATGAAATATCAATTTCATGCAAAGCACACACCGAATATTAGGGTGATTCCTTCATGGAATCAACAAAACATTCTGCGATGGGTTACATGAAATGCCTCATGTGGAAACAGTAATGGGACTTGTTTTGGGAAAGGTGTCAATATATACTTCTTAATTTTAGACTAAATGATCTGTATTGTACAAGTGAATTGTGGAATATAACAAAATCCATGTTCACTCCATTTTTGTGTTCCTGGAAGTAGTTGTTCTTAGTAATAATTTTAAAGGATAAACTAAATTTCATAAATCAACCCCTGGTAAAGTATAAATTACATATGAATAATAATAAATAATAAAATTGGAGGATTCTGAGATGTTCACCGTTTAACTCAAGTTATGTTGAGCATTTGAGTCTTTGTTAACAAAGCATCATTTATATGATTGTAGAATTTGAGGCAAAACGATTGCCAGTTGACGACAAGGACAAAGCTGTAGAAGCTGAGTTGATCAACTACGATGCTTCGACTCACCATCCTGTCTTCTTTGGGCCAATGCACAAGAGAATTGGGGGTGTCGATGCTGATTTGCTGAAAGACTTTGATGTGAGCCAGGCGCACCCTGCCAGCATTGGTTATGCCTTTGTGCCCCACCCCCCACCCAGTCCCCTTCCAGCGCCCCCTCCCCCTCCAGACAAGCACATGTGTGAGTATTCCACAGGTAGTTTAATTGTTATGTATGTAAACAAGGTATACACTCCAACCATCAGACTGGACAGAGATTCTGGGACCATCATGGTCCCGTCACCAGTGTCTGTGTAAGCTGGCGGGGCTCTGTAGCGTAGTTTACCTGATGCACGCTGCAGTATCAGATGCTACTGCAGTGTAGCTGGATGCTTCCCAGTTAAGTCGAGATGATGTTTGATTGAATAGGTCTGCCAGGGAGTGAAATGTAAAGTGCCCCAAGCAGTCCTAATGACTGGATGTTGTGTTGTATAAGAACTTACCTTTTTTAGTTATATGATTATATTCAAAGTCTGTTGTTATAAACCAGCTGTAGTCATTTGACAGATCACAAACATTAAACTACCATAGTGATCGCATTTTTGAAATTAATTTATAGGCAGCTATAAAACACAAATGTAATTCATAAATGTGAACTAAAGAATGCATTTGGTTTGGTTTCAGTCGGTGTTATTTAAAGTGTAGTCTAAATGCATTAACTTTGAAGAGGGTGAAGAGGATAAATAAATTAGTGTTACAAACCAATTATTTACTTTGTGAAAAACATTTTATTTCAGCTCAAATACATTAATTTTTTTTTTTTTAAACAATATTGCCATCCAATGCCACAAGCTCTACATTTCAAGAAAACCACTGGCTTATCAAGAGTTGATGGCATTTACAGTGGATGTACCTTACACAGTCAATAGACAATTTTTTTCAGAATTGTCATACAAAGGACAATGTATTGTTATTTCATGATTGAAGTACTGTTGATACACATACGGTAACTGTTTCTTCCATTCTTCAGGTTCACCAACCGACTATTTAGAGCACTACATCTTCCCTTTTCTTTTGCCTGCACTGGAAGAAATGCTGAAAGAAGCCAAGAAAGAGAAATGTTTTGAGGTATTCAATTTGCCAGCAAATTTGAATGCTCATCATTTGTGCTAAATTTCTTTCATTTTGAGTATATTTTAGAACCCCGTAAATGATATATGTATCATGCAGTATTTATATTATTTACTGTAGATATGACAGCTAATTTTCATTTAAAAGATTACAACCTGTTAAATACACTGGTATTGTGAAGTCCTGCATATCATCAAGTATATATATATTTATATACCTTTTTCAGTTTTATCCATTACTCCAGTATTTCCTTTAAGTTTAACATTATACTATTGTTTTTCAGAGGAAACGGACAAAATTCAATTCCCTGGATTTCTTGACAGTATACCTATACAAGTGAGTATCTAGGCTAGCACCAATTGCACCATAGGCGAAATGGTTTGCTATTTGTCCAAAATAAATTTGAACTCTTCGCCAAATTGGCGAAACCTTACTATGGTCACTATTATTTACAATATTAGCAGTATATCACTGGATTATTCACTGCCCGCCTCCCTTGGAGTTGTTTTAAAGGGAATAAAAACATCTATTGCTTGAATTTATGTTATATTACATCCTGCTATCTATTTCCACGTCCACCAAGCAAAAAAATTCAATGAATTAGAAATTCCACATTTTATGCTGTACATCCGGACATTTTCGAATATGCATATTTTTGGCGTGCTTTTTGGGGTGCCGAGATGTGACGTCACTTATGACTCAAACTCGCATCAGGCCGACCCTTTCCATGCATTCAGAGCATGTTTACAAGTATAGCTTTTGGGTCGAAACGAGCGTCAGAATGAGTTATTGTGCAATTTTCCGACAATACAAACACTAGTTATCATAGAGGAACAAGCAGTTATCTTACGGTTCCACATTAATCCAATTTTATTCAAAACAACGTATGCGAATGGGCCTACAAGTCGACTAGGTTTCGCCGAGCTTGGGCTCGTTTTCAGAATAATTATATCGAATGCAACCAACGGGAGATAATCTACACCAATAAACATACATAGCAAACATATATTGTATCCAGCTACATAAAGTAACGTGTATAATCTCATAATTTCACTAGAATATCAATATATGAAGGAGTTGTACAATTTACCATAACAACTTAAATCAGTTAGAGAGTTTCCGCTGGTCCCGCTAGCTCAGTGGGTAGGCACGTTGGTTACTTGTCATTCATTTTACAATCGGGCGACGCCGGTTCAATCCTGACAGCATGCAAACTATTGATTTTCTTTACACTTTTTTGTTGATGTTTTCACGAAGTTATATAAACCAAATCATTTAGTATACTATGATGCACTGTTTGTAAATAATTTTTATTTTGTAGTAATTATTTATTCGCCACAAAAATGAAAATATGGTCATTATATAACGATGTTTCTAAATTTTATTTATTCAAACAAATATAATGTAATGGATATCTAATTTATTAATTGTAAATATATTGTACAGTAATATATTGTAATTATATATGTGAAAACAGATTGTGATCTGTCTGGATAAATACAATTTAGAAACATCGTTATATATAATGACCATATTTTCATTTTTGTGGTGAATAAATAATTACTACAAAAATAAAAATAAATATTTACAGTGCATCATAGTGTACTAAATGATTTGGTTTATATTACTTCGTGAAAACATCAACAACAAAAGAATAAAGAAAATCAATAGTTTGCAAGCTGTCAGGCTTGAACCGGCGTCGCCCGATTGTAAAACAGACGCAAAGGAACCAATGCGTTTACCAACTGAGCTATCAAGGCCAGCAGAAATTCGCTGACTGATTTCAGTTGTTATGATAAATTGTACAACTCCTCGGGGCCTTCATACATTGATATTCTAGTGATATTATGAGATTTTACACGTTATTTTCTGTAGCTGGATACGATATATGTTTGCTATGTATGTATATTGGTGTACATTATCTCCCGTTGGTTGCATTCGATATAATTATTCTGCAAACGAGCCCAAGCTCGGCGAAACCTAGTCAACTTGTACTACAAGTTGTAGGCTCATTCGCATTCATTGTTTTGAATAAAATTGAATTCATGTGGAACCGTAAAATAACTGCTTGTTCCTCTATGATGACTAGTGTTTGTATTACATCGGATTATTGCATAACAACTCATTCTGACGCTCGTTTCGACCCCAACATTATCCATGTAAACATGCTCTGAATGCATAGAAAGGGTCGGCCTGCTGCGAGTGTGAGTCATGTGTGACGTTAAGATACCACGTGATCGCCTAGCTCATTAAATTTTTATTTTCCGCGGGAATCGCGACACAGACGGGTTTAAAATCGAATTTATGCTACAAATGTATTTTTCTGTATTTTTTTAATGTTCTCGAATGTTACATGCAATATTAAACTTTCTGTACACATGGAAAACGGATTTTAGCTAATGCCTTGTTTTTATTTCCTTTAAATGACTGCTCATCACACCGACCCAAATAACCAGTGACCATGACAGGCAGAGTAATCAGCAGGTCACTAATCCCTCCATTCATCCATGTCCATAGACAATAGTATGAGTTAATTCAATCAAGTTTTGTGTTGCCTGGACAACTGAGACCTGTTTGATCTACTGTTGACACTCGTTATAAGTTTGAGATGAGTACATGCAGCGCTGTACAAAATGGTTTCACAATTATCACTCATTATAAACGAAGTTACATGGCCATCAGATAAATCGATGTGCCATCCGTTAAATATCCATCTAAATGCCAATATAAATTTGATCTCATTGATGTGTGTTTGATAAATGTCATCACCAGAACACATTACAAATGGATATTTAAGACACATGTTACAATTTACAACCTGTATCACCCAGGCCAGGACTACAGTCTATATAAGAGCTCAACTAAATAAGTATGTCAACAAAGACAAGACTTCCATGTATATTTGTCCACGATAAAAAAATAAGAAGCCTAATCCCTAATACTTATCATGTGGTGATCATTTTGAAGTATGTTGGGTCCAGTTCATCAGCGCCTACAATAATAACGTTTGTGCACACCATGTCAGTATATAGGCCAGACAAATTACTGGAGAAATTGGATGAGAATTGTTTACTCGAGGGAAATATAATAAATAATAATATAATAATAATGTTTTGAATTATTTGACCTTATTATTTTCTGTATATTTCAAGTATTGTTATTAATCTTACATAGCAGACTCGTGTGGTGTTAGTTTTACAGATGGTGTTTGGCCTTTAATAATTAAAAGAGGCTCCTTAATTTATTTTGGGTGTTTGCGAAATTAACAGTGGGTGTTCGACTTTCTTTTTTATAATTAAACAATGTTTAAATTATAGTAGCTTCATACATGTTTGGCTTTCTTTATAGATTAATAATATTATAAATGTTTAACTTAAATTGGGTGTTTCATTTTCTTTTGAGCACATAAGCTCCTACCTGTGTATAATATAATGTTATATATATATGTGTTGTGTTTTGCGTGTCTGCTAAAAATTGGCTAAAAAATCTCATTTGGCTAAAGAAAATTCTTACCTTTAGCCAAATTGGCTAAACCTTTAACCGAATTGACTAAAAATTAGATCCAGTGCTAGCCTAGAGTATGGTGTTTTTCATTTGAACTGTAAATGATCAGTTATGTTTCTTAATTACTGTGTTTCTGAGTTCAGTAATTAGTCTCATGATCATTTTTAATTAAGTACTTTGCTATAGACAGTGGTGGATATTTGTGTACGAATCTTCACGCAGTCATTGCAGCCTGGCTGAATGCTTCCCAGAGAAGTCGCGATGGTGTTCAATTGAATAAGTCTGCCAGGGAGAGACGTGAGTGTACTTTGAGTAGTCCTGAGGACTGGATACCATGCTATATAAGAACTTACCTTTACTTTATTTGTTAGGGAGTAAACTAGCATCTCTGCTGCCTGGCATCCACATTTTGTGCAAAAAAAACTGGGTTTAGGCATTCACTTTGTTATTCAAATTGGCCTAGAAAGTATTTATCCTTAATCCAAAAAGATATAATTCAATGGCTCCAAGTGTTAAACTAATCATAGCATCTTGTTTATTATGTAGACACAACCCACTGCATGGAGGTAAAAGAGACAATGTGAGCGAATTGGAGGACATTCCTTTTGTGAAGGAATGGTGGGAACGACAGTAAGTACTGAATGCTGCGAGCTAACCAACTTACGGGGAAAACGTACATATACTTGACAGTTCCGTGGTAGTGTAGCATATTAAGTAAAAAAAAACAGATTGATTATAATTTTGCAATAATAATTATTTTTGATTTATGTGGGTTTTGATGTCACAGTATACAATATAACAAATTATTTGACATTGTGAGATTATCTGTGAATTGAAGTTGTGTGACACAATTACTTGTTGTGGCTAACCACAAAACACTATTTTACCATCTAAAAAAACTACTCATTTATTATTATAAATTAATTCTTAATACATGTCAAAGAAGTGACAGGTCATGATCAGATATTAAGGTACATGTTGACGGTATGGAGTTATAAGTATCATGTTAAAGGGCAAAAGTTCAGTTTTATATGGATGTCAATGTCATCTACATAGGTAAACAATTTGTTGCGAATTTACAGTGGTTGAGCTGACCCACACGAAGAATTCAAATTTGCGACAGACAACATAAAAGTTAGATATTTACGTTTCAAATCATAACGAGTACCAGGCAATAGACAGCGGTTAATATTTGTGTTTGAATACCCACGGTAGTCTTCATGCAGTAAATGCAACATGACTGAAAGCTTCCCACAAAAGTTGAGATGGTGTTCGATTGAACAGATCTGCCAGGGAGTAAAGTGTAAAGCACTTTAAGCAGTCCTAAGGACTGGATATCATGCTACAAAACAACATACTTTTACTTTTCATGGGGAAATTATGTTGTAACAACATAAATTGACATTTTATCCCTATTGTAATAGTATGTAATGACTTAAGCAATTTTTTTTTCTCAGATTAACATAACAGTTCTGTATAATCGAACATTACTATAACATTAATGTGTTACCAACATATTTATATTTAAAGTATTGTGTTCAATAAAGAAATGTGTTTTTCTTTATAGGAAGTACCTTGAAAGCTTAGAGAGATTGCGTAAGATGTATGTGTAGTATTACTGTTTTTTCTTGTTTATGTTGTACATTAAGTCTACCAGAATAATATTTATGTTTTCTGTTAAAATGTACAAGTTATGAAATTTTAGGGTTGGTAGGTCGGGAGAGTTTATGTAATTATTTTCCTGGGAAAACTGTTTAGGGTAGGTATGCTTTTCAGTAAACTCGTGTTAATTTCCATGCAAAAATTTCAACACAATTTCTCCAGACCAATATGAGATTTTGACTGCAATCTTGTGTTGGGAAGCAAAGATTTATTAATTTTCTTGTGCTTGGATTTATGAAGTGTTGCAATTAAATCGTATATTTCCCTTATCATTTTGTAACATGTAGAGTTGGTTACATGTAATATTATTCTGGTAGGCCTTATCAATTAACTTTCAGATAGGATGTCCTCAAGAACAAGAGATTGTATTGATACAACCATCAATGCAGTGGAAATATCTCCGTTTTACTTTGAATGTTTATGTGTATATATCTAGATACATTTACAGGAACTTACAAAATTCTATCCATATTTATGTCAGCGTTTCATGAATAGTTTGTTTGTTACTTTTGTTATCCTGTTGAATTTATATAACATGTTACTTAGTTTCTGATTTATGTTAAACTTATTACTGATAAGAACTGCTATACTTTTTTGATTAGTGTTGTAATTAATTTGAACTGAAATAAGGCTTTTGTGAAAGTGCAAATATCTGTATATAAAATGCTCACCCAAACGCTTGCTAAAACCACATAAATTGAGTAAAAGGGAATAAGCAAAGATTTTCATTGGTTAACTGTAGCTCTCTTTTACATACATTGCTACACTGTTTTACTTACAAAGTATCAGTATTTATAACTTATTGGGTGTTTAAACATAAAAATAACACCATTAAAAGAATGATATACAGACGGCATGATGTAATAAAAGACCAACCCTTAAATATTTGTTTTTGAAGGAGAATCTAAATGGATACATAATTTATTGGTCTGTCAAATTCCATAATTTACACATTTTCACATTTTTGAGTTTGGGAAATTCAGAGGATTTAGGCATTTTAATTAGGCTCTGTTCGACCTCATCAATTAACCAATGAAAATCGTTCTACTGCACCGTGGTGTCGTGCAGCCAACAACTTGATAGTGGTGGAGGTAAGTGTATCTTGTGGCAAAATGCGTTCTACACCATACACTTGATTGATGAAATAACAGTTTGTTGTTGTTATATCCATTGTGCAGCAGAAATTAACACTCAACACAGAAATACACCATACCAAATTCACTCATTTGTTTGCTCTAAAGATGATAATATTTGCACATCCCTGTGAGATTTGACCAATGACTCTTGTTTTTATTGCACCTCCAAATTCGGATTCTTGACGATATAGGTGCTATAGAGGTATAATGTTCTTATAAAAAGTAAGTCTTTCTAATAATAACACTATTTATTTCTTCTTACAGCCCAAGACATCCGCTTCCAAAGTCGCTTCTGTGGACAGAAGAGGAAGCTATTGTGATAATCCAGAACTACTGGAGAGGATACAAGGTACTGGCGATTATTTCAGTAACATTCTTGAATCTGTTAAGCTCATAAGCCCATATTGCTGTTTAAAACAGATTTCACTCCTTAACGGAGTCAACACACATATGGTTTTCCCATTGGCGACCATGTTAACGTTTTGTCTGATTATAAGAAAACGTACCTGCAAAATGTCTTAAAACTTCTCACCTGCTGTTATCAACATCTCATTGACATGCTGATAGATTTTAACAAAAATTGCTTACTTTTAGCTCTCATAAAATGCCTGTATGTGTGACACCTATCAATATTTACAAATGCAAGCATTACTCCGCAAACAGGTCACACAGGCAAATTGCTGCCAAATATTCTTCCACTTATTCAAATCATCTAGAAATCCACCATTTTACAGTCAACTCATACAATCACACATGAAAATCTGCCTACTCAAATGCACTTATGTAACAGCATGTGAATTTTGTAAAAAATCATTTCTAAAAAATACACTGCATTTTTCTTTGGAACCTAACAGGAAGTCTAACTAGAACATGACCCCAAGTAGACATGGCAATTTTGGAGAAAACGTTCAAACCAACATATTTTATAGGCACCAATATTACAATCACTCTGCAATTTTATTTTTGGTAATCCCTCTACGTGTTTGTGTTTTATGCACATTTCAAAGGTGTCACCAAACTTGGCAAGGCATCAGAAAAATCAGCACTTCACTGCTGGACAATTTGTAATCTAGCACAACATTCTCAGATGGCACATATGAACTCCTACAACAGTTTTCCAGGAAGTCCAATATGTGTTTTATAAAAATATTAAATACAGCCAGTTGTTATGTGTTACATTCAAATTTATATTGATTTTATGACCTTGTGCCCTATTTACAAAGGTAAATATCAACAAAAAGTCACCTAAGGGTGTGAATTCCCAAAAGACCAGACGTCTTATGCAGTTCAATTACATAATATTACACAGCCTAATTAGCAGACATTCAGAAAACAATGCCACTTGCTTGATTGGCCAGAAGGTCCTGCCAGTAGACAGTATCTGATAACAGGCTCCAGCTGCAGCCAACTCCAGCTAGTCACTGTCATCAGGCTTCATTAGGGTCAATGACAAGATCTTCAAGTTTGTTTAACTAGCAGAGGTAAACAAAAAAGATCGACGGATCACCCTGCTGCAATGTCATTGGTTCATTTTAATACAGATTTGCAAACTGAGGCTTAACTAGTGGCATACACACCCCACCCCCCTTATAAGATATGTGTTCCGGCACTGTGATTTGGACTTGCAGACTGATGAGAAGTCTGTAATATCCAAAAACGGGTTGTCTCGTTCAACTATTGTTTTGCCATACATATATTATCAGTGATTGTTTCAAGATATTTGAAGTAAAACACGTCCTCCATGATTGTGCAATGACAATAGCGTGCTTCTGTTGCCAGGGACTTTATTGGGGTCAATACACAGATGGTTTTCCAATTGGCGACCATGTTAACGTTTTGTCTGATTATAAGAAAACGTGACCTGCAAAATGTCTTAAACTTTTCACCTGCTGTTATCATCATCTCGTTGACATGCTGATAGATTATAAAAAAAAATGCATACATCTTGCTCTCATAAAATGCCTGCATGTGTGACACCCGTCAATATTTACAAATGCCGGCAAGAATTACTCCGCAAACAGGTCAGACAGGCAAATTGCTGCCAAATATCCTTCCACTTATTCAAATCATCTAGAAATCCACCATTTTACAGTCAACACCTTCTACAATCACACATGAAAATCTGCCTACTCAAATGCACTTATGTCACAGCATGTGAATTTTATTAAAAAAATAATTTCTCAAAAATACACTGCATTTTCTTCGTATCCAAACAGGAAGTCTAACTAGAACATGATCCCTAACGGTGAACTTGTACTCTGAAAACTGTCAACCCGAGGGCTCACCACCAGGACACTTCCGCAAGTGTGCCATGGAAATAGTGTCCTCTGTGTTACAGTAGCGGCATTTAAAAAAGTTCCATAAATTTATTCAGAAATGGACTATGTTTAATGAGTTCATTACCTTAGTGAAACGGCCAGAGAAGCTACTTCTGTTACGGTGGCCATGTAACAAAACAAATCACCACCATGGAGCATTGTCTCTGATGATTAGGCAATTTGATACCATCAACAATAATATAATGTATTAATTATGCAGTCGGTGTTGGCAATGTTAGAACTACCTTAACTTTTCCGTAATCTGCCTTCCATGATTACCGAGTGTGACCGTCTTCGATGTTTCAGCGCAATTTCGTATTCATTAAGCTTATGCGTCTTTCTGGGTATTTTGGTTGCAACAGTTACATGTTTTGAGATACCTCACTATTTACTTTGATCTGAGATGGAAATCTGCGTCAAGCTCGACATATCAGAAAGATTCATTCGCATAAACATTCTTGAACAATTTGGCGTTGTTAAATTAAATTAGCAAAATTGCCATCCTCCGGGTGGCGCTGGATAGACACAAAGACGGTTTCCCGGAGTATTTGAACAGTGTTTCACATTAAGAGACAAGTTTTGTAAAAGTCCCTAACTGATCGGCGTCCCTCGCGATCTCGAAACAATTGCAGAAAACAGGCGTAATAGTACGAACTTACGAACAATCAGTTTACGTCCGTCTAGCATAACCAACTGGGAATTTCAACACTATTTTTCTTCCGAAAGGTCATAGATAAATCCCTGGAAGTTTGGAACTCGAGATATAAACCATCTAGGTGGAAAATGTTACCCCCCACATAAAAACATGCATGCTCATGCGCTCAATTATAGTAGAGAGTGTCTGCAAGCGCTCCAACCCAACTCCCTTCCCGATCGCGCTACGTGCTTGCCATGGCTCGATTGTTGGACAATCGAATCGAGCACGTGATTCCATCGGGACCGGGGAGTCGACATCGGGCCGCTTGCAGTCATTCTCTAATGAAACTGGGAGGACCTGCGGATCATTTCACATACGTAACTTGTCGATAGGGTTGTGTACGATTGCCATTTGCTGGTTGGCCGTGTCATAAGCACACATTGCTACAAACGTATCCTCTTCTTGGACATTGATGAGCTTTCCTCAACGTTAACAACGTCGAAGTATTTAGCAGTGACCTATGCGAAGGAAGCGTTATGACATATATGTCGAATAAAATAGCTTCATTGGTGTGCCTCTAAACCCATCTTTTGCAGGGACGCATTCACGTGACTTGGAATAGTATTCAACAAAGACGTGTAATTGCCATTCTGTGTTCCTCTCGGAGCATGTTATATCTGCGATATGTCGATGACGACGGGGATGAGACCTTAGAAAAGCCAACCCACTACACAATAGTGATAGGAGTCTTTTATGCGTAAGTAGGGAAACGAATAAACATTTTGGAAACGGCAACAGGCAAATTTGGCCTAAGTGTGAGAAACGAAAGAGGCGACACCTTGGTAGAATGGGCAACATCAAGAAAGTACAAAATCATGAACACCGTGTTCCAGAAGAAAGCAGGGAGGATATGGACGTGGAAAAGCCCAAATGGAATAACGAAGAATAAAATTGACTACATCCTGACAAACAG
The DNA here is from genome assembly GCA_020002185.1 of Paraescarpia echinospica. Classification (NCBI taxonomy): domain Eukaryota; kingdom Metazoa; phylum Annelida; class Polychaeta; order Sabellida; family Siboglinidae; genus Paraescarpia; species Paraescarpia echinospica. The sequence goes on along the minus strand of CM034535.1, from coordinate 20,836,391 downwards.
GCCAGAGATGATCACTGACGAAACTGTCATCAACCAAGTCAACATCGGAAGTGACCACAGAATGGTAATGAGCAACGTCAAACTGGACGTCAAGGCTGGAAGGAAGAAGTTGATAAACAAGAGACCACCAAGTGTAGATACCACACAAATAGGAATAAAAAAATATTGAATTCCAACTCGAACTGCGAAATCGATTCGAGACACTACAAGAACTAGACGACATCGACCACATGAGCGAAAACATCACTGCGATGATCCAACTAAGTGCGACAAGTGTAGCCAAAGCAATCAACAGGCATGTAATGACGAGAATATCGTCACCGACACGAGCACTAATGAAGAAACAACGAGAAATGGTGGATAACGGCGACCGTAAAAACAACAAATAGAGTACGCAGAAATATGCAAGACCATCAAAAAGAAAGTGAAGGAGGGCATCAGGAAGTACAAACAAGAGATCATACGAGAAACGATTATGGCATCAAAGAGCCTGAAGAAAGCCAGAAGAACGCAGGCACTAGGCCGAGACAGACTGATTACACTTTTAGACAAGCAGGGTAGAGAAGTACAAGAGCAAGATATGATCATGGAACGAATAGATGAATTCTACACCGAGCTATACGACAGTAAACAGACTACCACAATTCACACCGACCCAAAATAGGTACCAGAGATAACACTATGGGAGGTGGAAGCAGCGCTAAGTGATATGAAGAATGGGAAGACACTAGGCAACGACGGCATTAAAAGCAGGAGAAGAAACAAAATCAAATCAAATTTATATAAACACCACATATCTCTACTAAGCAGATCCAAGGGTGTTTACAAACTAAAACACTGGCTAAGCTGTATGCTAAATGCTTATCAGAAAGATGATTCTTCCACCTCATGGAAGAACGCAAAGATGGTGATAATCTTCAAGAAGGGAAATAAGAAAGACATAAAGAACTACAGACCGATATGTTTGTTATCAAACATCTACAAATTACTCACAAAGAAACTAACGAATAGGCTAGAGAAGACACTCGACGAACACCAACCACGAGAGCAAGCAGGATTCAGAAGCAGGTACTCAACGACAGACCACATACACGTCGTACAACTGAAAGAGAAGTGCCGAGAATACAATATCCCGCTCTGCATCGCTCTCATCGACTACGAGAAGGCTTTCGACTCGGTGCAATACTGACCTCCATTCAACAACAGAGGATAGAAGACGTGTACACCTAACTCCTAAAACACCACCAGCTCGGTGACAGTCCAGCTACACAAAAAAGAGCAAAAAGATCAACATCAAGAGAAGAGTACGACAGGGTGACACCATATCTCCCAAGCTGTTTACGGCAACACTCGAAAGCATATTCCGAAGACTGACCTGGGAAACCAGAGGCTTGAAGATAGATGGAGAATATCTCGATCATCTTCACTTCTCCGACGACACATTCACATGAGCTACTACACCGCAAGAACTACAAGCAATTCTGCAGGAGCTAGCAGATGGAAGTGAAAAACATGGTCTGAAGATGAACATTTCGAAGACAAAAGTGATGCTAGAAAATGAAACACCAATATATATCAACACCACGCAGATAGAGAACGTTGAAAGCTACGTCTATCTGGGACTCTGGGACAGCGATACAGTATCAGAGACAAAAACCAAGACAAGGAGATTCAAAGAAGAATCACCGCCGGCTGGACAGCATTCGCCAAACACCGCGACATCTTCAAGGGTAACTTTGGAACCTGCTTGAAGAGACAAGTCTACAATTCATGCATACTTCCAGCGATGACACAAGGCGCGAAAACATGGGCACTCACCATCCAGGCAAACATCTGGGTAAGCGAGAAGCAAAGGTCATATACGTGATAGAACAAATCAGAAGACAGAAGTGGACCTGGGCAGGGCACATCAGCAGACTACGAGGCAACCGATGGACATCGTGTATCACAACCTGGAGATCTTACGAAGGGAAACAATCTAAAGGAAGACAGGCGAGACGGTGCAGAAACGAACTAGGGTAGATTTGGAAACGACATACTGAGGCCTTCGCCCAACCATGGGACATTACGGCTGCACAATGATGATGATGATGATTGTTCCAACCAGACATGCATACTTGCATTCTATTTCTGTACAGCAAACTGGGTAATTATTTTTGTTTTACCAATCGTAGGATTCGTCACTATTCCTTGCCTCGTTCATTACAATCATATTTGTTACGTTCTCCATGGTAAATATTTAAGAATACTGCGCATCCGTGTGCACTACCTACGAGTTATTGCTGGACGCTTGAAGTCGAGTACTTGCCTGCGTTTGTATGCATTGCATCACACCAACTCACAATGCACCCGGCCACCATGGCAATGCTTTAATCCAACGCGCAAGAAAAAAATATGTAATCACAACATCCATCCACTACACGTTCACACAAAATCACCGATTCTCTAGGCCCAAACTAAACTACCACTCAATGGGTGGCAACACAGTGCAGGCAGGATAAGCAATTTAAACCTACTTCTCTGTAAAGGTTCGTATATCTAGAACAATCTATTCTCTCACGCTGGATTCGATCTGCAACGAAAGCATGTACAACGCTGACTCGCTAGCGAGCGGGAGTTGAGACTTTCAGAAAGAACTGCATGCGAATATGGTGCAGGGAAGCAAACAGCAGATTACGTCATCATGCAACGCCTGCAACATATACGGCTCTCCAAAGAGAGAACGTGGCATTGCAGAACTGGATCTGGCGACTGCAAGTGGCTGCTCGACAAAATATTGCTATGTTACATTGTTGACAAATGCCACCAGTACCTCATTACAGGGGAGGGGACTTCGGCTAGATTGTTGTGTGGTGGTGTTTCGTGAATATCGGTTTTCGAGTCGTATGTGCAGATGTACGTCTTTCTACGATGTTTGGTATGATGCATTACATTCGCTGTCGCTGTTGTCCATTTTGAACGTATTTTTGAAGTTAGTTTGTTTGCATTCTCTGCTGGATTGGTTTGGGCGTTAACCTTTACCACGTTACCTTACTTGTCTGGTGTTTGTAGCTTGGATACAGAAGTAGTAACCGTTTCATTTCTGTTTGCATTATCCATATCGATTTTCTTCGCATTAGAGTTTTGGCCTCTAGCTACTCGCTTTGTTTCAAAGGTCTACAGTGTTTATGAATCTTCTGCCTAGAGTTCATTTGTAGAACATAGTTGTGCGTCATGTCGAGTGCTCTGCAGCTATCAATAATGTATGTGAACAACAACTGTTATGTTTGCCCTGTCTGATCAGTATTTGTTGTGCATAGTTCAGTGAGTAACATTTCAAACGGCGCATTCCACTGGGCTTTAAAACATCGGTACGAATCTACGATTATATTTCCCTCGAGTAAGCAATTCTCATCCAATTTCTCCAGTAATCTGTTTGGCCTAAATACGGACATGGTGTGCGCAAACGTTATGATTGTAGGCGCTGATGAGCTGGATCCAACATACTTCAAAATGATTGCCACACGATAAGTATTAGAGGATTAGGCTTCTAGGTTTTTGGTATCACGGACAAATATATATATATATGGAAGTCTTGTCTTTGTTGATATACATATTCAGTTGAGCTCTTATATCATGATTCGTGTCTAAGATTGTCCGAGTGTTTGCCCAGGCCGCTACACCGACGCCTAAGAAAACAGAAACGTTAAAGGGACAGTCGCATTAAAATGTAGCCTGAAACAAACCCACATAGGACCTAGGCCTATAGCTGTGTGTGTGTGTGTGTGTGTGTTTGTGCGTGCGTGCGTGCGTGTGGTGTCTACGTACGTTTGTTTATGTGCGTGCATTTGAGCGTGAGAATTAGTGTTGCGCTATCAATGTAAGAAACCGAGTGAACCGAACTTCCCTAGGTACATATAAAACAGCCATTATATACATGTACAAGTTACATTGTTTATTTTATGTGACGCCTATTGTTTCCGCCATCACCAACTGATGCCCCGGTACCGTTGTCCAGGTTCGTCGTCAGCCGGAGATCCAGGAGCTGCGTGCGTGGCAGCGAGAGTGGCGTCAGGAGACGAACATCCAAAAGCAGGTGGACAGCTTCTGGCGTCGGAACATGCCCAACGCGCGTCACGACACCGGACTGCTCGCCGGCATCGAGAGCACTGGAAGCCTCGAAGACAGTCACGAAGCCAACTTCGGCGCGCAAGACATCGACATAGTGCCCGACTTCAACCAATTTCAGAATTGAAATGTGTAATAGTGACGTTGAATGTCTGGGTATGGAACTGGCATTAAATGAAATAGCTGTGCTATAAGTATGACCCGTTGCATACACCGCCTAACGAACACATCGGTTTTGAAACATAAAATACAGTTACCTTTTTACGAGTTCATTTTATTAATGGTGTATTCACGACAACTCGTACCTCTCAGATTAGTCCACGTTTGAATAGTTCCGTAAAGGGTCCTGCTTCCGAGGTTCCAAAGTATTTGTTAAAATTGGATGAAACCAAAATTCAGAACTGTTACAATTGTATTTTTGAATGTAGACGAATCTTGACTTTTAGTGTTGTTGTTATTATCATTCTGGTTAAGATGGGCAGAAGTTCCTGCACCACAATAAGCGTGGTTGAATTTTGGAGCCAATTTCGTATTTTTACCAAGTATCATTAGATAATTGACTAGGTTCGACTTTTGTGACGTATCGTTTCGTGCATTGTTTATTGTTCCAGTGGAAACATCCTAAGGTAAACAAAAAAAGCTCAAGCACACCTGCTGGCAGTAGCGGATTAAGAGATGCGTGGGCCCTAGGCACTTTCGTGAGCCCTGTGTAGACTTACAGGGATCCAGAGTGGGTAGTCTACGGGGCCCCAAAACCTCCAATTGCACCCCCTTGAGGCTTGCCCCAAAACCTCCATTGGTGCCGGAATGAAATGAATATTGGGTGGGCTGAGCCGCAGCTTCAGCACGACTGCGCTGTCGGATCATGACACCGGAAGACGGGGGGAGGTGTACTACTGAAGATGTTTGCTGGAATTTTAGCATCACTGCGTTCTCGTGCTATCGCATTGTTGGTCAATACATCTGAAGAGGGAGGATGTGCTGTTGAATATATGTCTCCTGTCCTACGTACATAGTAAGTTAGTAAAGTAGTACATTTAATCACGCAGGGCCTACATCAGGATTATTCCCTGCTAGCAAAACTCGTTGGGCCAATGACTGAAGCACCAATGAAACTTATACAGTAGTCATCATTGGCCAAATCATGTCTTACTAGCTGGGTTTCGGGAATATTCAGTCTACAAAACATACCCCTGGCATTTGTAGGCCCTAGGCACGTGCATATAGTGTCTATTGTTTAATCCGCCACTGCCTGCTGGGGCCAACCGTGGTCAGACCCATACAGTTGAACCCATATATACATATTTTTTATGGGCGTATTGTGCTATTACTAATACTTTATTAAGGATGTTAGTGTACGTTCTTTATTAATTTAACCAGCTCAGCATCTGGTCTTGTTATGTATTTCAATGTTATTAAATTTCAATGTGTGTGCGTGCGTGTGGATATGTGTAACACGTTCCTTTGATAGTTGAACAGATCACCCACAACTACTGAAATACCATTGTACAAAAGTGTATATTATTATTTGTGTAGTGGCCTACACAGAATGCAAGTAACATTTGTTTTCTTGTAGTAGTGTGTGTAGTATGTGTTGGAGTTTGCAACAATGTTCTCAGTACGACAGAAACTGATAAAAATAGTTGATACATTTTATTCTTTGTTAATTTCACTGTTCTTCTTCACGTATTGCATCTAATGCCAATGAAGAAAGGTAGAGCAGAAATAATAACGTAGGCCGTCTACTGTTGGTTATGTCATTTCTTAATAAAAGTGTATGTACGAAAAATACAGAATATCCAACAAGCATTGTTCAACAACATGCACTGTGTAACTTGGAAGGTCGTCGACCAGATCATTTTTCAACAGTATATGTGGTGCGAAGTGGCTAGAACAGTGGACCCTCAATCAAGAGAACCCGGGTTCGAATCCTGTGCTGCTGTTTCGAATCTTGGGCAAGTTCATCAGAAGAGAAACAAGACATGATTCAAACGTTTCAACAATCTAATGGAGATTCCACTCTCTATACATCACATATACTGTCCCATTAGATCAATCATTTGTGTCTTACCAGTTATAACATCACCATTTGGGACGTCTACAACGCCATCAAGCACGCCAAAGGAGGCACATCAGCTCAACTGGGTGTGGTTCTCTTGAACCCAAGAAATCACACCAGCAGGATTTCTGCATCATGCCATTAGTCAATAAAGTTAAACCCAGTAAGTAGTGTGCATTCTGCATACTTGTATAGTTATGGGGCGCGGCGGTGTAGTAGTTGGAACGCCGGCCTCTCGGTCGAGATTCCAGGTTTCGAATCCACTCGATATCGTTTCGAACCTTCACTCAACGTTGCTCCAGTTCATTCAGCTATAAAACAGTGGCGAATATTTGTGTACGAATAATCTTTCACAGTAATTGTCACTTAGCTGAATGCTCCCAGAGAAGTCAAGATGGTGTTCCTTTGAACAGGTCTGCCAGGGAGTGAACGCTCTGAGCTGTCACACGGACTGGATATCGTACTGCATAACAACTTACCTTTTTACCAATTGCATCACAAGGTGACTTACCAGTTATCGTGAAATCTGCTTGGTGAGTATCGCAGCAAACTCTACAACATATTGTTCCTGAGCAACATTCGGCCTCACGTTCATCCACTCCTTTGCTTGAATCAAAACGAGTTTAAACAAGGTCCGCTGCGACACAGAATCTTGCATTGAGATGCACATTGATGTCATGAAAGCAAACAACTACCCATTGAAAGGACATTATATTAGCTCCGTTGTAGATGCTATCGTTGTGTGGTGTGGTATGTTAACACGGGTATGTGTGGTGCGCCTGGTGCTGTTGTATAGTGTGACGTTTGGGCGTTCATTTATACTCTCGCTTACAGTTGCAGCCGCTATATAGCATCTTCGCGTGGCACGGGGTGTTCCGTTGAATTAAGTCTCGATAGACCTCGATATCTCAATAGCTGATGCGCAACAGTCCTGGCTCATAAAAACACGAGCGCGAGCGAAATGTAGAGGCTAGTTCCTGTGGAGGACGGATTAAAGCCACGGCGGCATGCAGGTTGGAGTAACCGGAATCCGTTAGCTGAAGCTCTATACACAGGTGGCTTGGATACGACGGGCATGTGTTGCTGATGAACAACGACAATACAAGGCAGCAGTTCATGCGATCAAGCAACCTTTTCACGGGATTCATTGTTTGCACCAAGCCTGAGACCCCTAGAAAAGGTGGGATAAAAACGTGTTAAATTTGAATCTTGAGCAGCACACCTCGGTTGAAGGGACACAAATATCAGCTGTGCGAAACGAGTGAAGAAGCTCTTCACTCGTTTCGCACAGCTGTCATTAGCAACATGGTATGTTACGACCTTACTAGACTTGATTGATGATGACCGTCCACAAAGTCAAACAGCGCTATTATAGTAGTCGATAATTTGATCGCTACAACATAGACACAGCTGCTTTTCAATAAACCCGCATTTGAGGACATGGAACACTACGAGAAAGGACCTGCACAAGTTGTGGATACGGAAAGAGCCTGAAATAAGAAGAGATGCAGGGGAGGATTTGTGATTGCCAGTAATCCCGGTAAACAACGTCAGCCCCTACCAACATGTATATCATCACTCTCAGAATAACTGTAGAGAAGCCACGTTCTGTTACGATTATCGGGGCTTAAGCGCCAAATATGACAAATCAAGATCAAGCAAAGGTAGAATTATATTAACTCCTGGGTCAAACACTCCAAAATATCCTACTTACTGATGAAGTAATCATACTTAGAGACATTAATGCCAGAGTGAGAGATTATTCCAGTTTTTGGCCAACATCTTTGGGGAAATTAGGAAGGAACACGTCAAACTCCTGGTGAACAAATCCTTTTCTTTGTATACGTAGTTCAAACTAGCGATCATAACACATTCTTCATGCCAGAGCACCAGTATTACTCTTGCAAATGTTCGACGCAGTGTCACTAGATAGATTACACGCAGCACAGTCCAAATATAATTGCGGCTTGTTCAAAGTGATTTCACGAGTGACAAGAAGAAATAAAACACGGGACATGAGAGCATTATATTTTAACAATCTACATCTTCAACAAGTATTGAAAACATAAACAAGGACATTAACAAAGTGCACGCGACAATAAAAGCTGCTTAAGTAGTGTTGTGTGTTGACACAAGTCTGTGTGATGTGCCTATTGTTGTAATGTTGTGTGTAGTATGTAGTGTGTGCTTCATACTCTCACTTTTAGCTGCAGCTGTCAGATAGCTACTTGGAGCGAAAATGGAGCCGACTGCACCAGCAGGTTAGCCAGGGCAGCGCTGCTGAATGGCTATAATGTCTCAAATGATATGGTGGCATAAGTAATGTTGAACAATATGGCTCCCGCATCCGGGGAAACCGACGCGCCGTCTACCTTGGCTGCGGAGAGAAGACAGCGAAGACCAAGGGATCGTCGGGCCGGCAGTGATCCAGATGTCAAGTCCGGTTAGGTAGCCTGAACATGAGAACGAGGAGCGGAAAATAGTTGAGGTGGTGGAGATGATGGAAAGAAAGCGACTGGAAATACTATGTATCCAGATAACAAAGTGGAAGGGAGAAGAGCGAGGATGATGATGGGTGGATACAAGCTACTGCACGCAGGAGGAAATGGAAGAAGTAATATACTTCATCTAGTAGTAGGCATCATTGTGTAGAAGAGACCAGTAAGACAATGGTCAGAGAGGAGAGAAGGAAGGGGTATTCGTGGCATGGCTGATGTTGTGTCTGTGTACGGGCCACAGACAGGAAGGGTGGAGACAAGAGAAAGCGGAGTTCAGGGATGCTTTGGGAGGATGGTAGGATTGGTGGAGCTGGGTATGATGTTATGTTTTGCGGAAGACTTCAGTACTTCAATGTTGTAGCGGAACCAGATGAAGAGGAGAGTGTGGGCAGATACGGATGGCGAGCGAGGAATAGAGAGGGTCAGGAGCTGAAGTGGAGCTGGTGTCAAGAAATGGTTTAGCAGTGGCTAACTGTTTCTTCCAGAAGCGAGAGAGCCACAAGATTACAAACAGAACTGAACAACACAAGCCGGGACTATATCTATTGATATTCCTGACACAGCAGCTATGGAAGATTAAGGACTGCAAAGATGGAGAGCATGTCACGACACAGCACAAGCCAGAGGTGCTCGTTGTGCGTATGTAGAAGAAGAAACAAATTAAGGCCGTGGGCCGCAGGGTTAAGTGGTGGAGGTGCAAAGATGACGTCGCAACTGAATACAAGTAGCAGGTTAAGTATGAAGAGCTCAGGGAAGAAGTTTGTGGTTTGGGGTATGAATGGAAAAGTACAAAGAACCGTTTGTGGGAGCTGCAGAGGAGCTATGTGGAAGAACATATGTAAGCGGCGGAAAGTCAAAGAGTAGTAACCAATGATGGTAGTATACGAAAAGAAGGATGCCTAGAAAGAAATAGAGAAGACCAAGTAGACAGGAAATCAACCAGATTCAAGGATGATGCACACGTATGGGCAAAAGAAGAAAGCAGCAATGACGACCTAGAATTACCATCATGTGTTGAGGGGAATGTGGAGGTAGTTGATATATTACTGATACAGATATGGAAACCGGGATGAAAGGGATGAAGACGGGGAGAGCACCCGGTATCGATGAGATGCATTTGGAGATGGTAATGGCAGCAAGGCAAATTGAAGTTAGCTGGACAAATAGGCTGCTGAATACATGTATGAGGCAGCGTAACATACCAGAGAAGTGGCGGACAGGAGTAATTGTCCCAATATGGAAGAGGAAGGGAGATGCGCAATACCCAGGGAAATACAGAGACGTCATTCGTCTGTCTCCAATGAAGCTGCCAGAGAGGATTTTGGATGGGAGGATTCGAAAGAGAGTAGAGCAAACATTTTATGAAGAACAACATATTTTCAGAAAGGGCAGAGGGTCAACTGATGGGATGTTTGCATTAAGATAGCTGGCATAGAAGAAGGTGGATATGCAATGGAGAGTGGCAGTGGGATGTGTGGACCTGGAGAAGGCCTATGACATGGTCCCAAGACATATGGTGATGACAACAGTGAGATGGAAAGGAGTGCCAGAAGCAGAAGCCATAATGGTGGATGCAATGTATGAAATAACAAAAGTAGGAGGTGTAGAACGTGTGGTTGGATCTGGGATGTCAGAAGAATGTCCAGTTAATATTGGTTTCAGGCAAAGAAGTGCCCTCAGTTCTTAACTGTTTATCATGGTGTTGGGACTAATCAGCAGGAATATCAATCAACACGATGGATGTTCTCAGGAAGACGATGTAGGCAGATGATCTGGCAGTAATAACAGAGAACAAACAAGAATTACAATTTAACGTAGTATTCAAGATGCATGGACTGAGAATGAGCCAGGAGAGAAATTATGTGGATTTCATCGAGAGGAGTTTAACATCAGATTGGATGGGAAGGAAATCAAGCAAGTGGAAGGCTTTGTGTACCTTGGAGGAATGGTTACGGAGGATGGGCATACATAGGTAGAGGTGGAACATCGAATACAAGCAGGAGCGAAAGCTTGGAGAAAGATAGAGGGAGTCATAATGGACAGAAATATTTTAAATAAGCTGAAAGGGAAAGTTTTGAGTGCATGTATTACACCAGCATACCTGTATGACGTGGAGACAGTGGCCTGACAGAACAACAACAACAACAGAAACTGCATGTGTATGATAACAACTGGATTCGAATAAACAAAATAACAAACATGGTGGACATAAGAAGGATGACCAACCTGGGGAAAGAGGTTGGGGTGGAAAACAGCCTAACAGTAACAGGAAGATTGGTAAGAAGACAGATGAGATAGTCAGGTAACTTGATAAGGATGGATACAGGCAACCTTGCAAAGAGAGCAGAAGCTGAACAACACCAAGGACGCAGGAGAAAGTAAGGGTCATAACTGAGATGGGAGGACTGCGTGATGAGGGCCATGAGACGATCGGATGAGGATGAAATATGGTGAGAGGAGACTGCTGACAGGATGACCAGGACGAGTGGTTCAACAATGCTATACCTGACCTCACTCCTGTACGGGGGAACAAGGAGGAAGAACAGAAGTTCCTGGACTGGAGTGACTGTGAACAGGTCCGGATACGACCTGAACAATCCCAATCTCAATAATAATAATATGCAGAAGACGCAATCGGCGGTCTTGGTCATGTCACGACGGTCACATCTAATATTCCTGCCCACCATTATGCATTATGATGGATATTTATAAAGATGGTCAGAATCTAGAGACGAGGACGACAAAAATTAGCTAGTGCTAGATCATTGACAGTGACTTACAGCTGGTCAATGGGTGATAGAGCAAGCATAGAGTTATGTTTAGGCATACCAACAAATCTGGGTGGAGTGCTTTGGCTGTCTCGTGCAACTATAGAGGCAAGAGCTGCTAAGTAACTCGAAGTTAGTCCTGGTAACCATCGTAGTCAATGGGTTTCAGGCCGGCAATGGACCGAACAGTGGACTGCAATTCAAGCAAGCTCTAACACTAGCAGTAACACACCTAGTTCCAAACAAACACGACCAATTCTCACGCGCACGCAACCCCACATAAGTGTTGATTCCACAGGCACAGGAATGTTGGCCAGTATCCGTACAAGACAGTGCCAACTTTTGCTAAGTTGGCTTTTCTTGTTCCACACCAATCACCACAGACACGTCATACAGTGGAGTCCCCTGACCCCACTCCCCCAGTGTGCAAGACTGTTAGGACTACAAAATAGAACTTTATGGACGCCAACTGTGTGGTAATTCACAAACAACACGACATCTTAGACTTAGGCGATTTACTCCAAACAGCCCAATCCTGAGCTAACACAGGAGTTTTGTGGTGCTTGTTTGTGCGCATGCGTTGTGGGTAGTCTGTTTGTTTATTTTATAGGCACTTTGGGTGATTGGGTGTGGTGAAAAGGAGGTTCATGATTGTTGTTTGGAATGCTATGGGATTTTCTAGTTCAGTAATTTGTGGTGGGATCAAATTCCAGATACAAACTGCTCGGGGGTAGAAAGAGAACACAGCTGTATTGATGCGGCACCTAGGGGCTACGTAGTTGCCACGTTTTTATACTGTGTTAGTAGACCTGGTGGGGGTGTGATGTTGATTATTTCTAAAGAATGAATGAGACAGCGATGGTTTTGAACGTTTAATGCTGATGTGCGGTGCAGTGAAAAAGAACGAACACGGATATGTGCGGTGCACTTAATAAGAACGAACCATAGAGGCGATGAGAATAAAACAAGTTAACATTAATAATGTAGCGTAATTGTCAATGTCCTCACTCGCCCCGAGTTCTTATGACGGGAGACGCATGAACTCTTCGAGTACCTTGTTCGATCACTCGTTACCGACCACATAGTCCTTGAAGCGGGTCGGCAAGCGTGTCTGCCGCCTTGGTCTGTCCGCTCGGAACATAGTGTTTGGTACTGACGGTGGCGGCGATGCGAGCTTCTGTTGCGGTGCAGTTTCCCGGTTCGGTCCCGCGGATGGCGGTTCATCGGCGGACGATCTTGGTGAGGCCACCGGAGTATCTTCATTCCCTGTGTCGGGCTCAAAGTGGAGGCTGTGCGGGTTGGGGCGTATGTCTTGTCGGCGCACTGGTGTGCTCTGCGACTTTCTGAACATTGCCGTGTCCGGGGTCGGCGGCGAGCGATTGGCGTCGCTGCCGAGTGGTGTGGAGATCTCATGTGTCAGGTCCTCCATGGGAAGTAGGGATAGGGGCAGTCTCCCTATGTCAGCGGACCTGTTGGGGATGTCATCTGTGATACGGCGTGGGCATGGCTTATCCACGTACGGGACGTAGCGCCGTAGAAATTGGCGGTTGCGAAGGGTGACTCTGCCAGACCCGTGGACTTTGATGGCGTACTGGTCGTGTTGCCGTACCTCGATGACTTGTCCAGACTTGTCCCAGCGTCGTGGCGCATTCCCAGTCTGGTTCTGGATGCGGACGCTGTTCCCCACTTTCAGAGGAGGCAGTTTCTTAGTGTGGGGTAGGAGGGCTTCCACCTCCTTGGCATGGCGTTCCATGAGAGCCTTCTCCCGGTTGGCGGCTGTGTCTGTCCAGGTATCGTATGGCTCGTATTTTCCTGGCATGACGGGTATAAAGTCGCGGATTTGGCGGCCAAAGACGATTTCAGCCGGGGAGCGTTTGTCAAGTGGCGTAGGCGTGTTCCTATATGTGAGCATGGCTCGCTGGAATGCCGGGATGTCGGCGTCGCCATGTGGCCCGGTGTTCTCCATGATCAAGCGCTTAGCTGACTTAACCCCGATCTCGGCCCGGGTGTTGGAATGGGGGTAGGCTACCGACGAGAGGCGGTGAGCAACTCCCCAGTCTCGGAGGAACTGCTGGGTGAGCTCAGCCGTAAACTCGGGGCCGCCATCTGATGACAACTCTTCGGCGATACCATATGTGACAAAGAATTCCCGTAGCTTCTTGACGAGTGCCGGCGACCCCCCCCCCGTTAGTTGACACACGTAGGGCCAACCCGAGTATCTGTCAACGATGACGAGGTAATTGTGGCCGCTGTAACAGAAGTAATCGGCGCACAACATCTGGAATGGGTAGACTCGGTCGGGTGAGGGTGTGGGAGGCGGCTTGGGGTTGCTGGGAGCAATTCTGTGGCACGCCTGACAGTTATTGCGCAGCTCTTGGATCTGAATCGTGATTCTCGGCCAGAAAACCGATGCTTTCGCTCTGGCGTTCATGGACGTCACACCTTGGTGGGCGGCGTGTAGTGTTTCCAGGACCTGTTCGCGGAGTGATGGCGGGATAATGATTCTGTCCTGGTACAGTATTACGCCCGCCGTGATGGAGAGGTCGGCCCTGTACTGGTGATAGATCCGGGTGAGTTCTGGCATGTGCCTGCTGTCTTCCGGGAAGCCTACTAGGATCGTATCGTGCAACTGTCGCATGGTGGGGTCGCTGGTGGTCTGTTCTCTGACGCTGTCCCACGTGACCGATTCGATGGACGATAGTGTGGTCATGGCTCCGAATGTTAGGTGTTCCTCCTGTGCGGCAACCTCGTGACTGAAATTCCCCTCGTTGCCCATGCGGCGCAGCCCTGGTACCACCAAAGTTCAGCCGGTACCGATGAATAGCCAGCCGCATGTGCATCATCTGGTAGGTCCATCTAGTTAGGATTGGGGTCTCCAGAGGCGTGTCTGGACAGGCTGTCAGCTGTGAAGTGGCGTTTACCAGGTACGTGGGTGATCCTGAATTGGAACGGTAGAGTTTTCTCTTTCAGGTTGTAGAGGCGCGGGTTTTTTATGTCCTCCATCTTCCGGTCCCCCAACACTTTGAGGAGGGGCTTGTGGTCGGTGGCAACGATGAGGTCGTTACAGCCCAGGACGAAGTGCCTGGCTTTGTCGAGTGCCCAGGCGACGGCCAAGGCCTCGCCTTCTACAGGGGCATAATTCTCCTCTGCGTTGTGTGTATACCGATTGCTGGCGAACGTCAGTTTCCAGCCGGTGTTGCAGCACCATGGTTCCTCGGATGGACAGGAGCAATGTTTCTGTCCAAGGGAGAACCCGATGCCGTACTTGCACCAGTCGGTGGACAAGCAAGTTTTTCGTCTTTTGTCAAAGATCTTGACCCCCTCGGCGATGGTCTTGATGATCTCGCTCTTGGCGTGTGCAAGGGCAGCATCCAAGGTCTCGTCCCAGTAGAACGGGGTTGAGGGTGACAGAAGTTCGCGAAATGGGCGTAGTTCTTCGGACGACGATTGACAGTAACTGACCTGGTTAATCATTCCAAACAGCGACCTTATGTCGGTGATGTTCCGCGGTGTTGGGAAGTCCTGGATCGCGCGAATGAATGTGTCGCTGGGCCGGATGTTTGTTTTCGTTATCTCAAATCCGACGAACTCAACCGTGTCTTCCGCGAAGTGGAATTTTTCCGGGTTCTGAGTGATACCGTGTCGTCCGCATATATCCATCCAGTTGCAGGTTTGGAAAAATGCTTCCTCGATTGTCGGGGCCCATATGCCTACGTCGTCGATGCACTTAGTTTTGTTCGGGATGTCGGCAACAATTTCGTCGTATCGTCGAGTGTAGCCGTCTCCGGCGGCGACAAACCCCTGGGGCAGGGTCTTGTACCTGTATCGGCCCCATGGGGTGATGAATGTGGTGTAGTGACGGTCTTCCTCGTGGATGGGGACTGAGTGGTAGCCGTTCCAAGCGTCGGTAACAGTCTTTTTCATGTTTGCCGGGAAGAGCGTCGCCTGATGAAACGGGCTCATGGTGTGGTGTGTTTCTCTGCTGCAGAACTTGTTGAGGGCCTGGTAGTCTACGCAGCGTCGAGGCCCCCCGCTCTTTTTTCTGGTGATGACCATCCTGCTGCACCATGTCATAGGTTCACCTACAGGAACAGGCTCGATGACGCCGAGTGCGATGTCTCTGTCCAGGTCGGCCTTGACCTGTTCCTGCCAGTGTAGAGGAACCGATATAGGTGTGTGAATGGTGACAGGTGAGGCGTTCGAGTTGACCATGATGCGGACTGGTGGTCCCTCCATGAGGGGGAGGGGTTGATGCTCGCATGTGTTGAAAGTACTGCCTTTGTAGTAGTCTTTAATCCACTCCTCAAGTTTCCCTCTGTTGTTTTCTGTAGGAGGGAATGGGATGGACATGGGCAATGGCGGAGGCATCGTACGCCCCGGGCAATTGCAGTTGTCCCTGGTGGATGGTGGTGGCATAGATGAGCTGGCTGCGGCATCGTTGTTTGTTTCGACAGCGCCAACTGACGGGAAGGATTCCGGTATGATCCCAAGCTGTTTGCACCCATGTTCGCTTAAGTACATTCCCTTGATCTTGTTAGAGGCGTAGCAGATCTGGGTTGTCTCGTGCGAGTTTCCATGACGGTCCAATCCTGACAAGCGGAGAATGATTGCCCCGATGATTTCGATGGGGTTGGTGTCTATGGCCTGCATCCGAAGTCGGGTGGGAATGAGGTCGCTCTTCTTGTACCCCATGTTGTGGACCTGTTCCGTGTTGATGATGGTCGACTGGCAGCCAGTGTCAGTAATGACCCGCAGTTGACAGGTGCGTGCCGGTTTACTGAAGTGATAGCCAAAGTGGGCATAGTCTGATGGCACAACACGGGCCTGCAGTGTGACTGTGGGCTGGCCTTTGACTGGCCTCTCGATCCAACCACGGAGTCTGTTGAATTGTTGCGATTCGATGACGACTTCCTAGCCACACTTGTTGCTGCCGCGGCTGGCGATGCTGGTGACGAGGCCGATCTCCTCGATGTCGTCAGTTTCCCCGTTGTTTTCCCGACCGCCAGCATGACTGCCAGATCGAGTGCCGGAAGGTTGTGAGCTGCCGGCACGAGCCCGGCCGGCTCGAGTATCGCAATAGTGTGAGTCCTTCGCCTCGCACATCTCTTCGTACACGGAGGGCATGGATCGGTCTGCAGCGCCCTCGGTGTCGTCTAATTTCAGCATTTTCATCTCCATGTTGCCGGACTTGGGCGGCGAACCCGGTTTGTCGATCTTGTCCGACTTTCGAGGCGTCTGTTTGCGGCATACGGCAGATAAATGCCCTGTCAATGAGCATTTGTTGCACGTGGCGTTGAAAGCTGGACAGTTGGCCTCTCTGTTAGCCTTGGACGTACGCCCGTTTGTATTAGTTCCGTGGCCGGCTCTACCGCAGTAGTGGCATTTAAAATGCCTGTTCTGGTTGTCGATTTGCGATGGGTTCTTGTTCCTTTTGTACCTGGATATGCCGGCGCCTGTATCGCCGAGGATGGAGGCCTGTGTCTTCTTGCCGATCTCCTTGGCCTCCAGTAGTTTGATCAAGGCGTCGAGTTCCATGTCCTGTTCCTGCATGCCGAGGACCTCGCGTTGTGTGTCCTGATCATACAGTCCCGGATGATCACGTCACGTAACATATCGTCGGTGTATCGCACTTCTTTTGTACACGTGCATTTTTTTGTGAACTGGCACAGATCTGCTTGACCTTTCACCCGGGCAGTAAAGTTTCTGATTCCCTCATCAGCCTGCTGTTGAAGGTTGTTGAGCGCGACCCTGGACACCATAACGTTTTCGGCTTTGACGGCTAGCCTGTGTATGGAGTCGAGAATATCTTTTTCTGGCTGTTGCTCGATGTCGTTGTTGTCCTGAAACATGGCGTAGCGGAGCTGCTCACTGCAGGTGTCCATAAGTTGACATTGTATGTCCGCTCCGGTGAGGCCTGTTGCAATCTTGTACGTATTCCACCTTTTCTGGAAGTAGACCCACCGCTCTGTCGTGATGCCCATGTCAATGGGCGGGCGGTCTGCCTTCGCTTTTTGGGGGGCGGTGGCTTGGGTGGGCGGCGGCACTGCATTGTGCTCCGACGTGTTGTGCATGGCCAGAAGCTGCATGGCATACTCGACCGGTAGTTTTTCAGTCTTGTAATCACAGTCTGTGTATGTGCATCGTATTTCCACATTGGCCATGATGATGTAGTTTGAGTATGTTTGTTTAACTACAATCTTGGTAGAGCCTCCGTCTGTAGTACTGTGTGTATGTGTAGCAGTGTTTCGTTCATTACGAGCATTCTAAACACTATATTATCGCTCACAAACAGAACTATTCGCGGTTTCGTTGTTTCTACGGCAAGAACTGTAGTATATTTTCACTACTGCCGATTAGTGGAATATGCGTACGATACATATCAGTACTATCTGATAAATATACCTTTCAGTGCACCGCGCATTCTAAAGAATGAGACAGCGATGGTTTTGAACGTTTAATGCTGATGTGCGGTGCAGTGAAAAAGAACGAACACGGATATGTGCGGTGCACTTAATAAGAACGAACCATAGAGGCGATGAGAGTAGAACAAGTTAACATTAATAATGTAGCGTAATTGTCAAATTATGTTATTTAATATTTTATAAAATGTCATGGCTTGTTTGATAATGCATCGTCGTTCAAGAGTTGGCCATCCAAGGGTGGCTATTAGGCTGCGGAGTTTGTTTGGCGTCTATGATCATTTCTGACAACTCTGGCAGCATAGTGTTGTACTCTTTCAATGTGTTTAATTTGGGTGGCAGTGTGTGGATTCCATATGGGAGAGGCATACTGGAGTTTTGGTCGATTAGCATGTTATAACTTACAGGCTGTTTCTTTACCGAGGGTTCGTTTGATCATGCGTAAGGCTTTTGAAGATTTTGAAGCTATGTCAGTGATATGGTTTGCGCAGGTTAGTTTAGAATCGAGAGACGGTAGACTAGAGAGTGGCACGCCAAAGTCAGAGACAGAGTGAATATGAATGTATAGTCTGGGTTCGGTTTTGTGTTTTTGGGAGATGCACACATTTATATATGTTAAATTCCATTTGTCAGACCATATTTGGAGTTTGATCTGGTCAGATTGGGGACTTTCGTGGTCGGTTTCGGATGTGATTTTGCGAGATATAATAATAATGCATGTCTGCAAAGGGTACGTACGGCCTAGGCTAAGGTAGTGATATCAGTATCCGCTAGGTGGCGTATTTCCTTCTAGCGGCCAAAACTGATCCATTTCTTGTGCATGAAAATGACGCCGGCGCGGCGCCGCGTCAGAGATCACATGGTCGCAGAAAATACATCGCTGTTGCTATGCAAATGATGTCACCATGACGTTTGAGCATGGAATCGACCAATGGATAACTCTGTTACATATGGAAATACTTCGTTTTGAGCGCAGCATTTTGTGTGTGTAGGTAAGTGAAGTTTAATGTTTTCTATGCTTGCTAAATGCGTAAATAAAATGTAAAGATTACGTAATGAAATTGCGATATTAGTGTAGATTGAAATATTAGCTTTAAAATGATATATGTTGCATAAGTGTATGTGCCTGCCGAGCAGCACACCGTTGTGGGCAACTTTGGCGTTCTGGGCGTACATTTTCAACAGTCGACGCCGTATTACGCTGGCATCAGTAGGCGCTTTTGCAGCATTAATTAAAACCATATCCATCGCAACCATCATATATCATTGGTGTTATTGTTCACTTGTAACAGTGACAAGATCTATATATAATTAATATTTACCGTTTTTAGTTTGATATTAACATGCCAAAATTAAATGTTTAAAGAAAAATGTGTACAAGCTGACTGAATCTGTGTCTGTTGTTAGTGACGCTTTCCATAGCAATGTATTAGCATCGTTATTTACATCCCAAACCATCTCAATCTATAAAACGAATTGCTTTTACTTTTGTACTTAAAGTTATAACTAATTATTATGTAATTAACTTTTTAATATTATATTAACAAATTTATTTTGTTGTCTTTAGTTATGACATTTCTTTTTTCATGCTACACCACATCATTTCCATCAAATGATTCTTTGTGACTTTCATGTTTCTGTGTTGGAAGATCAAACGGGTAGTCTTGATATAAGTTGTAGTTTATATTATTTATTTTGTGAATCACAACATTGAAATAATATCGATGTTGTGTGCGCTAAGAACAGTGTGATAATCTACTGTTCATAACATTCTCTAAAATGTGCATACAATTCACTGTTATGCATTTTCATTTCAGAATGGCAACTCAGCAATGGTCGACCGGTCGGCTCATGTTATTTTCAAAGTACTGTTTAAAAATGCAATTTTTTAAACCTACTTTTCAAAATTCTGAGTTCTCTCCAAATTGCCATTTTCGTAAAGCTACTTTTCAAAAAAGGTCTTTATCAACGCACGAGACTGCCTAATCCAATGACTGGAACTGATGCTGGCATGGGTCAGTTCTTCCTCGACAGCTGGCATTTCTGATCTCTGCAAGTGGCTGGTGTCAACATCTCTACACATCAGTTGATACGCTTGCAAGTCCCACTACCTGCAAAAAGACTGCTTTAAAAGTGAAGAACATTACTGCACACCTCAAGTTGCAATGAATTCTTAAAAGCGTGTTTCACACAAATTCACTGTTGCTACGGAAACTTCAAACGAATGCTGCATGAAGCTGATTTGAGATGATCCTCTCTCTGTGGACAATATTCTGATGTGGCTCCTCATGCAAAAAATTCATTATACATCAGTTGTTCAACTGAAAGTTACAGACATAATGCAAGAGTTGAAAATAATTACTAGACAAAGATTTACAAATGATTTTTACCTGCAAGACGTTTTACTCATTATAACTACATGATTTTACAAACATTGCTGCACTGTGTAGGCCTACAACTGTTGTTGTACATGCAGGTCTTTGCATGTTGCTGTGCTGCCTGAATTACAGAACATGGTACTCTACATCTGCAGGACTTTAAAATGTTGCATTGGACATGCATCCTTGGACATATGAACATTTATGCAATACATTTGCACTGCATTATATGCATCCAGTGTTTCATGAAATTATTAATGTTGCCACTATGTTTGAATCTGTTATAATAAATGTTCTTAATATTCATTCTGTTGTAATGTTTATCCATTTAATTCCCTTTATATTTACCTGTTGTGGCATACTAATTACAGAAATGTTCATCAATTAGTCTGCATGTATTTTATTGCAAAGTCACATTGAATTCAGATTGTTGTATTAACAAATTTGTCATACTGTTAATCCTCGTTAATGAATTAAGCATTTAAAATTGTTCAACTAATTAGGAAAATATTAAACTAATTATGTCATGCATAATTGGTAACATTTCAAGTTCATCTATTAACAATTTCTTTCATTCTTAAGATTGGTATGCCCATTTCCTAATTAATTGTAGGTCAATCAAGCCATTAATCCCTGTAAATAGGTCAAATAAGAAATTAGGTTAACTAATTAGGTCATCAACAAATTATGGATTTTAAGAGGTAGCAGTCATAATATATTACAGTCACTGTATAAACTGACTGACAGAGTTCAACCTATAATAGGCCTTTTCCTACCCGATTTATGTAATTAATAACGGTAAATAGGTTAATTATTAAATGTAGGTCAATTAATAAGGTCATTAAATAACTAATTTCATAGTGTGCTATAACAATATATATAGATTAACAATCTTCAATCCTCTAATAGTTTAGTAGGCATTTCCTAATTAATTACATTCAAATAATGCAAAAATCACAGTAAGTAGGTCAAATATACAATGAAGGTCAATCAATTAGGTCAAGGTCAAATCATATAAATCTGATTTTTTTGGGGTCACATAACTTCTTATTTCGCATAAATATCTTCAGTATACACAATTTTATGGCCGTTTTCCTATATAATCAAATGCAGTACATCAAGCTTCTGGGGCCAGTTTGGGCACAAGAACTGGACTGAAATTAAATACCAAAAAGTATTGTTTTTCTGAGAACAAAAAGTGGAATTACATCGAAAATAATGAAGATATCAAAACAATTCAAAAACTGTCATAAACTTCATAACAAACTCTATCTTGTGGAACCATTTAATTAAAAAAATAACGTATTTGAATGTTTACCCGATATACCTGCTACGCCACGGGAGATTGGACATTTTCGTTTATGTCGTTTATGTAGAGTAAAAATAGGACAGGTCCTAGGACTGAGCCCTGTGGTACACCAGACATGAAGAACGTGACAACTAACCTGTTACTGAATAACATCAGGTTCGTACACAAAATATGCATACAAGCTTCTCGCAAAGCCAAAAGATTCATATCTGAGATTCTTCCAAGGCGGGCGGACAGTCGTCTGACGTCACACAATAACAGGTTGTCCTACAGATGGCGCCACGTCTTCGTGACTTGCCAACTTGTCCGGAAGAGGGCGCGCGTTCACTAAATGATAACAAATGGCGGATGGTAGCAGGTGTTCGAGCTTGGAAGCAGCTCCTGTTTTCGTGTAACATTCCACGTGGCTGACAAACATTTCGGTGAGTAGAATAACCATACAACACTCAAAATACTATGTACAATCATTCCACTGGCATTGTAGCTGGAAGTTGCTCGTTATTTGAGCACTTTTCTTTCGGACTTGTTACCGCTGGTAGCGCGGAGAGAGATGTGTTATTTTGACTGACACTGACAGCTAGCCCGTTAAAGATAACGCAGCGTATCTGATTCATGGGCAGAGTAGTTCCTCTAGGCTATAGTGCAAGGACCAATCGTACATGTGTATGCCAACTGGCGTATATCTAATAGCGTGTTTTCTGTGCTGTTAGACCAAGTTGGAGACAAATGTTTTGCTTTCAATCGAGCATCGTCAGTGTCATGACACAATCAACACAGCAGGCCTGCATACGCACCCAGCACAACAAAGGCAAAGGGGATTCCTCGTTCTCTCTTGACGTGCATTTTGTAATTTTGTTTGTAGCTCCCGAGAATGTATCAGTCTTTTGTGGAATACTATGTGCAGGAAACAGTGCTGGCAAAAAAACTGCCAGATCTTTTGGAGAAGGCATTTTGATTTTGTGTCCCCATAATCATAGACGTTAAGACTGGGCATAGACTCCAAGAGTCCAAGTGACAGGCACAGTGTGCATTCATCAGTGACATTAATTAATGCACATGTGTAACTACATGTTCTTTAAAAATAAGTTTACAAACCACTGTAATTTTGCATTAATTTAATAAATTAGCATCTGGTATTTTATTCCTTGTAAGTTGGAACACACTGTTCATTAATACCAGTTTTTAAATTTAAATTTGTTCAGGGCAAGGCCATTTTGGCCTTGGGTTTGAGGAAATTTGTTCACCAAGGTCAATGGGCAGGGCACCAAGGCTAACATTTTTTCAAAGGCATGGCACCAAGGCCACTTTTTGTCAATATATTTTGATAGTTCACTATACAATGAAAACAAACCACATGCACGATGAGTTACGTCCCGAACACACCCAACAAATCACATCACTATGAAAATACCTGTAATAGTCTATGATAATTAGACCAGATGAGATACTGATCGAGTGGAATTTCCAGTGGGCGAGTCTTTTTTACATCCCCATCAGCAAATTAGACAGTGGGACAAAGTAAACTTATTAAACACCAGAAACAGCATCTCAACATACATTCACGATTTCATCGTCACATTATTATAATCACAGTGTTCGTAGCAACGACGCGAACAAGTTTTAATATGCCGTCCACCACTGACAGAACACCAAAACTTCACGCATGGAAAGTATTTGTACCTGAAGAAGCTAGTTAATTTCATGCTTTTTGTTGCAACAGAGCTGAGCTCCTGTTCTTTGCATTTTTTAAACGATCTTGACACAGTATTGCAATACAATAATGAAGGAATGGCTAATTAACATAGTACTGACCTTGACCTGGCGTGATCTTCCCTGCACAGAACAGTCTATAGAGCGACTACGCGGTTAGTTCTCAGATCTGAGGCTTGTAAACAATAACAATATGGCTGCTCCCATCAAAATTATGTGAGAGTCGGCAATAATTTCTTTGGATTTCTGTTCTTATGGACGGATACACAGCAAATGACAAATGCTGCCAAGTTCAATTTAGTAAGTAACAGGCATGGGAAGGGCACTAGGGAAAGCTATTTATGGCCGTGGACGCAGTCCAATTTATTGGGGCACCACAGCTAATAACAAGGCACTAAACATCCTTGTAAGCCTGGGGTGTGATTACTTACACTACCCCTGGCAGGTCTCCTACACATTGTATGGAAGTTAGCTGGATCAAACTCATAATTGACTTCGCTGTACCACCTGTGAAAACAATGCAGGCCCCCATCCGACTGGCACCCCAGTTCAAGGAATCCCAATAATTATAATTAACCACTCTCACGAGCCGCTGAGCGGTATTGTGTATTCAAATAATTATGTCTACTGCCCAAACAGTCCATGAAGACCACTGGAATTTGCCGGCAAGCGATATTATTGACTGAGCTTATATTCTGAGTTTCGGCAAGCGACCTACCAGGAGGTTCTGAGACTAATGTAATTGGCAAAGCCCCTGGCGCATGAGGATGTGCCTAAATGTTATTGTTAAAAATATAGGCTGAATAGGCACAGTGTTACTTTGTGTACCAGGAATCATGGAACCGTACCTGTAGATTTGCAGTCATTAATTTTGAATCCTGCTGCAGGGAGCAAGGTTCAGATAAGGTCATATTTCAAGGATATGGTAAATGCCTATGTATACTAATTATACAGAGTATTTAATGTTGTGAATCAAAACTTATTTTTTGGTGTGTTGACCACTGATCATTATAGATAGAAACTTCCAATACAATAAGTCACAGCACTAAATTTGGAGGATTTCCCTGTCTGGGTATTATTAGAGTAGGCAATATGTGGCCATAAAAATAATTCCCGGTTTCTTATCAGCACATGTATTTAAAATAGGTGCTGCAAAACTTAATTTGTTAAATATTTGATTCCTCTAATTATGCATTCCGGTGCAATAAGTGAGTTCTAACTATGATTTGTATCATTATCAGGTCAAATGAATTTGTCTACGGGTTTGTCGCTAGTAAGGAATACACTTTTTAGCCCCTTTGGTAGTTGCTAGCACCTCCATATAAAAATAAAGACTGCTCCCCTCATTAATTTTGACAGAGGTCTGAAGAGAAACATTTTTATGAGCTCATAATTTTGCTCTTTAAAATCAATTTCACTCCTTGACAGTCATCTTGTATGCTGAAAACTATAAACACTAGTATATGACACAATGACACTTTTGCCAGTGTCGTGGAAGTAGTGTCCTTAGTGACACAGCAGCGACTTTTTGCATTTTTAAAACCTTAAATTTAACAATTGATTCTGTTTAATGATGGATTTTTCGTATGAACTCATTACTTTAGTGAAGCGGTCCCCGGACCCTGGCTCATTGGTGGCCCCTCAGCTGCACCCACCTGCCCTCATTGTAGCACCCACCAGCCCCCATTATAACCACCCACCTGCCCCCATTATAGCCACCCACCTGCCCCCATTATAGCAACCCACCTGCCCCCATTATAGCACCAACCTGCCCCCATTGTAGCCATCCACATGCCCTCATTGTAGCCTCTCACCAGCCCCCTTTGTAGCACCCACCAGCCCCCATTATAGCCACCCACCTGCCCCCATTGTAGCCACCCACCTGCCCCCGTTGTAGGCACCCACCAGCCCCCATTGTAGCCACCCACCTGCCCCCATTGTAGCCACCCACCTGCCCCCTTTGTAGCCACCCATCTGCCCCCATTGTAGCATGCACCAGCCCCCATTATAGCCACCGACCTGTCCCCATTGTAGCCACCCACCTGCCCTTGTTGTAGCACCCACCAGCCCCCATTATAGCCACCCACCTGTCTACCCACCTGCCCCCATTGTAGCCACCCACCTGTCTACCCACCTGCCCCCATTGTAGCCACCCACCATCCATCATTATAGCCACCCACCTGCCCCCATTATAGCCACCCACCTGCTCCCATTATAGCCACCCACCTGTCCTCATTATAACCAATGTTTACTATTTGAATGTTTTGTATACAATTTGAATGTTTCCTAGGCGAAATATTCAAAATGGTAAAAATACATCCCTGGGGTTTATTAAATGCAAGTTAGCAGGCAGCCTATGTTCAATATGTATTTTTTTAGTATTTAGAACAATAAATATCAATATAAATATAAGTAAATCAAGAATAGACACTTGTGTTTTTTAAGTACCTGTAATGATCAGTGACAATGTTAAAAGTGCCTAGATATTGATCTGGAAAATAATAAATTTCACATTTGGGAAATACTAAGTACTACAGTTCAGAACTGTCTTAGAATCTCGGTTTACATTTCACAAAATTTTAATATTTTGCTCATGAATGTATTATTTTCAGCCACATCAATCTGTATATCCCCGAGAATCAACATGCCGTGCCTAGTAGTACAGCACTGCGCTACATAGTACAAAGCTTGTCGCGTTGCTAATTAAACTTTAATCAGATTTAATTAAGATCACCCTAGCGGTATAAGGTAAAGATTAATAATTAAAGTGTTGTTGTGAATTATAAGGACATGACAGTTTCCGGTATCAATCATGATCAGTCAATCAATAGTGAGGTTTAATCATGAATGCTAAATCTTTGGTGTATTCCAGAACCACATCCATTCTCTGTACATGATCTCATGAATAGGTGTAAGTGTTTGCTTGTTGCCCTGTATAGTATTCAACTGAAGCTTAGTGTTGGTATGCAAATGGGCACTTGGAAATCGCCAACAAATAATTTAAATCCTGTAGTACATAGATACCCGATGTTGAGGTGGCATTAGTCACGTAATGTTTTTATGTTAAGTTTGTTGGCGTTATTTCAGTTTACTCCAGTGCAATGCACAATATATGATTCAAGGATAAACAGGCAGCGATTTAACCATTTCAGGTC
The DNA here is from genome assembly GCA_020002185.1 of Paraescarpia echinospica. NCBI lineage: Eukaryota > Metazoa > Annelida > Polychaeta > Sabellida > Siboglinidae > Paraescarpia > Paraescarpia echinospica. The sequence continues at coordinate 20,809,988 of CM034535.1, read as the reverse complement.
TGCAGCTCTGTCACCATGTCACTACTGCAGACTGCATTCCCTGGTAGTTATTATTAGAAATATTATTTATTTCTCTTCGGTTACTTTTTTCACCAAGAAATAATACGTTTTCGAATAGGAACACCTGGTATATTCTTGAACTAGAATAATCAGTGGATAAGATCGTGCAATTTTGTTGTAATCTGATTACCACAACAATTTCACAGGAACATTACTAGATTTCCAGAGCTGCCTCTGTCCCACTCCCCAGAAAAGTTAGTTTCTACTTTTTAGCCATGATATATATGGTCAAAAAATTAAATGGTATCAAATAGTAAAAAACATCTGTGAGATTTTAAAAGTTCAGTGACCAGTACAGTAAGATTGTACGTAATAGAACACCGGCTTTGAGGACTGACCCATAAATATAACTCTGAAGAACAATACATTTCATTCTGCACCTGATTAAATACAGTTTGATATTATAGTATAAATAATAATGTTGTGTGCCGTGCCTACTTGTTTGATTCGTGTTCCTTAAGTTAATGGTCCCTAGCTCTGATGGCTTGTGCATGTTCCTTATAATTTTTATATATTTATAATATATATATTAAAACATAAGCCTTACGAATCTTGTTTGTTACACCTCTGAGTCTGAGCTGAGTTTCCTGAGAATATAGTCTGAGCAATAGTGTATTAATTATTGTTATCATGTGTGTGATGGACGTTACGTGACGGACATTAAATTGTGTCCACTGACATAAAATTAATTTCTGTGTCAGCAGTACATTGTCCACTGCTGTGATGATAAAAGCATTTTAATGCACGATGAAGATCATTATGTGGATTTTGATGAACTTTAACTAAACTTTCACAGACTTTCAAAATTGTACGAAACCACTGAGGATTTATTCATAGTCTCTGGTGCATTTCTTTCATACACCAGCCTACAATTATTTGAAAGGTAAAGTTCATATAAAATTTGTCAAGTTGAAAACAAACGCAATCCCCTAAAATGGTTACACAAGGGTCTGCAAATAATAAAAAAACAGTCCAAAACATCACTGCCTATGAAAGGTTACAAGTCCACCAATGTCATATCCGGGTGCATTTTTAGATTACCATTGCATAGAAATTTGTCATACAGGTCATAGTAGTAGCTTGTATCATGTGCCACAGTGGTAGGATTCGTTCAAAATTAATAGGTGGGGAAAGATCTGCCTGATTTTAATATACTATCTTGTATCATATTCAGGACTACTGTGGCCTTGTAACAAAATATAGGGTTAATCAAAATTGGGGAAACTCGCCCCCAATCATCCCTTTCTTTGATCATGGTGGGTGGCGGCAGCTTTTTCTTCATCTTCTCTCTTACATAGAAGATCTTGTCCTCTTTGGATGGCCATTTCCAGGTGGTACCAGCTCGGTGCATAATGCTCACTTTGTAATTCCCATCACTAAGCTGCTTTACTTCTCCAGGAAAAAGTTCAACATTTGTAACAACCCACCAGTCACCAACTTGGATTGGCTCTTCTTCTGTTGTGTCAGTAGGGGGCTCATCAGCAGGCAGATGAATTTCTACGGAAGCTTCCACTGCATCATTCGTCAGAACGAAGGGGACAGAGCGACCATCCTCAATGGTGAGGTAGTGGAACTGAGCAATTCCTTTGATGGCTGGGGCATCGGCGAACACCTCTTTCAATTTGAGGGCCTCATTTCTTTTTTCTATATCGGATGTAGTCATTTCAAGGACACTGACCTGTGGCATGACCCCAGCCCCCTCAACAAAGGAAGATGTGCGGTTCACCACTATTTCCTTCCTTTGTTTCACTGCAGTCCACATGTACCATTTTACTGTGCCACCTATCCCATCAACAGGCCCCTTGCTGTGAGACATGGCAAAGAAATTCCAGTGAATATTCATGTTGTGCTTTTCCTGTGGCGAGATCATAGCAGCTACTATGAGGCGGTTTTTTAATTGTGACGCTGGTCCATCAGACCAAATCGATACAGTTTTAACTGAATTAGGGATAAATTGTCAAGGTATGCTATGATAGTGTCTTTCGAATGTGCAAGATTATCGGATGCTATCACAATCGAGTGGAGCATGCCAATGTGCCACAGGGCTGCTGTAAAAAGGCTCACTTGATGTTGCTGCCAATGAGCACTTTGTATCACATCCTGGTATTGACACGTGTAGTTTTCTGAAAAGTCAAACTAGCAGTGCCTTATTCTCACTACCTTCAATTACCTGCCGCTCCAATTTATAAGTTACTACCTGCTCTTGTTTAATGTAGCAGTGCTCCGTAAATTGGGGCAATATGGAGGAAATGTAGGTGCACAAATCATCAGTTGTTCCCTCTTCCGCTACCTTTGAAAGTCTCTCATCCAAATCATTCTTCCAGACATACCAAGTCACTTCTGCTGCATCATCCATGTCAGTCATGGCCGTGAAAACTTTCCCGTCCTTGCAGTTTTCGCAGTTGTTAAACCAACAGTCTGTAGAGGCTGGACTGCAAAGTAGTTTCTGTGGAAGTTCATTGGTATAGTTAGGTATGTTTGGACAGTGGGCATGGAGTGATTTTATATCAAGAATAAAGTACTCATTATATTTGTAAAGGCAAACGTTATGGGGTAACTTGTTGCTGAGCTGTATGTGGTGAGGGTGAAGAGAAGCAAACTTATTTTTTCCGATCTTAACATCTGGATATTCCTCGGTAAACATAGCAAAAACTTCCATCACTGAACAGTCAAGATGCCAGACTTTTCATGACTTGTAGGAATGTGACAGACATTACTGAATCCACTCTTCTCTGTGACGGACGTTACATGTGATGTTAGTTTTCTTTCCTCTCTCAAATTCAAATCATGTAATTTCAAGACTGACTGACATATTTATTAACTTTGCCTTGGCTAGCGCTAAGAGAATTAGAAAGGACATGTTTCTGTGCCTTCAGATTTTCTTCTCATTTAAACTATTCTGATTTTTTGTGACGGACATTACACTGACTGAGCACATTACTTCAAATCCAGTTTGTGGCTATCTACTTTCAAACAATATTTTTAACTTCCTTATTCTTTAAACTAATGCTACTGACATTATAAGTTGAGTGAAATGAAGTGTCAAAGCCAGTTTGGTGTAGGTGATTTGAGAGGCTTAATATTCATATTTGTTGGTAGTCTGTAGCCTTGAAATTAAGTGATATGTGTTGATGCCAGAACCATGAGGAAAAAATATGTCAACAAGAATTTTAAGTTTTTCTGCAAATTAGGGGTCTTGTGAATAAATGTTGACTCTTTGTTTAATGAAATAATGAAATTAATTTGTTTCCCTCATGTCCCTTGAGGAATTGCCCATTTGCAGTTTTAATAAATTGAAACATTTGCATTGAAATGCATCATTATTTAGTTCAGCAAAGTCTGACTGATATATATTCAGAATATAGAGTTATACCCATTATGTATTTAGAAAGTAACATATCAAGAGTATCGCTCAAAGAAATATTATAGCCTTTTTCCTTAGATGGAGATAATTTTGAAAATCTGTAAGTAGGTTGTACATGACTTTGTAACCTTTCACATACCCACTTCATGATTGCCTTTAAAAACATTTGCCAAGCGAGACCTTGCTAAAATGAGGAACCCAAGTTTCTCAAATTAGATGCACAGTTTCCCCCATTTTCACTGCTCTATAGATTGTTCAGTTTGATCATATAGCTGTACTCTACATTGACTTGATTTAGCTAATCCTTCGCTGATCATACACTACAGAGGCATTGTATCAGACATTAACTCTGCTTACTGCCTTTGTTACTTTGACATAGTCTTACTTAGGAACACAAAAATAAATTCACTAAATGCACCGTTGCACATGTGAGTGCCTGAGTACCACTGTTTGACACTGGCAGGGAGCCATGGTGTCATTGATTATAGCTCTGTGAGAGTGAGTATTGTCAGAGAAGTCATGTCTTAACAGGTATAAGCCTGGTCTTTGTCCTAGCACAACCCCACATAGAATAACTACCAACAGAACACAGGTAGGACACAGGTACGACTAATGGTCAACATTGACCATAGTCTGGTATACCGCGGTACTGATATGTGTACACTGGTCAGTGTTGTGGAGTTTGGGTGTATTCTGTTACTTAAAGTCTAGTGGATACACGTCCAATATAATATTCCTTCAGAAGTAGATAAAGTTCAGTCTTGAAGAAGTCATGGAGCTACAGCATGGTCGATTGTTTACATAGATCTCTGAAAGAAGGTAGTTTGTTTTGGTTTGTTTAATAATAACTATATAATATGCCAACATGTGATAGTGTGTTAATAAACTTAATATAAGAACATGGAGAGATGATGAACATAGCTGCTTTTTATTAATACTAACAGTTCTACTCGCGTAGCATATGCCACACTGTGGTGCTATTACTAGCCATTACTAGATGGCAGTTATTCACAAATAAGCCACACACACAGTGTGGAGATAAACGCGGGCACTTACCAGGCAGTAATGTTCTGACTGTCAGTGTGAGTGACTCGCCCACAGTTTATACAGCTAAATGCCTGCATTACCAGAATATAATGTTATGAGTAAATTATACACGGTTGTGTAGATGAGAAAACACTTTTATGCTACTGTTGTAGTAAAATAGTGTTATGAATATAAATAACATACAATTTATGGAGGGAAATGTCAACATTACCAGACTGTAACATTACAACAAAGGGATATGTGTGACAGGCCAGATCATAATGTGGTTCGAGATCATAACGTGCATTTCACAAAACTGAAGAAAAGCCAAACTGTTCGATATCAGTTTTAATTTGTTTGCATTTTTAGAAATAATTAACAGTTTACTACCAGTTCTAATGATACAATTTGGAATAATTTTCTTGGAAAGGTGTTTTTGATGCATGTTTGAATTGAATACTATATATAATAATGATTTGAAACATACCTAACTTTGATGTGGTCCATCTCAAAACATGAATTCGTTGTGTGGGTCAATTCAGACACCCATAACTTTGCAACAAATTTACTTACACAGATGACACTGATATCATCCGACATCGTAAAACTGAAATGTTGCCCAGTTCGTTTACTTGATTCTCATATAACTTGTCAGAATGTACCTTTTAGTCAATAAGACCTGAACCATTGCAATGCATCATACATATGCTGTTGGAAAGTAAAACGTTAGGATTGTTTCAGATATTTTCTTTAGGAAATAGCATAATGAATGAGATTGTGAACATTCTAGACTGGTACTGTAATTAACTCTCCCTGTTGAGTGTTGTAAGCCCTGCAGCCAGCACACTTAATTGGGTGTAGGCCTTGCATGGTTTTATCTCTGGGACTCTGACTGAGACTGTATCAGTGACCCTATGTAACCCCAGCACTGTCTGATTGATGCTGACACCTAGCAGTGAGAGATCTCATAGACTTTGTCTCCCTCCCTCCACCCATCCTGCCTCCCTCACACAAACCAGCTGTGCCCAACTATCAGGAACACAACTCACCCTTGTACCAGATTAGCAGCTACTTTTCCAGGTCTCTGACTCATGTCTGTACACTTTGCGAAGTGAAAGGTTTATGGGGATGTGCTCTGAAAACATTGACATAGTGGATTGTGCTGTTTCTATATGTTTCCTTGTCCATACTTTTTAATCAAGAAGTGTAAATTTGTTTTTAAATAGTCTAGTTCTACTGTAGTAGTTGGTTTCTAGCATTTACACTGATTCAGTGATTGGCCTGCAGGCCTGTATGTTGTGGTAACTACGTAAGTACTATGGTTGTAGAATACCAATTCAATTACCAACTAATTTATTTACTTAGTTATCTAGAGAGTCTGTTGGTTTTACAGCGCCACATTTTACAACATGTCAGCCTTTTTATGAGCAGTTAGCGCCAAGGCCCAAGCCAACAACTTTCTATGCTGGCCCGTTTAATGATGGTCATAGTGAACATATTTTGATAGCCACAGTCTGAATGCATGTCGTCTTCCATGGTTCTTTTACGTCCTCAATTAAGGAGATATGGTGGACATTAATGTGGGCACATACCAGAGCCACTAGGCGTACACAATTCCCAGGATACACAGTTGCCAGTTGTGATAGCCAGCTGGGTTATTATACTAAAAATACCATGCCTTGCCTGAGCCTTGAACCAGGTCAGATCAGTAAGTGGATGTACTAACTGTGCTATTGCATCTGATAAACTCTACAAAGAGTGTACATTCCCAACTACTTGAGGATGTCTGTTTTGTGCTGTTTTTGTATTTTATTTACCCCCCTCCCACACAAAAGTTCTCTTTATATAAGAATTATACTGCCAGTAAGGGCAACTAATTTCCGCATTAGGGGAGGTCATATATGTTTGCAACGACCAAAGTTACATTAAGCATTAATAATTTTGTGGGGCAGTTTGGTTATCACCACATATCACTGGGAAAATAGATTGCTACAATGGTGCCACCTAGTGAGTGAAATTGTACATTAGTACAAATTGATGGGAGAGTGGTGGTTTTGAACCAATACTAATTAACTGAATACATGACGTTTTTTGGACTTTGTAGAATTCTGAGATCAACCCTGTAAATATTTCCAGTTGAATATTGCCGTATATTATTTCTGCTCGATATCAACAGCTTTTTCCCTCCACTTTGATCCTTCACATTTCTTACATCCATCTTAATGCAGTCTTCCCATCATAAGGGTACATCATGTGCTATCCCAGATGCAGCTGCCAGAGTTGGAAGATGAGGATACATAAAGGTAATTGCATTTCGCCAGTAACTGACACCACTAGGCAGCAGTCTGGCATGTTGACAGCTATTAATATTGATGAGTTTTCATCCAGTTCCTAGGACATATTTTTTTCTGTTGAGTGACTCATGGCCTTTCTCATGGGATATAGCTTCATTAGAAGCAGAACTTTATGAGATTTTGTTTCAAGGGTAACAAGGACACGGACCTAGTTAATAATGTGCTGTATAGGTTCATATATTTTTGTTTTGTGCTGAGCCAAATGTTGGTTTAACGTGGTTGGTAGTCTGTGGATGGTTAGTTTTATTTTATGACTTATTTTACATAATAAAAAGAATCTGAATGTGCATATAATGATAGTGCAAACTTGTGTAGTGTATACATGTTACACACACACGCATACACACACACACGTTAAAAATAATTTTGGTCAGAATATATAATATTGTAAATTACCTCTGTGATCAGATTCTGCATTGTATGGATAATACATAATTATGACAGCATACTAACTAGACTATAACTATCAGCAGCTGATTTATGTACTCTACTATTAAGGATTATGGGACATAATTGACTGGCAGTTGGGAGTTGGTTGTGGGCCAGAAACCAAAGGTCAGTGAGGTAGGGTTTCACCAAGGAGCTGCCAGTTGGTTCCTCTGGCAGTATTGGGTGCATATTTAACAGGTATTATGGACTTGTATGATAATGCTGAGCATACACCTACTGACTAATGCTGACATTATGGTCGGGTGAGCCAAAAAAAGTACTCAGGCCTAGTGGATGAATTTCTTGATTAGCCTCGAGTGTTGCTAGCATATGCCTACTGACTTGAATGTTGGTGCTCAGCCTGATAAACCCACTATTGATAAATATGCATGTGCCTGTCTTGTGTTTATTTCAGTACACAAATTTTCAATTCAATAAATGTTGGCACAATATTTTAAATAACACTTTGGGGCTCGCTGTTGGTATTACTGGAGTTTTGTGATGGCACATTGTCATCAACACAAGAAAATAGCCAGAACATTATGTCATACATGTTAAGTTTCAGAAACGCCAATGCAGGATATTTATACATAAATCGGAGGGTCTAAAAAATCGGGCAGTTATACATAAATCAGAAGATCTCAGAAAATTGGGCATTTATATGTAAATTAGAGTGAAATATAACAAAAAGAATATTTTCCATAGACATGAACAACTAGGTTTTAATAGAACATGTTAAGTTTCAGAAATGCTAATGCATGAGATTTGTGCTTAAACAAGAGGATCTTATAGTATGATTGTGCACAAACCGGGGTCTCAGGGTATCGTGGAATTGCTTATATATCAGAGTATTTCACATTATGAAAATGGTCACAGATCAGCTTTATTTCCAAATACAGTGCACATGTGATAAAAATAAAACGTATATATATAGTGTAGATGAATCAATTGGCATTATTTGAATGTAGATTTAAACGGATTACACTTTGTTCTACAAGATCGGAAAGTTTACAGTGGGCGTTAATTAATAGGGAACCTGCGTCTGTTTACTGTGCTCATCTAAAACATATACAGCTATATATAATGTCAATTACATGCAAGTCCCAAGAAGATTACACTTGTTGTTGTCTAGTCAATGCAATGCTTGATTTAAACAACCTCCTTTGTTGGCCTTGGTCCAGCATCCTGGATCCTGTTCAGGAGAATTAGCTCTGGCTCAGGCTGATTACAATTAACTCACTGGCTTTATTAGGCCACAAAGAATTTCCTTTGTTTCATTGGTGTAGAAATCCTGGAGATTGCTTCTCCTGTCCAGGAGATCAGGAGATATAGTAGATGTCCAGAGACTACTGACGAATCTGGGAGACTTAACATGTATCTTTTCTTACAATGTCCCGTAAAACAGTCATTCGGTTAACCGATGAATAGGTACATGTACACCTTTCTATGTTGAGCTTTAATTACATCTTAACTAGTACAATATCAGTTTCATGCTTACACTAGTGCAGCATTATGATGCTTTGGTGGAGATAATATTGTCAGATGTTTTATAATGAATTTATGTAAATTGTCATTGGCCAGCTTACTGCTGACACTCAACTACGTCGACCACTAATTCAATATTCGAATCTGCAGAATACAACAAATTAGCAATGACAGTTGTTAGTGCCTCATACGTTTCAAGACTAATGCCAATTTTAAAGTTAGAGGGGGAAGTCGGGGGTACCGGGGGGTAGTCAGAGATTTCACTTAAATGTTCTTTCTAAATTATGCATTGCACAAGTACAAATGCCCAGTAAAACACCATGTCGATTAGTCTCTGCCACACTAACTCTGCCTTACCATTCCAGGTATGTTCTCTACGGCGACAAGCGCCCAGTAGAGACGAGGAACGATGCCAGGTGTGAGTGTACAGGTGGCGCTGTCTGAGACCCTCGAGGTCCTTGACGGACCACTCACAGAGACCCAACTGTGGGCACTGCTGTGTCAGACGGCTGAGGCTCTGCAGGACCTCTTTCTACATGGTGAGAGCTCTTTATTATGCTCTCAGACTAATAATGGGGGTCAGGCAGATTATAAGTGTATGTCTGGTTAAAAAGAAATAGTGAGAGTCAGATGAGTTATATTTTCTGTATGAAATAAACTATTATTTTAATTTAAAGGTGCCTTTTTTGTTTTAAAGGTACTAAAATGTTAATTTTTTTGCTTCTCATTTAAAATGAATTTTGCAAGAAAACTAGCCCACCTAGTATCTACTGCAACATACTGGCTCATTCATTCTAATTTTATGTAGTTCTGATGAATGTTTTTGATTTGAAAAATAACTATCCTGAAGAATGTTCAATAATAATAATAAAATTATTACGTTATTTGTTGTTGGACCCAACAAATGTTTTTCAAAATTGCAAGCTACACAGGAATGATTGATGCAATTATGCACATCATGTTTCTGTGTTGAAACTCTGTGACTGACCAATTCATTGGATTAGATGGCAAAATGTCAGCTAGGCAATTGTCTTTGGATGATTGGTTACTAGATGTAACAACCAACATAAATTCTTTCAACCACTTAAACAAAAGTTTACACTTTCTGTTACGCTGACAGTGGATTTGACAATATTGCTGTTTATTAATTGACTGTCTTATTGCTCGAATAAGGAGTAAACAGCCGATTAATAATGTCATCATCCCCCCATTGCAGCATGATGTATGTAGTCAGAATCTACATTGGTCAAGGTCAGTATTGTGGTGAGTTTATCCCTTATTCCACATTCCATTGTTTCATAGTAACGTGAATTTTTAGTCAAGTCATTGCCAGTTGAGAATGTTGAGGGTCAGTGAGAGAGTGAATTTGATATCCAGTTACTCGTGAACATATAGATCAGTGCATGATATAAGAAATAAATGTGTTATGTTGGTAGGTGGAGCGAGTGCAGTTGACAGGGCACCGCTAGCCATCACGCCAGACCTGTTATTGCTGTGCAGCAATGGACGGGTGCGATTCTCCCTTCAGGAATCACTCGATTCACAACACAACACAAACTTTGTCGCCCCAGAATACCCTACTGACTTTACTCTCTCTGACGAGGCACTGGAAAAGGTAAACACAGAATTTATACTGAAATATGTGTCACTATCACAATTTCTTGATATGTTTGTCAGGCATTTGTTAGAATGATTGCAAGAATTATGTGAAATGTTACTGAGCTGAAGTGAGATGAGTTGTATGTATGGCCTATACAATAATTTTTTTTATTTATTCTTTTCTTGTTTGTTTGTTTTTTGTTTGAGTGCCATGTTTTACATTAACTTATTATAATTGATTTAAAATGTGTAAAATTTGACATGTATATATGTGATATCAGAGAACTTGTTCTCATAATGACGCATACTAATGAAGTTGATCATTATATAAGGTTGTTGCGTTTGTCTGTGTACAGATCTATGTGTTTGCACTGGGGATGGCCGTGTACTCAGCTGCGGACTTCAGGCTTCCAGCACACCAGGTCTGTCGATTGTTCACTATCACTGATATATGTAAAAATGCAAGGTCATCTGCAAGCATTTAAAGCTTTGTACAGCTTACGTTTTTTTTATTTCTCTATTGCTTTCTACCGTAAGTTTCCATGTGTAATACACATTTTTTCCTTCATTTTTACTTAAAAGTGTGGCTGCGTATTATAAAGAAAATTTTTGCCGACAGGATATAAGCCAGAAATACATGCTCCATGATATGTAGCGCTATAGGCAAAGTTTAGAAAACATCGCCACTCATTTGATACAATCTGTCACGTGTTGTAAGTGTCTTAGACACTCATTTAATACAATCTATAATGTGTCGTAAGTATCTTAGACACGTGTTTCATACCTCACCACTCGTTATATACAATCTATCACGTGTCGTAAGTGTCTTAGAGGTGCGTTTCTTAGAAGATAGTTTCATGGTAATGCAGTTTGGCTCATATGTCATGGCAGAAACACAGTTCTGACAGTCCGCTAAGGTATCCTTGTAGTTCTACAAACATCCCCATGGGGGCAGTCGTAGTCGTACAAGTATCCACCAGGTGGAAGAATCACTGTGTAGATGTGACTCATAAGGTGATATCGTTGCATGTGATGTGCCGATGGTAATGCCGTAACTTGCGTAAGGATTGGGAATATTTTTTACGATTCGTGTATGGATTCAAGGATCATCACACAAACAAACTTTGATGTAATGACAGTGGCCAACCCTGAGCCGCACTTCAAGCAAACTATCAGAAGTGGGGAAATTTTGCCAAAAATTGGGATGCACATTATACATGGAAGTATAGGAATTCTTTCAGAATTGTGCAAGAGTCGGGGTGCGTATTATACACGGGGGCGTATTATACACGGAAACTAATGGTATTTGAAATTTGTTGACACCTCTCACTATAAGGAATCCTGAGGTAAGGAACAACTTAAAAATCCCCTTCATTTCCTGCACTGTTTTATGTACCCATGGATATAAGGAATGTCAGACATAAAGGTAAAGGTAAGTTTTAAATAGCACGGCATCCGTCCTTAGTACTGCTCAAAGCATTTTACACTTCATGCTGAACAGTTTGAAGTTTTGAACATTCAAACACAATCTTGACTTCTCATGGAAGAATTCAGTCACATTGTAATTACTGTATAATAATAATAATAAATCACTTCTACCGTGCCAATATCCTCAGACAATCCGAGCTCAGTGGCGCACCAAAACCAAAGGATTAAGCATTCTTGTACTCGTGTGGTAGGCAAAAGTCATCAACAAATGGATGGATGTGCATGGAGACTATTCACACACAAATATCTATCACTGCCTATCACCAGTTGCTCAGTTATACAGCCAAGTGAACTGGATCATCATCGAGTGAATGAACATGCCCATGATTCAAAATTGCAACAAGAGTATTCAAACCCAGAACCTCATGATTGAGAGTCCAACACTAACCATTATGCTATCACGCCCTATATAAGGAACAGTTTGATCAAGTCCCGTCGAGCGTTCATTGTGTTATCTAAGCCAGCAAATATATTATAGTAACAAAGAAGAAATAATAAGTACGTTTTTATCATTATTGTTTCTACCAAGAAATATTTCATGCCAATCAGTGTTTAAAATGACATTAAATTAAACAATATTGTGAAAAATTGTAAACGTGAACACGTGTGATGAAATGACAGAGAAGATATTGTGTGACCTTGACTCAACCTTGCAGCCTCTGCAGCTGAGTGAGACTCTGGATGAGCTACTGGGAGTGATGTGTGAGGAGGACCCACTCAAGAGAGTCTCCCTTCTCCACGTACTGGAGGTAAAGAAAACACTTCCTGCCTGCCTGATATACGTTAACCATGGCAAATAACTAACTTGATTATTTTGCCATATTTCTACTGAATGTCTGTTTTCATCATGAGAAGTGTGAGTACAGTATATATATATATTGATGAACATTTTTTTTTTGTGTGTTGAAAGATTGACAGTATATTGTTTCATAATTCTTGTATATTTGTTTATATGCTGTGTGTATACTGTCATGGTTTCTCTTTCTCGTGTCATGTTTCCAATGCCTTGTATCATGTTAACTATGCCAAGTCTTATAATTCACATGCCATGTTTCCTGTTCCCTATATAATGTTTTTTTCTTAGGCCTGTACTCGATACAACAAGTCCCAGCCAGATAGGCTTCCAAATGGACACTACATCACCCAACTGTACAAACTGGTGCTTGGAAGTGAACTACAGGTCAGAAAAAAAACATTGGACTGTCTGTGTAATATTTTTCTTGACAAGCCATCAAAGTTAGTAGATAAGTATTAAAGTGAGGTTTGTCTGTTCCATTTCCCAGTGTTGGTAATTATTAGCAGGATGTTCACTCAGTCGGTTCTATTCCTTCCCAGTTTGTGTGCAGTAGAGCAACTTCAACTTTAAAGGGATTTGCGGGAAGGGATACCTGAACACTTACTGCCAGTACGACTGGCTACAATCTGACTGTTTTGTTTGCTATTTAAACATTTTGTGGGCTCAACCTTTAAATTGTTTAAAATGTTTCAGACTTGTTAAATGTAATTTTTGTGCGGGCAATTTATCATCAATGTATTTATTGTATTATTAAGAAAATTATATATTAAAAATGATAGCCTCGGTATAATATATAAAACTTATAGAATAGTAATAATAAAAACTGTTTCTTTCAGCTCGATATGTGGCCCACTGCGGAGGAGAACAATGGCGAGTTGCAGAGGTCAAGGGTCAGACACTTCCACCGGAGCAGTGGCAAATCTAGGTCAAGGTCGAGATCAAGGTCACGCTCTAGAAGCCACAGCAGAGATCGTGAGTGTGTTGTCACTGCAAAGCATGTTTGGACAATCGGGAATTGTGTGTATATTTTCAGTTGTCATCTGCAAGATCCGTGTAAAGGCACTGGGACTTACACATTCTTGGAAGACGGAGATGATTTTTGCCTCTTTGAAATCAGAAACCTTAATTTGCAACCCATTCTTAGTACTCAAAACTAAGATGTCTGAGGAATTTGTGAGGACAATTTTTTTTTTAGTTTAGTAAACTAAGGGATATGTACATATCAGTATTTCTAAATTATTGTTGTGGTCTCAGTTGGTGTCTTGATACTTGGTAAATGTTGTCCAGCAATCAAGCTAAACGCCCCAGATTCGATCTCATCACTGCTAGTGACTGTTTCGCTACCACATTGTCTGAAGAGATCATGGGGTCACAAATGGAGTCGGTCTTACAGAGGGTATTCTCACAGGGAATGCCACATGTGGCATTTTTGATAGAAAGCAGATGTAAAACTAAAAATTCAGGCTGTTGGGAAAGCGTTTATATCAGACCTTTGAAGGTGGTTGTGTTCTGATGGGTTAACAATAACATTGCCAGAAACAACTGTAGACCAAAGTACTAAGTACATGATAAGATGAACTGTCTTTTTATGGGACATTTCTGTTTATTTTAAACACCAGGATACACTGGCACTTTTCGCCAGACCAAACCAGACCAGACTCATTTGACATATTAACTCGGGTTAAAAATATTAGGCTAAATACTTTTGGAATATGCATATGTCATGGCAAACAAAAAAGATGTGGAATTAGGTAGTTTCACACAACACAAGAGTAAAATTAACTAAAAAATTCCTGAGTCACTATTGCCTAAAGAGGTTGTTTCTGTCGGCACTTACAACATTTCAGTCTCATGTTGCTGACTCCGCCGCCAGATGGCCTCATCATAAGGGCCACAATTCTCATTGTCCAGCTTGTCGAGAACCATGTGCGAGCCATACTTGAAGCCGGCATGATGTCATAATCACAAACTTTCGACTACGTCAGAGCAAGTCGGTGTCAGTCTGACGTATTTGAAAGTTTTCAGGTTTTCATGATTACGACATAACGTCGGCTTTGAGTAAGGTAATGATGTTGTGTATATACTGTAGTTGGGGTGAGTCTGGTCTGGTCTGGTCTGGTCTGGTCGGGCCCGGCTTGACCTGGTCTGGCCTGGCCTGGCCTGGCCTGGTCTGTCGGGTCGGGTCGGGTCGAGTCGGACAAAAAGTACCAGTGTATTATGGCCTTAAGGTAAAGTTGCCCATTAATCCCGATATTGCCCTCTGATGCAGCATACCTGTCAGGGCGCCGGGGACCCCCAGTGGGGCGTGACCACTCACCTGACTACCCCGACAACTACCATCATCGTGACACGGGTCATAGTTTCCTTGGTCACCGCAGGAGGCAGCACCAATACAATGACGATGCCAGTTCTTGCAGTCCAAGCATGTTCGGTTCACGTCGGAACATCACTCTCGACACTGACACCAGGGGTCGCCGCCTGCCACTCTCGGAGCAGCAGCCAATTGTAGATGATGGAAATACGCCGAACTTAACACTGCCTAGAGCGCCCTCTAGGGTCAGTCTCACCTTCATTTCTCTTTCGCCGTTTAGTTTAGTTGTGATTTGTTTACTTAAATTAGTACCTCTTGAGTTTGAGGTAAGGGTTTGCAAAACTTTCTCCCAGTTGCGCTACATTTTAATCATGTGAAGTTCTACTGATAGCGGTAGTATTTTCCATTTGTTTTGATTGTAAAATCATATTATACAGTATAAACTATGTATGTATTTCTAACACACTGACCTTCCCAAATGTATCTTATTAAAGCAGAAACAACTTTTGAATTCAACAGTTCCATGTTCGCAAACATCGCCGAGCTGTCACTCAAATCCCAGAATAACGAGCTCATATAATTCTGAGAAAAGTCGTGACCTGACAGGTGCTGGGTTTCTGATGTCAATACGCTCACATCATGGCTTCAGATCTGAGGCTTTCAAGCAAGGCGCACTGCCATGCAAACAATCTGCTTCCTCCTGAAACACTTAAAACTGGTTCATTACAATTAAAAGCTGGTTCATTAAAGCATATTTTGGCAGTCAGTATGTTATAATAGATTTAGTTTTTACAGTACAACAGGTTTTTACTATAAACACAACAGAAAACTCCCTTTTAACTTTCGCTCTGATGTTGTCTTCAGGCCAGCGTGGGGCAGCAGTCATTGGCCAATGGCGGTACTCCGCAGTTCTCACTGATGCGCGACCCACAGCGCCGCCTGGCGATGCAGCAGACGTACCATCGACTGAAAGAGCGACAGAAGAAACTGAGTATGCTGCGTCGAGGTCTCAGTGTCATCGATGCCGACACTGACATGGACATCAGTGACATTGCGTCACTTCACAGTGAAGCTACCAACTTCAGCGATGGACGCTCACTGGTTTCTACCATGTCAGTGAGGCAAGGTGGGTGGTCTCTCAGGCAAGATGGGTGGTCTTAGATAAGGAGATGGTCTCTCAGGCAAGGTGGATGGTTTCTCAAATAAGGTGGGTGGTCTCTCAGACAAGGTGGGTTGTCTCTCAGGCAAGGTGGGTGGTCTCTCAGACAAGATGGGTATCCACTGTCCAATCTGCCAAGGTGGGTTGTCAATCAGGTAAGATGGGTGGTCAGTGAGGCAGGGTAGGTGGTCAGTAAAGTAAGATGGGTGTCCAGTCAGACAAGGTGGGTGGTCTGTCAAGCAAGGTGGATGGTCAGTCAGGCTGCATGGGTGGTCAGTCAGCTGGTCAGTCAGGCAAACACTGTAACTACTGTTAATGATGTTGGGTGGTGTTTTATTTTGCTAATTCTTTGATAGTTGGATGAACAGTTTGTCTGATGACGCTACACCTTATGTTGACCACAGACAAGTCATGTTGACCACTGATATCATTGCCAGGTGTCTACCAGCCGAGTCTGTCCAGTCATTACGGCTCGCACTTGGCACTCGGCAAGCTGGACAACGAGAACGTCAACCCATACGACGAGGCCACCTGGCGGCGGAGACAGCAACGCGAGATCGAGATGTTGTAAGTGTCGACAGAAGTGACTTATGCAGATATTGGTGACATAGGCATTTATGCTGATCTAGACACCTGTGGAATGTGAAACAACCTAATTTTACACTTTTGTAGTTCAGTTAGACATAATGCATATTCAAAAATCGGTTAGCCTAAGATGTTTACTCTGAAAGAGGTGTGTTAATAAAATTTTCGTGTGGCTCCCTTTACAAAGGCAGTGAGGCAATCAGATAAATAACAACAACGTTAATTGTACTACTTTCTCGGTTGTGAGCTTTAGACTACAGATTTAATCAAAATGTTTCTAGCATCAGACGTTGATAAAACTGTGTGTGGATAATTTTGTGCAATAACTACGGCTGAAAGCTTCCAGTGAAAGTTGAGTTGTGTTTGTGTAAAAACATCTGCCTTGAGTGAAATATGAAGTGTTTACATTTTGCACTAAAGGGACAGATTAGCACTATATCGTAACAGTATCTTTCTGTGCATTCCACAGACAACGGGCTCAGGATGAGTTCATGCGAGGTCCTTCCCAAACTCCGGCACATCTGCCCACATCCCCTGGGAAGATCTCAGTGAATCGCAGGTCAACTAAGCGTGCACCCCAAAAAGTACCAAGAGTAAGTCACTTTGAGAGAAGTTGGTGGTGAAGCGTGGAATGGAAGTTTTAGCAGTTTTAGGGTTCATGTCGGATGTTAGATGGATTTAAGTCAATTGTTCGTAATGCTACGCATGTTTTCAGTGATTGTTCTGAGGGCCACCGATCAGTTTACACAACTAACTGCCCACATTTATGACATAACAGACGTCATATATGAATACTTCGGGAAATTGTCTTCTGGAGGATGAGCATTTTTGCTAGTATAAAAAAATAACAGAACTTGTACTATGTAATAGAGTGACACCTCACTATTAAGGTCACCCTTGGTACTTGGCACCTCACTATTAAGGTCACTCTTGGTACTTGGCACCTCACTATTAAGGTCACTCTTGGTACTTGGCACCTCACTATTAAGATCACTCTTGGTACTTGGTACTTAGCACCTCACTATTAAGGTCACCCTCGGTACTTGGAACCTCACTATTAAGGTCACCCTCGGTACTTAGCACCTCACTATTAAGGTCACTCTTGGTACTTGGCACCTCACTATTAAGGTCACTCTTGGTACTTGACACCTCACTATTAAGGTCACGCTTGGTACTTGGCACCTCACTATTAAGGTCACTATTGATACTTGACACCTCACTATTAAGGTCACTCTTGGTACTTAGCACCTCACTATTAAGGTCACCCTTGTTACTTGGCACCTCACTATTAAGGTCACTCTTGGTACTTAGCACCTCACTATTAAGGTCACCCTCAGTACTTGGCACCTTACTATTAAGGCCACCCTCGGTACTTAGCACCTCACTATTAAGTTCACCCTCGGTATTTGGCACCAACTATTAAGGTCACCCTCAGTACTGGTCCAGACTGACAAGAAAGTGAGATGGTTGTATTAGCGGATCTAATTTCCTGTATTTACTCTTAGGAAAATACTTTGGGACTATTCTAGGGTGACCTTAATTGCGAGGTGGTTGTATTACAAAGGTGACTGTAAAGTGAGGTCTGACTGTATATACATGTATCTGGTTGTGTTGTAGGAGATCTATGGGCCTGAGTTCATTCATGTCACCACGGTCACCAATCTTCAGATCCCACAGTCTCAGGTAAGATTCACACACTTATTGGTGGGTGTAGGTTTCTCAGCTGGGAGGCTGTGGGATTAATTGCGTCCATTCCAAGGCTGGACAGTTTGAAGAAATGATCTGAAGACTGTACTAATGTTAGCAGTGTGACTGTGTTTAACAATAAAAGGTGCAGATATGTAATAAGACCATAAAAATATAGATACTGGTCACCAACAATTTCAAAAATGATGCTGTGGCACTGGGTTGTTTTTCAACATCACAACATTAATTGCCCCTGCAGCCTAGTATCAGACTGATTACCTTGTAAAAAGCATAGTAATCAGATCATCTACACCTTGCCATGCAAACTGACCGACTGTGTGACCAGAAACCTCGTGCAAAACATGAGTCTGTTACATTGGAATTAAACCAGATATACCATACACATGGTTCAGTTCTGATCCTATCGCTTTCGTTTGAGAAAAACATTCACATGGGCATTCTAAAGTGACGTGCACATATACAAAAATCCCAACTAGGTCCTGTTCCGTCATTCTCCAGCACTCCGCCCCATACAGCAATGTTGACAGCACGCAACTCTTGGAAAATTGTTTTGTCCTTGTGCTGTACTGTGCTGATCGCCAAACTGCAAGTAAGCTCATGAAGGCATTCCGTGCCTTGTTTAGTCTGTTGCGGATGTCTGTGCCAGCTCCTCCATCTTGGCTAATGACACTTCCAAGGTAAGTGAATGTTTCAGTGCTGGAAAGGTCCTTGTTATCCATCTTACTGAGGCTGGCATATTACCATTCAGGGTCGTGACTTTCGTCTTTTTCTGGCTGATTCGTAAACCAACCTGACAGCCAAATCAGCCCACCTAAGAGCAGGTTACACATAAATGAACAAAACTGGAAACTTGATAAACCAAAGACTTTTTTGTCCACTTGCCATCTGGAGCTTATTGCTTTGTGGGATCTCTAGTATTTGACTAGTTTATTACCATGTCTTCAGAATGCCGGTGCCGCCAGCCTGCGCCGTCTGCAGGTGGTGCTACTGAACGGTGCCAAGTTGAACATCATCTGTGAGCCGGCTAACACAGGCCAACAGCTCTTTGACCTGGTCGTGTCACACCTCGGTCTCGTACAACACTACTACTATGGCATCACCTTCGAACACGGTCAGTGGGGGGACAACATGTCGCCTGCCACAGCATTGTGGGTATAAAGTTGCAAAATTGTCAAATTGGGTTTTGTACCGTTTTTGATTCCACATAACTCGTTTGCCGAAATATATTCAGTAGTTTTGTATTCATCACTAAAAAGGAAACAAACTTAAAAAAGCAACATTTTGAGATAAATAGGTTTTAACATTGTGCAATGTGGAAAACCGCTGTCCATAGCAACCATACATTCAGTGTTTTATTAGTTTTGGACTATTTTTTCGAGGAAAATAAACCGGACATTGAAAGATGATATTATAGCAAAATTTATGGGACATGACCTGGACAGCTGTTTTTGGCTCTCGGGCAAAATAGGCCTGTGCAACTTAATACCTTGTTTGTTGAGGCAAGTCAGATATGTCATATCTACACCATAATGACTGTGTATATGGACACATAAAAAATAACTCATTCTCAGCTCTCTGAAAACATCAGATACAGAAAAGTAATTCACAGACATGTACTTCCAATATTTATGATCACGGATAAGTCATGTTGTTGTGTCTCATACTTTTCCATTCTGAGATTTTTACCATTGTTATATTTGGTTTCTTTTCAACCACAGAGGGTGAACACTTCTTCCTTGACCCCGAAGCAAAACTACACAAGGCTGCGCCGCCCCACTGGAAGGACCCCAGTAAGGGGCGCTCCCAGATGCAGCTGCCCACCTTTACCACCTACCTGAGGGTGAAGTTTTACGTGGCCAATGGCGACAGTCTCGGGCAAGTAATCTGGACATCTAATAACATGTTGTGACATACGGTATTGTTGTCAAACTGATTTGCATTGGATATACCTGTCAGCATATACATATTCGTCTGTCTGTGATTAGTTATATACCTGGAGTTACCTACCTCCCATCACGTAGCACCTGGAATTTATTCTGTTAAGTCAGTCAACACATCGACTAAGTTTTCTTGGTACAACATTGTTGTATTTCCTTTTTAATTTACTGCCTTTGACCTACAGCAGTTCGTTCACAAAGTATTCTTTATGCAGTAACTTATATAACTCCATTGTAGTAGAGAACTGATATATGCCAAATTATATCAACATATATCAACTCTTTTTCATGCAGCAACTTTTGGAATAACAATAATGTACAAGAAACTGCACATTTTAGACTGAAAACATTAGATTCTATCCACAAGTTTTTGACTTTGTGTAAGCCCATGTTTTATCATTCATGTTAACTGTATGTAATGCAGTAACCGTGCTGTGACTGTGGTAACAGCATGGAGGAGCACATGGTAACCATGTGCCTGTAGTAACTACATGGTTCACGTAACAATCATATGGTGTAGTAACCTTGTGGTGCACATAGTAACCATGTGGTACATGTAGTAACCATGTGGTGCACGTAGTAACCATGTGGTTCATGTAGTAGCCATGTGGTTCATGTAGTAGCCATGTGGTGCACGTAGTAACCATGTGGTTCATGTAGAAGCCATGTGGTTCATGTAGTAGCCATGTGGTGCACATAGTAACCATGTGGTACATGTAGTAACCATGTGGTGCACGTAGTAACCATGTGGTGCACATAGTAACCATGTGGTACATGTAGTAACCATGTGGTGCACGTAGTAACCATGTGGTTCATGTAGTAGCCATGTGGTTCATGTAGTAGCCATGTGGTACACGTAGTAACCATGTGGTACGTGTAGTAACCATGTGGTACATATAGTAACCATGTGGTTCGCATAATAACTATGTGAACCACATAGGTACCACATGGTTACTATGTGCACGGTATGGTAGCTGTGTGGTGCCTGTGGTAATCATGTGGTGCCTGTGATAATCATGTGGTGCACATCATGGTAACCACATAATGCCCATGATAACTGTGTGGTGCACATAATGACTATGTGATGCACATAATAATCATGTGATGCCTATTAATAACTGTGTGGTGCCCATAATAACAATGTGGTGCCCATAATAATCATGTGATACATGTGGTGCAGGACGGCGCCGGCACGCCACATGTACTACCTGCAGCTGCGCCATGACATCTTGGAAGAGCGGGCCCACTGCAGTGAGGAGCAGGCCTTGAGACTGGCCGGCCTCGCCATGCAGGCAGAGTACAGTGACTGGTACGAACACGCGCGCCACGTCACGCCCGAACACTACCTTGCGCCACGCATCCTGCGCCGCATCGGACACAGCTTCAGCAAGGACGCCCTCATAGAGCAGCACCAGCTGCATTATGGGATGTCTGAGCCACAGGCGGAGTTACAGTTCATTAAGGTCTGTAACACTGCGTTGTGGAAGTAGTGAGAATTAGAATTCAGCAATAGCTGTCATGTGCTGATGTCATTGCAGCATTGTGCTTTGTGGTTTAATATTACTCGTGGCACTATATTAAAGGGGGCCAGTCTATTCCTCTACCCTGAATCTGCCACTGTAGTAATGTGTAACAGAAAGTATGGTGTATTGAACATGGGAAAATGGGAAATTGTTGAACATCAAAGGGTATTTCAGTTAACTCAGTCCACCTCGGCATTATTGCCAAAGAAGCTTGTTTTGAAAGGAATGTTTTGTTTACCATTTCAACAAGTTCTGGGGGTCGTATCTTCCAAACTGTGAACATTATTATGGGCTTACTAAACACAATCTGGCGGACAATATACCTTCAACATAGTTGGTATAGTCTTAAGAACATTATATTAATTAATAAATGAAAAACTAGGAACAGACTCCCTCCTTTTATTGGATGGCTGTTACACACTGTTAGTGAGTTTAGCTCAGTTATTTCTGAGATGGTCGCGACCGAAGAGTAATTGGAAATGTCAATGCTTGTCAATTAAAATCAATGTGGCTTCTATGGAAAATAATAATTCGTCAACAGTGGTATATAATTGTCAGAAACATTCCATTTATTACTATATACCCCATTTACTTCCCCACCTCTGCATTGCATAACCAGAAACGCCTGCCGTGGTTTGTTGTTCAATTGCGGGCAAAAAATGCTACTGTCTTGGTAAATGCAATTTTTTTGTAAAGAATACCTTCATCACATTACGATAATGTGAGCCCTATGCTTTGTCACCAACTCTGAGAAGACTAGCTAGTTTGAGAAAAATCAATAGTTAGATTTCATTAAGCAAACAACATTCATCTGTAGTAAGGAAGCTCTGGGCTGTTGATTCATTTAGCTGCTGTGGAACTTGTCTTTACAAAATCTCACAGTGCGTGTTCTCACCATTAGGAGATGCAGCAACTTCCAGAGTGCGGCGTTCACTTCTACCATGTCCAGCAGGTGAGCTGTCTCATCAGAATGAACACTTTGTCTGACATTGTGCTTCTGTCTATACTTTCCACCCCAGTTTTTGTATATTTCGCCCGTTCTTCGCCAGTTTGTTTTAGAGTGACCCACTTTCTGCTTCCCTATTTGGCATCCATGGTAGGGCCATTACTTAGTGGCTGCCTTCTTTCTTTCTTTCTGAGCATTTGCTTTAGTTGACTTTTACATTGATTACCATTTAGAAAGAAATAGTAAATTCAAAAATCAGTGACACTGTTGCAAGTTTCTATATTCTTTCCCAACAAATGTGTGCAAATTCTACAGCCTACTGGTTGATTTGGTTGATGACAATACATATTATGGTGACAGCTTGTTAAGTTAATAGTAATGATAATGACATATGTACTCACATAACGAAAGTGAAAATGACAAAATAATAATTTGTTTACATAATCAGTATAATATTAATTATGAACACCCCATAATAACTGAAACCCTGATTAGGACCAGACTACATTTGAAGTTGGTACTTGTACATCTCGTGTATGACTTGTGCGGCCCATTGCCAGAGCAAGAAGGACTCGGGTCTGTGGCTGTGGACAGGGATCAGCATGCAGGGCGTCATCATGTGTGAGCACCGCAGTGACACACGTCTAGTGACGCGTCGACACCTGTGGCACCAGACGGCGAAGATCTCCTTCAACCGACGGCGCTTCAGTATACAGCCAAAGACACAGGGCGGCCCGATGAAAGTGGCCAAACTCAACTACTGCACCGACAGCTATAAGAAGTAAGTACCGTAGAACCTTGCTTTACGGTCACCTCTATAATACAGCCACCTTGCAATTAAGGTCACCCTAGCACAATTCCAAATTATTTTTGTAACAGTAAAGTACAGGAAACGAGTCTTGCTAATATAGTTCACCATTCAGATCCCAGTCCCAAGGGTGACCTTAATAGCGAGGTTCCATGGGTGACCTTAATAGAAAGGTTCAAAGGGTGACCTTAATAGCGAGGTTCCAAGGGTGACCTTAGTAGCAAGGTTCCAAGGGTGAGCTTAATAGTGAGTTTCCAAGGGTGACCTTAGTAGAGAGGTTCCAAGGGTGACCTTAGTAGCGAGGTTCCAAGGGTGACCTTACTAGCGAGGTTCCAAGGGTGACCTTAGTAACAAGGTTGCAAGGGTGACCTTAATAGCAAGGTTCCTAGGGTGACCTTACTAGCGAGGTTCCTAGGGTGACCTTAGTAGCGAGGTTCAAAGGGTGACCTTAATATGAGGTTCCAAAAGTAACCTTAGTAGCGAGGTTCCAAGGGTGACCTTACTAGCGAAGTTCCAAGGGTGACCTTAGTAGCAAGGTTCCTAGGGTGACCTTAGTAGCAAGGTTCCTAGGGTGACCTTACTAGCGAGGTTCCAAGGGTGACCTTACTAGCGAGGTTCCAAGGGTGACCTTAGTAGCAAGGTTCCTAGGGTGACCTTAACAGCGAGGTTCCTATGGTGACCTTAATAGCGAGGTTCCAGTGATGACCATAGTAGCGAGGTTCCAAGGGTGACCTTAATAGGGAGGTTCCAACGGTGACCTTAGTAACGAGGTTCCTAGGGTGACCTTAATAGCAAGGTTCCAAAGGTGACCTTAGTAGCGAGGTTCAAAGGGTGACTAGTAGCGAGGTTCCAAGGGTTACCTTAATAGCGAGGTTCCAAGGGTGACCTTAGTAGCAAGGTTCCACTGTAGGTCAAAATAGCTAGTCCCTTAGACAACTTCTATTACGCGCCGCCAGTGATAACAGTCACATCAGTTTCTGTGTCAGATGGTAGAACATTTGGCCTTGCACTACATGCAGTTTTTGTGTCACTAGGGGACGCTACTTGCTGCAGCTGTGTCGGGACCATCACAGATTTGAGCTGAAGATGCGTATGCGAAGCTTGCCAGGTCTGACGGACATGATTGAAGAAGAAGGTATTGGGATTCACACATTTGGCACAAAAAGAGATACAATTTTATTGATCAGTGTTAGCAGAATTTGGACTGCCAAGTTACATACTGTATATATTGCATAAACTAATAACAACATTTAACAAGATTGCCACCCAGAGAATTAACTCTAGATGGCAGGTGGACAAGGAAGCCTTTTGGCTTATCGAGAGTCCAACCCTTTTTATCTACATGTATCCCACCCTTCTGAGGTATGTGTCAATTTTATTTTGAAACATTCATACTACTAGCACCCATACAATCAGCAGATAATCTGTTCCATTCATTTACAGTTCTTTGTAAAAATGAGAACTTTCTTCTATCTAATCTACACTGCTCCTTTACTAATGTAACTTCATGTCCTCTAGTCCTTCTATCTTTCTTAACTGAAAAAAAAATATTTCTATGAATATTTTCATAACCATTCAATATTTTAAACACTTCTATCTGATCTCCTCTCAATCTCCTGGTCTCTAATATTGTTAAACCACATTATTTTAGGCACATTTCGTAACTAAGATCCCTCAGTTTTTGTATCATTTTAGTCGCTCTCCTCTGTACTCTTTCTAGCTTATCTATGTCCTTCTTGCGATATGGCCTCCATGCTTGTATACAATATTCTAAATGAAGCCTAACTATTGTTTTGTACAGTGGTGTTATTAGTTCTTTTTCCTTATACGCTATATTTCGCCTAATTAATCCAAAGATTTGATTTCCCTTTGAAGCTGCAATTCCGCACTGCCGTGAAACCTTAATATCAGCACTAATGGTTAACCCTAAGTCCTTTTCTTTTACAGTTGTACTTAGTACAGAACCGTTGCCACTTTTCAGACCATTAATTTTTATCAACCTGTCAAGATCATCTTATAAATGCTGTCTATCTCCATCACTTTTAATCCTTCTAAACATTTTTGCATCATCCGTAAATGTCAACACCTTGCTTGTTATATCATCGTCCAAATCGTTGATATATATTAAGAATAATGTAGGTCCCAGTACTGATTCCTGTGGTACCCCACTCAAAACTTATTTCCAGTTTGAAGCCTCCCCATCAACTACTACCTGTAGTAGTTGATGGGGAAATATTTATATTCTAAAGGAACCACTCCCTTGTTTAATGACAAGTTGAAAACTGTTGCAAGCGGTATGCTAATTTGTTATTGCGACCATTAATAGTATGTCATTGCCCTTATTTGGTATGTGGTCGTCAAGGTGACCAGCTATACACAACAGAATGTTGTGCAGTATTTTAATGGATAATGCCAACTCTAAAGGCTGACAGTAAGTTCTTCAGGTGAAAAAAATAATGGACTGTTTCCCTTGTTTGAATGCAATAGGCGCTGATGAACCTTGTTGCACTTGTTATGTATAGCCCGTTGTTAGGATACGTGGCCGGATGTCACGTAATTGCTAATCGTCCCAATAATGTCCACGTGTGTAAAATGTAATGTGGCCTGTCCCCACAAAAGAACTGACCTTGACCTTGTTGACCTCAGAGTTCCCAACGGAGGCTGGGGCGGAGAGTGGCAGTGCGGACGACACAGACGTGGAACATCTTGATGTGGACCACGCGGTGGTCGACTACGCTGATGCCATGGCCCACGATGACAGCTTCAGAGACATCTCTGACGAGGAAGACCAAGTGGTGAGTGTCTCCAACGTTGGGAGGGTTAGCCACAGTCCTTTAGGCAAGGTAACATTTCTACCAATCCAAAAATGTCCTGTCTGCATGTGCCCATACAATCCAGTCCAAACATGCATAAATACATATGTGTATGTATACAATAATACATCTATACAACACATATTTTTAAAGTATAATGGACACATAGATAACACTGAAAGTCAGTAATTTATAAGCATTTTTTGCTCCACAAATTTCCACTTGTCCAAAATAAAATGTTTACCCATCCAAAAATCAACACAACCCGTTCAAAAGACAGGTGGCAGGTCCCTAGGTAAAGGTATGGTTGGCTGTTTATTTGTTAGCGAAAACCGTGAGATTTCATTAAGATCATTCACTGGATGGCGCTATGTAAACACAGACACAGAAGACGGTGTCCTGGAGTGTTTGTAAATGACGCATGTTATGATATAAATTGGGAAAGTTTTTCGTGTTCAAAATACCATAAAATATTCCAAACTAATCAATGGTCATCGAGAGTTTAGAACGAATGCAGAAAATACATGTGACATTATGTGAACGATCGTCAATCGATTTACGTCTAATGTATGGTAAGAACCCTAAAACTGTTAATTACCCTAAAACTGGTAAGAACCAGTGAATTTTGACAAAATAAAGGCGTTACTTTTATTCCAGGGTTTTTAGATGATTCTCTGAAAGTTTGCCATCGGAGATGCAAATCGTCTAAGAGAAAAACGTAACATGCCCCCCACCATACGTACTCTAACTAGATCATAGTTAGATATCATGACAACTAGAAAATATAGCAGAAAGTTTGTGTTACCATTTCATACTTTTTCAAATCAAAACAGTATAAAATTACAAGGCATGTAGATTCTCGTTATGGCATAGGCACAAATGTTGTAGTTTATCAAGCTGAGATTTGCTGTACCCCAAACCCTATTGAGGATAAACCCCCAAAACTTGATCTTTAACTCAATCGCAAACACATTCCACAGCAGAAGTGACATGGCTGACAGAGCTCTGTTGATACCTTTACATGATCACACAAATCATTGAATAGCAGCGTTAAAAATCAATAAGTAACTGAGCAATTGGTAAAACTGTTTATTTACAATACAGATTTAAAGCTGTGTGATCATTTGATATGTTTGTAACAGACTGTATTTTGACACTGTAAAAATGTAATTAATTTTATTTATATTTCTAAAAAAAATGATGTTTCTTGTTTTGCAGATGCCTGAAGGACCTTTCCAGACATCAACCATGCAATCCAGGTATGGTTTGTAGGATATTTAAAAATAGAAACAGGTTTACAATATTATTGAGTAGTGGTTTCTAATTGTTCCTGAGAATTTGTGCATTTTAACAAAACAAAATTGTAGTCTTACGTTTAGTTTTGTTAGTACGACCCCAACTTTCTTTGAAGTAATTTAATCTTACATTCAGTATTATTAACAGTAGCTTTCTTTGTAGTAGCGTTCATGTAACAATAATTCTTAATAAACTACTTTTGAATTCAGACATCAAGGCTACAGCTTTTGTGTTTTAATGAAAGATAGTCGGTTTGAAGAAGCACTAAAATCCAAGGTTATATCCTGTGGTTGCTTAGCATTTATACAACTGGTGGATTATTGGATACAATTGAAATGATTCCTGTGGGTCAGTGTAGACCAAAAACCACTTATAGATGCTAAGGTTTTTCTGGTTTTGACATGTACGTTGTGTTTTGCATCATGACCAGGTTGTCTCCCGCCAACAGTCTGAGACCAAGTCGACAAGGAATAGGCAGTAGTCACAGAAACAAGTCTCGAGGTCAGTTTACACAGGTAAAATAACCACTTGCAAAGTTTTACCTTGGTGCACAAAAATAATATAACAGAATTATAAAAAAAGATTGCTGTACAGAGAACATTTTTGTTTATGTGAAACCATTTTTCCCAGCCCTACTTCAGATATAAGATATATTCAGATATATTCAGTAATTTTATCATATTTCATTTTATATTTGCTGAAGGTGCATAACCCTGTACTAGTCCTCTGATAGAGTATAGGTGAAGTTGATTTCTTGGAAAACGGCTATCCTAATATGTCTGTGAATAGGTGTGATTGTGGTTTTTTTTAGTCCTTTGGCCGAAGGTCCAAGGGACTATTGCCATCACCCTGTGTCCGCCGTCCGCCATTAGCTGCCGTATCTCAGAAACCGTTCAGCAACTTTTTCTCTAATTTTGCATAGATATATCTTAGGGCACTGCCACTATGCACGAGAAATCTGTATTTGATTGAATCATTCTAAGGGCTCCCTAGGGCCTCCAAGGACCCCAAAACTGGCAAAAATGTAACATTTTGCCTATTTTTTCAAAAACTGTTCGGCAACTTTTCCTCTAATTTTGCAGATACATTTCATGTGGTAGTGTCACTGTACACAAGAAATCTGTATTTTATTGAATCATTCTAACACCTAATGACCCCCCAAAAAGGACCCCAAAACTAGTAAATTTTCACATTTTGCCTATTTTTTTCAAAAACTCTTAAGTAACTTTTTCTCTAATTTTGCATAGACATTTCATGTGGTAATGCCACTGTACACAAGAAATCTGTATTTGACTGAATCACTCTAAGGGCTCCAAAGGTCCCCTAAAATGCTAAATTTGCTAACTAAATGGTCTACTGTAGCAGCAGATCTAGCAGGCTTCCAGTCCTTTTGTTCAACTAATCCCTTTTCCCGCAACATCTGTCACACCTCACTGTGGCTGGCTGGTGAAAGTGTGAGTAATTTGTAATTGGTCACTGGCAGAGGCTTGGGTCACTGTGGCTGGTGGTGGAAAGTGTGACTAATCTGTAATTGGTCACTGGCAGAGGCTTGGGTCAACACACTGCTGTACCAGAAACAGAACACTATTCCCCTTCCCAAAACATCTGTCACATGCGGAGAAATGGCAACAATGGGAAATACATGCCATTGATAGGCAAACGTGTTCTTTTTATAGAAAACGTCAGTTTCTTTCTGTACCTGTCTACGTATGATAACCATTTGTCCGCCCTGCTCACAATAAACATCACATGAATGATAAAAGGAAGAACACTTAACTTGTGGATTATTATTATTATAAACTGTTCTGCTACTGCTTGGTGGACAGTTAATTAGTGGGTTAAGTTCAAATACATCAGCACGTTTTTCACACCTGCATGGTAGTTTAGGCTCAGTAGTGTGCTGGCAGCTATTAAACCTATAGGCTTGTATAAAAAGGATAGTTGGCAGAAGAACTAGCTTCAAAGCACCATTGCATCCATTTAGCCAGGCAGCAGTCACACTGTCCCAGTGTCTGCTGCTATGTTTATATAATAATTATGTAGGCTTAATGATCCCAATACACCAATCTGTTGGCACAATGTCAGATAATAAAACCACATTAAACATCTTAACAATAACTTATAATTAGTTATGTGGGGCTGTTTTTTTTCAAAAACTGTTCAGTAACTTTTTCTCTAATTTTTTATAGACATTTCATGTGGTAGTGCCTGCTATTGTTTGATAGACTCCTGTTAAACTGGACAGTTGCCTGTAGGTTTTAAACTGTGTCAAACAGTGAGTCTACCTTTTGCTCTCAAATAATCTGTCCTCCTAGTTTTACACATAAAGACATAATCTAGCATAACTTGATAAGTTTTTGTAGCAGCACATTTGTACTTCCAGTGTATCATTGCAACATAACATACACACTGTGTGCCACATTTGAATGTCATGCATGTAATATTTCCATGCAGTCCATTTGCATATATAATGTAAAACTTCAACAGCCGTTTTCTTCATTTTCACTTTTTGACCCTTACCATGTTCAATGCTCCATAACTTCGCCAATTTTTGTAGTTTTGTTTTATCACTCATTTGGTCAGGGATCACATATAGACGTATTAGTCCAAAGGACTTCAGGGCCACTTGGCCCATTTTTTTAAATTTATTTTCTTTATAAGTAAAATATTACCAATTATGAGGGTGAAACAGAATTACCGATATTATGTTGAGATAAGCATGTACATTCATGTACATTCATGTACATTCATGTACATTCATGATTTCTATCAATTCTTTGTGCTTGTATGTATTTTAATTTTGTAACATTCAATGTGTTACTACTTGTTAGTATACGCAGTCAACAAACAGACAGGCAGACAAACAGACAGAGACAGTTTTACAAGGTGAAACACTTAATATAAACATAAACGTCAAGGAGACTCATTAAAACAAAGAATGTTGTCAATGTGGGAGCCACCTTTTGTTGACAAAACTAATAATTACGTTACATCACAGAATGTACTTATCAGTATATGTTATGTTGCTATGTTTAAACGGTGCATTTTCTGTGTCGACAGGTGATTCGATGCTGCGCTACACCAGTCTGCAGTTGTCACCAGGTGGCATTAGTGACCGTCAAGTTGTTGTTGTCAAACTCTGCAAATGTCCAACAGAGGGCATTGGCATTACGATCGTCGGTGCGGAGAATACTGGTCACCTTGACCTTGGCATCTTCATCAAATCGGTCACACCAGGGGGCCCCGCTGCCCGCGATGGTCGCATCCATCCGGGCGATCGGATCATCGCAATCAACGGGCAGAGTCTGGAGGGAGTGCCACATCATGTTGCTGTCGATCTGATTCGAAGGGTCTCTACTCCAGAAGTTCTTCTCGTGCTATCCCAGGATGCATCACTCGTGTCGCAAAACATGGTGAGTCATTCAAATGATGATCTGTAAATATTTTGTATATACCCGTCACTTTTGTTGGTCTTGGTAACATCGAAGTACTCATGATCCAGAGGAAGATGAAATGTATATTTTGTAAGGTTTATTGTGAATACATAATGTTTATTATTGTTTCTTTGCAAGTGATTTAAACTCAGCTAACTAATTACGTAATTCCAACTTATTAATTAAAGTTTGAAATCTTACATGTTTTGATTATTAGAGGGATGACAAGAATTGTCTCGAAGAAAATTGTGAAACTGTCCCATTAGCCAGAGTGTAATCAAGGCTCGCTGTTAGGATTAGCAAGTGTTAAGTATTAGCAGTTATATCTTGTATTTGTGTGCATGCGCCACGTATGTGTCTGTCTGTAGGTCAGTCTGTCTGTCTGCCAGTATGTCTTCGTTTGTCTGTGTTTCCATGTGTCTGTTAGCTTCTCTGTGTGTCGGTGCGTGCATGCATTTATCTGTATATGTATACATATACACACACATGCACGTGATAATAATACTCCCTCTGCCTTCCCAGACGGGTGGCCACAGTATGGAAGACCTCGCTGCTATCGAGAGTCAAGCCACCGTTGCTTCCAATGGCCATCAGACCATCACAAGCCACGACCTGCCACTTGTGCCTCACGTTGACACCCGACACCTCGAGTCACTCGACAGTTCCGAGGTTGACCTTGAGGACGTCCTTCCTCAGGGGACGTTGTACCAGGTCGCAGTGCACCAGTCGGCCAATCAGAAACCTCGGCCAAGACATGCTCGAGGTAGGTACAGCATAATAGTTAAACAGTTGATTAGAGGGTCTAATATTAACGTAGATAATAGCATACTTATGATTATTCAAGATACTGTTTTACCTCTAGTGGATCCACACCAATAAGTATGCAATTTACCTTTGTTTCAGTTACTATATCAACAAATAGGACGTTTTGGAAAGATTTGTCTCAGACAGATCAATGCAAATTAGGTTCTGTAAATATTTCTTAACTTGGCGCTTTGAATTGCAATACAATATTTAATATCCAAATTAATTTAGAAAATACGTAATTCTTAGCTATCTGCAGAATGCAGTTTTATTGATGATCAACTAATGTTCCTTTGTATCATTCATAAGGCGTACGTGGCTCCTTTGACTACTGGTATAGCATATAAACAACTTTATCTGGTGGAAATCGCCAGAACCCAGTGGATACTAGGTTCCTCTCTCAAGGGTTGATCCTATAAACTAGTTTGGACAAATTCTCAGAAACTGTCTTACCCTTCAAACTGAAAATCATTTTAAATGAAAAATTATGTTTGATAAATTACATCTAAACTGATTTGACCTTCTCCATTATTTTTAATGCCAACCCTTAAAACAGCATCAGTGCTCAGATATGGGAAATTATTTACCGTATATAAGGTACAAACTTAAAAATCTTAAATTGATGTTACGCCTGACATGCTTTATGATCTGATCACAGCTGGAAATGGATACGTCTCTGACATAGAAGGCGACAGTGATCTTCGACAGTTGAACCCCAGGAGGTCACACGGGGGCAGAGGTTATGTGTCCCCTGAGCCAATCGAAACGCAGGCAAGTGCATCGCAGCAGAGCATGTCCCGCAGCCAGTCAGCGCCACTGTCTCAACATCGCAAAGTCGGCGACAAGTTTGAGGTCGTCCTCGAGAAGAATAACAACAGTCTCGGGCTGAATGTCACGGTACGTTATCGTTGGTTTATAATGCCTGATTGTGCAATCTTGCAGTTGAATATGTCACATTTATGTTTTTATGTGTTAATGGAGGTATCGGTGTGTTTGTGTGTTCACGCAGAGACCAATGTATGAGTGTTCAAGGAGGGGTGAATATGACCGTGAAGTTTGGAGGTACCTTTGTGTTTGTGTGTTGAGCAGACCAGTGCACCCTCCATATTCTTCCGTATTTGTTACGGAATCAAACGCTAAATATGGCAATACGGATTTGGTAGTTTTGTTATGGAATCGCCAGTCCCCAAATACGGTAATTTTTTCACGTGGAAAATGTGGCGCCACCTTTCGCATAAGTTTGCACTCGTTCACTAACAGCTAAAAACGAACTGATGCGCATGCTATGCATTGAATACTCGTATTATCAGGACAACTACAATTCGCGTTAGGCCCGGTAACGAGCATTCAACGAAAATCTTAACCCGCGGGAACGGATCGCCATTTTGACGATAACGATGGATGGGAATGGTGATTCGAATAACCGGAAAGTCGATCTGGTGACATAGACAAAGCCATCGAAGAAATGTATGCGACTTCAGCAGTTTAGAGCAACATACACCAAGCAATGGCCGTGCATTGTTGCCGTGGACGACGACTCCTATGGCTTCTGTTTGAATGAGCTCCCATGACACCTGTATTGTATACGTTTGCATTTTTAACAATATAATATTTTTTACATTGTACATTGCGTTATCTTTGTTGTGGGTTGCTTGAAAAGTTTGTGTGTGAATATTATGCAAGTGTTTATTTTTCATGGAAAAGTGTTACCGAAAGTTAGTCAGGAATACTGAAAATAGCTTTGAGAATGCAGAAAGCTGTGAGATCAGGTGCACAGGTCTGGTTGAGGGAGAGATCCATGTGATTGTGTGTTCAGAGAGATGTATGTGTTTGTGTGTTCAGGGAGAGACCCATGTGTTTGTGTGTTCAGGGAGAGACCTGTGTGTTTGTGTGTTCAGTGAGAGACCCGTGTGTTGTGTGTTCATGGAGATGTATGTGTTTGTGTGTTCGGGGAGATGGATGTGTTTGTGTGTTCAGGGAGAGACCTGTGTGTTTGTGTGTTCAGGGAGAGAACTGTGTGTTTGTGTGTTCAGGAAGAGACCCGTGTGTTTGTGTGTTCAGGGAGGAGTGAACACGAGCGTGAGGTTTGGAGGGATCTACGTGAAATCGCTGACAGAGAAGGGAGCGGCGGAGGAGGACGGTCGGGTCCGTGTCGGTGAGTCCCACACTATCACTCATAATTTCTTGAAATATCTGCAGTAGTTTTTGATGTATTGGTCAATTGAAGCAAACTATTAAAAAGCGATGATTTGAGAAACATAGTAATTTTTAATTATATTGGCTATTTTTGTAATATGTGTGATCATAAATACATGTGTTTCATTAGTTCTGGACTATTTGTCAAGGAAAATAAACTGGCCATTGAAAGGTGAGATTATGATTTATGCATTTTTGCCAAAGTCAAAAAAATTATGGGTCATGACCTTGACAGCTGTGTTTGTGTAACGAAATCCCGGGTTCGTTATTTACAAAGAACTGCGACACAGCACTTGTGTGGGTCACTCCACCCTGGAGGGTGGCAACAACAGGTTTATTCAACTAAACTATGGCTGTACGACCGACCACATGTCGTTCTGCTGCCACGCACTACAACTCTCCCCGTCCGTACCGAGTTCCAAAGTGTAGCAGAAATCTATGATGCTATCCCTTTGCCAATGACACTGTTAGCTAACCCTATGGTTCCCCTGCAGGCCTCCAACTCATTCCTGTCTTTTCCGAGCTACACCTCACAACTGCCTCTGTCTTCACTTTAGGCCAAATAAAATAATACGTGTGTTTCCAGTAACCCGACCATCCCTAGCATTTCCGTTCGACCCTATGCATTTTTTTAAGAACAAAAGAAAAATATTTGTTATCATGTCGACCCTTGCCTTTAATCAAAAACTTTTCTTTTAACATTATATTATATTCCTACAAAAGACTATTACAACGACCATTCAACATAATAAAAATACAGATAATCATTACAAAAGTTCTAAAAAGTAACAAGAATTGACCATTTGGAATGGAAATTCCGCGATCGTCCGTAGTAATGGATGAATTTCCACGTAAATCGTTGCGAAGTGTCGTGGCGCCCCTGCTACGTACCTCGTGTCAACCGACGTAAACAGGGACGCGGGTAGAAGGCGCTAACATAAACCGTTTCGTGATCGTTGTCTGGTTGTCCGCTAAGCACATTGAAGACATATTGTTAATTAAATATACTTGTCACATTGTTAGAACATACATAAGTGTACAAATTCAGGTTTCAAACACAAAACTCGAAGGAATAACAGCATCCTCGGTTACGCTGGCCTAAAGTGATATAGTATGGGTTTTGTTGTTCTAACAAATTCCGTTGGATGGCGTCATATATATATGGCGCTAGCTAAAATGGTTGAACAAAAATAATAAATAAAATACTACAATAGGTCTGCCTACCCTATTTCTTTGCAATAAAATATTTTAAAAAATAAAATGTTTTTCCTACCTACCTAGCCTATTTTTTAAATCATTGTTACCGGAAACACAACTATATTTTATTGTGGCCTTATGTAATGCTCCAAATGTCAAGTGGCCATGCCCAGTCTAATCTTAGCCGCCGCACCTGGGGCCGCTTTCATGAAGAGTACTTAAAGTTACGCAATTACTTAGCGTCACGTGTTTGCGTAAACTCTTATGCTCGCTTATATTAAAGAAACACGTCAATTACTAAGACAGTCATCTTAGCATTAAGAACGTTCTTAGCCGCTTCATGAAACCGGCCCATGGCCTGTTGCATAACAACTCGTTATGTAACCTGTGCTAGGCTGACCTTCTGCAGTCCGGCCACCGTCAAACTAATTGAAATCTAATTACAAAACTATGTTTCGTAACATTTGTCTCATGCAGAATAAACCTATGCAGCTTAATAATTTGTTCGGTTTGGGGGGGTCAGATATAATCCTGTAATTGGAAGTCTGTGTCATTACTTTATCTAAAATGTATATCTATTGTACATAGGTCTTCATTGTACATAGATTTTTATGTTCAATGTTTTATAAAATCCCATTTATAAAATCGATTATTAACAGACAACCTCACCTTAAATGCTACTACTACTTTCTAATTCAGAATTTTATCAAGCAGCAGTATTATTGTGAAGATAACCATAACAATTACAGAAACCTCACTGTTATAGCAAGGAATAAATAATAATTTGTTATAGTTATGAATTGTCTACAATGTGTACAAATATGTTAATTCATATTTTTAGAAACATCCAAATGTATTTATGCATTTTTTAAATTAACTTATATATATATTAAAATAATATATGAATATTATATGATAATGTTCATTAGACAAGATACATAGATCTATTTTATATTTTTAATGAAAGTTTTAATGAAATTTTAGTATTTGTATAGAATGTATGTTTATTTAGTAATTTTAGAAAACTGTATTTGTCTTGTAAAGTGCCACGAACAATTTAAAATTGCATCTGGCACTATATCAAATAAAATATATTATTATCTGTATTGTACATAGATTTTTATGTGCAGTTTGTGTAAATCCTATTTATAAAATCATTTAAGTTATTTATTAGCTTGTTTATAGTGGGACATATAATAATAATATATTTTATTTGATATATACTTTGAATGAATAAATGAATGAATCTTTATTTCAATAATAAACAGACATAATAATAATAGTGATTTGCTCATTATACAATGTACAATTGTTGAAAAAGGGGCAAGAAGAAGTGTAATTCGTATATCATAATACTTGAAATGCCACTACTGCATTCCGAGTACTTAAGAATTCCATCAACTATGCCATTGAGAAGATTACCATACATTTATAGAAACTCCACTGTTGTAACAAATTAATGTTATGGACCTGTATGACCTACAATGCGTGCGTTCCAGGGGACCGGGTCCTCGAGGTGAACGGGACCAGTCTGGTTGGTGTGACCCACAAGCAGGCCGTTGAGACCCTGCGTAAGGCGCCCCACGTTTGTAAGCTGGTCATAGAGCGCGGCACCCAGCCCACCCGACAGACGACAAGGGGCGTCACTAACAGCGACACTGACACCAAGACGTGTCATGCTGCAAACAGAACTTCTTCTGGCAAACAGCAGAAGACAGACACAATGGATGTAGACTATCCATTTGTCAATAGAGGTTGGTGGCAGGATTACCTACAGTCTTTCTCATATCACTTGTTCTGAGGTTTTATTTTTAGTATGTGATATTGGTTTACTGAATGCGTAGGGTGGTTAGTTGGTCGGGTTTTGGTTGGGATGAAGGGTGTTAGTGAGTTCTTTTATTGCTTGTCACTGTTTATGCTGACCAGGCAAGAAATGCACTTTGTAATCATTGTCTGTATTATCAGACCATCTTCCTGACAGTATTCGCATCTTCAGACCAATTTCTTTTTGTTTCAAGCAATCTGGTCAAAATGTTTTTATTTTACAGGTATTTGTTGACATGCAAATGTATAGAGTGCCGACGATTAATTACCAGGTGAAAGCACCTTTAATTTATGTAAATGAAGCGTCAACATTTTCATGCTCTTACCTGTGTGCCTTTTTTGCTATGGTCATTGCTATGACTGTTGCATATGTGGCTACCTGTGGTCAGTTTGTATACTTTGTTTGTGCACTTTGTACATCTACAGCCATTTGTGTACACCTGTGGTCACTGTATGCCTGTGCAGTCAATGTATACACTTGTCTTCTCTGTGTATACCTACAATCACTGTACATCTATGCTCATTTTGTATGCATGCGATTACTTGTACACTTGTATGGTTACTACTGTATGTAGGTACCGTAGTAACCATATAAGTGTACACATGTGGACACTTACATACACCCGTGGTCACTCTTGTATGCTCATTGTCAATACAATGGACAGTTTTGATCACTATGTATGTCTATGTTCTGTCCAGTTAACAATTTATTACACATTCATAAATTTTACACCTGTATTCATCTTTACATAGTGTACATTACACATTCATAAATGTTACACCTGTATTCATCATTACATTGTGTACATTACACATTCATAAATTTTACATCTGTATTCATCATCACATAGTGTACATTACACATTCATAAATTTTACACCTGTATTCGTCATTACATTATGTACATTACACATTCATAAATTTTACACCTGTATTCATCATTACATAGTGTACATTACACATTCATAAATTTTACACCTGTATTCACCATTACATTCACCTAAATCACTATGTGTCTGTGTTGTGTTTACGTTTGTACAATTAACTTGCGTTCGTTGCTTTATTTACATTTCAGCTTTCTAGTTTTCCGACATATACTCTTATTTACCCCTCTGAGACGAAAAAAACACAAACCATAAAAGAAAGAAGAGAAGTATTTGTAGATTTTTGGTATGCATACCTCAAGTTGTATGACGCTGTTGGAATGTGCTGCCCAAATTTGATGTCTGCCTTGTTACGATGTAGTTAGTGCATCCTTCGAGTGCCCCAACTAACTCTGATGACAGGTCATAAATATACAATTTGCGGATCCAGAAACTGACAACACAATGAAAGCTTTGCCTTAGCATCTTTGTTTAAACCTGTGCAATACATTACTATGGTTGCATAGCATCTGCCCAGTCAATCCTTCCCTCAGACTGTTCTAGCTCGAACAAAGTTGCGCTATGTTTTTGTCATAAAGAAAAACATTTTGGTGTGTCAGCCATTTTGTAAGCTTGATGGACCTTGTTGCCAGGCTGTAAGTCGCGTTATGGATGCATCAGTTGTTGAAAACTGTATCGTGAAATGTTGATACTTGATGCAGCTGATGTGCAATAATAGTGGCACAGTGCACTAGTGGAGAGTGCGATGGTGCACAAGTTGATAGTGTCATGGTGCACTAGTTGATAGTGCCATGGTGCACTAGTTGATAGTGCCATGGTGCACAAGTTGATAGTGCCATGGTGCACTAGTAGATAGTGCCATGGTGCACTAGTTGATCGTGCCATGGTGCACAAGTTGATAGTGCCATGGGGCACCAGTTGATAGTGCCATGGTGCACTAGTTAATAGTGCCATGGTGCACAAGTTGATAGTGCCATGGTGCACAAGTTGATAGTATCAGAAATAAATGCCACATTGCAGTAATAAAATATTTGAAATTTCAACTAAGAAAACAACCACTTTTATTTATTTATCAAATATATATTTGACATCTATCAAAATCATTCCAGTTTGTTAATGAAACCAAAACTGTTGTATAAATAGTCTGCAAAATTTGTAAATAAGCCTAAACTAGTAAATAAGTTAACCGATCCAATATGTAAGAGAGAGAAGCATGGCTGTGTCATTGCTAAGCAATGTTGTCTGGTGATTCCCTTAGCCTAGAGCCTGGTCCCAGTGACGGTTTCCTTATCTTTGTAGACAACACATTCCTCGTTCATCTCATAACTGATTCGCATGTCGATGAGTGTAACTCGCACACTCAGTGCGGTTGCCAAGGTAACGTGCGTGTGCTACAACTAACACAATCATCTGTGTGTGTGTGTGATTGGCCCTTGTGTCGCTTACATAACTAACTCAGTAGTTCTAATCCCAGAATGCACCTGTGTTTCTTGGCTGTGCTGTTTTGTTGGGCTTGCTACAAGGTGGGAGTTTTTGGCTGCTTGATTGGCCAGCTTCTGAAAGAGATTTAGTTGCTGAAGTACCAGTGTAAAAGTTCTTAAGATTTGACGTTGCTAATCATCCAAAGGTGAAGGATTCGCAGCTGGTCTCTCATGATTTTTGCATGTGTGGTTTTGTGCTTTTGTTCTTTCGCTTTTGTCTTTTTCTCTGTCTGACTACCCCAGGTAGTTCATTTGATTTCATCATTTTATTCACAGGAAATTTACACTGACCCCTACAGTAAAATGTTAAATTGTTGTATATTTTACATGAATAAGAACAGAAAACACATTGGCAGTTTTAAACGTGTCATTTACCTCTCGAGATTGTATTCTATAACTATTTCGGCCAAATTTGTTACCCTTTGTCATCTGTCTAAAGTCACTACAGAGGTGTCATGTGACACAAGTTGTAGATGGGCTGGTGACATGTTCACGGCGAGGTCAATACGCTGACAGAGACAGAGAGAGTCAGCCAAGATATTTGTCAAATGTTGTTATGTTTCTTGAGAGGTAAATAACATGTCTGGCGTGACTACCCCCAGGTAATCCAAGAAACCAAAACATTTCACAATTCAAGGAGCAGTGGTAGAACCAAAGAAATCGACATCCTAAAATGATGCCTCATATTACACACATTCGGTTATTAATTATGATGAAAGTAACCACTAGAACGAGAAATTCTGCCTGAATAAATTCTACTATCTCCCTAACCAAATATGCTGGCTAGTTCAATCAGTTACCATGACAACCGTGTTGTTCTGTGTTGCAGAGAATACGTATGAGTTGTGCTTGAACAAAAGTAGTTGTAGCGGTTTAGGATTTAGTGTGATAGGAGGTAGAGACTGGCATCCGGATCCCATACGATGCATCACGCGGGTCCGCAACGTCTTCCCCATTGGTCCAGCAGCACAGAGCGGGGGTCGATTGCGTGCTGGGGACATCATCCTCTGTGTCAATGGCCAGGTGACAAAACACCTGACAAACACCGTAAGTACCATGCCACACGTGTTTATATCGTCTCATGTTGTTTCGCAACAGGCATGTCACCAGTCCAAATGAGTTTTTTTTATTTTACTGATAACTCTGTGTGTAGTTAAAGGAAACATTTTTTTAAAGAAATGTTTTAAAGGACAATCAAGTTCTTCAATATTACTTTGCTAATGACATATTCTTATGTTGTGTAATAACATCCCCTGGTCCATTCACCTATGCTGGGATTATGCTGTTAGTGGTAAACAGTCTAGTTAGACTCAGTTAAATGTAATGTTAATGTTGTGTGCCCATGTTGAAGAGTAGGTCTTATTGAATAAAAATGTGTTGTATT
Source organism: Paraescarpia echinospica (assembly GCA_020002185.1). NCBI lineage: Eukaryota > Metazoa > Annelida > Polychaeta > Sabellida > Siboglinidae > Paraescarpia > Paraescarpia echinospica. The sequence continues at coordinate 20,769,098 of CM034535.1, read as the reverse complement.
TTTTTGTCAGACCCCCGTTTCCATGGCAACAATCAAAGATGGCCACCTGAGAGGGAAAATATAGCATAATTTTGAAACATTGTAACTCCTCCAATAATGCAGTAATCAATGTAATTCTTTCTAGTTCTTATTTACAACGCCTCACTCTATGCAATGTCAAAGTTATATTAAATTTTTTATCATTATTTAATATTAAATAATATACATTTAAGTTTTGTTGGTAAAAAATATCCATATTTTCCATTACAATCATGTTCATTAAGTTCATCCCATAACTATAAAATAAATAAAAAATATCTTTAAAATATTTGGCATTGCATAGAGAAGATAGCAAGGAACACATCAGTCAAAAGTTCATCAATATAGCATCATTCTTTCTAGAGATACAATGTTTCCAAATTGACAAAACACCGGTTTTCGCAAACGGGTGTAAACGGCAGTCAAAGATTATGTAATGGGGTTTATTGCATGACAGAAGTGCACTTTATCCATGATAAGTTAGAGGTATGTAAATATTATAAAAGTGATTTTATTAATATTAAACATAAAACGCTATCAGAATACAACAGAAACACATTTTGAGTATTTTTGTAAAAAAGTTTCATTTTAGCTGCAGTGTCTGTCCTTAAAAGTTAATGCTTTGTTTACAACTTTATAAAAAGTTATGCTGTTTGCAACTTTCAAAGACCTGCTCGGACCAGTTAACTATCAGTATTCTGTAAGACATCAACAATGTATCAAACTGAAATGGAGGTTTTCATATGGAAATGTTTATTCCTGACCTGTGATTTGGATCCAATTGCATGTGTTTCGTATCATCACAGGAGACAGTCACATTGCTGCGGATTGCACCCACAAACTCAGAAGTTTCTCTCTTGATATGTCGTCCCCATGAAGGAGTGCTGCCCCCTATAAACTCATTGGTGAGTGCGATGTATGAAACATTGATTTCCCCAATGTTTCCTGTCAAAAGCAACTTTACATAACTGTATCTCCATAAGATTGGAAAACAGTCTTGTGTTTAAAATTAATTACAATTCCATTGACACGGAAAGACTGACTATTGGTTGAGGCAACAACTAGCGCAAAGTTTAACACCACATTTTAGTGATCCGGTGGGAGAGTTTCCCTCCTTACAATAATGCGTCATTTATAGAAACTTGTGTGGATTTTAGATTGCGGAATTTACATCGGAACAGACGACATTGAAAACAGCGGAACTACATCAAACAAGTACGTCAGTGCTAGACGCATCCCACAGCAACGACAGTGCTGCCATCTGTGAGCAACTTGAGCTCTCGACGACCCACCAGAGCAATGCAACGCTGTCTGACCAGGAACCCGAGTCAACCAATAAACAGGTGAAAGCGACCAAACAGAGAGGTGACAGTCGGGGGCCAGTGAGGGAGGACAGTGATGAAGAGGAGGAGGAGGAAGGTTGGGAGGAAGACAGGGTAAGTGTGACCTGAACATCTGTTATGGGAAGACGACGTACTTACCAGGATACTCCAGTTGGCTGAGGAGTTATGTGTTAACCTTTTGGAGTGGAACTATTAGAAGTTCACAAGTTGTGTTAGCTGTTAGAACAAGAAATATTTGTTGCTCGAAAAGGTACTATATAATCTCAAACTCGTGGGGGTTAAATTGGATTATTAGATTTAATATGAACTCATCAATGTATTGCGGACAGTGTTTTAATTTACATGTGTTGTTAACTTGTCATAACAATTAAAATAAATCAATTGACAGTTTAAGTAATCCATAGGTGTTGAAACCTGGGGACTTTGGGGGCTTAGTCCACCAATAATTTAGGTGGAGGACTGGTGATAGAATTAGTTCCCAGTATGAAGGGGTACAATTGGAGATTTTTAGTGAGCCTTAAGGGTATTTTATGAGCCTCAATGGGGTGCAAGTGAAAGTTTTTGGAGACCCTGAAGATGGGTTTATGGCGAGCCTTGAGGGTACAGTCATGATGTGGTTGTGTTGTGTGCAGGAATACAGTGTGAGACTGACAAAGGGTGAACGAGGCCTCGGCTTCACCATCGCTGGCGGCACCAATAGTGTCGGTTACTTCTACGTCAAAGATGTGCTTTGTGAACCTGCCAAATCCCACAGTGAGATTCACAGTGGCGATCGTCTCGTTCGGGTGAGTGACATGTCTATTTTATGCTGACAAATAGTGCTACAAAGTGCATTTATTGAAACCACCGCCACCTACTCCCAGAAATACCTGGTGTGGCACTCGAGATTTTGACCAATCCAAAATGGCTTCCAGAACCTCAGCTAATAGCCGGTGGATTCAACTGACGTGACATGGCTGCCAAGATGTTACCCATCATGCTGCCCAGTTCTGATATTCACAATAGCACTAATGTGCATTAATATATTGTCGCAGGACATAATACATGGGAAGACTGTAAGTTGTATTTAGGGTGTTGTTACATCGAATCTCAGGTGCGCAACGATGCTATACCCTCATGTAGGGTCTTATATAGGGGTGCCAGTATGCCCCTCTACATGGACAGGACCTGGCCCTGCCACACTCTTCCCTCCTTGTGTCTTTTGGAGAGGACTAACGTAACCAATAGGACCGGGCCTGCAACAATATGTTGCTAGTGGGGCATACATCTACCAGATCAACATTTCCTGCATATTATCCTCGCTTAGGCAACTTTGCCGTTTGTTTTTTGTCACAAAGAGGATTTATTTGGTTTAGTTTTTCCGGCAGCTTCACATTCGTGGCGACCATTTTAGTAAGCTTGTTGGACCTGGTTGCTAGGCAACCAGTCACGTAATGAATCCGTCAATTGTTATATAAAAGAACATTGATAAGTGTCACGACAAGGTAACTGATAAGAATACGAACACATGTGAAAACATTCTTGTGGGTGGAACTTGATAAATGTTGAAAATACTCTGTATGTAGATAGTTGTCGTATGTTTCACAGCTAAAAAAGAAAGTTGTCGTTATTGGAGTTACGTAACACAGGCTCCTCATTAAAATGTACATGTCGGTGTCTTTGAACTTTATTAGTGCCAAATGTCCTCACCAGGTGGACGAGCAAGACATGACGGGGATGAACCACAAAGAGGCCATTGTGTTCCTTCGCAGTACACCGAAAACGATCGTGCTTCACTTTATCCGCCCATCTCCGCAGGCTGCAGCAGTGATGTCTGGGAAGAGGGTGAGAACTGCTGATTTACTGATTGACAAAGAAAACTATTTAAAATCAAACATTTTATTATTACGATACGTGAAATGTCACAAGATCTGGAAGGTGTAGGAATTTAGAATGTGTCTAAAATTTGCGACATTAAAAGTTCAGTAGTAATTGTTGCTTCTATGCCTTTTAAGTTAGTCACCCAGAGAAAATATTCCAGGCCAATAAAATGGATGTTAAATGTCAAATAGAAGCAATAGTTATGTCAGCTCTTTGGTTACATTTCTAAAATGCATTTTTTTAAGTACGGTTTCAGACCAGGATTAACAATACAGGTATTTATTTCTGGTTCACGATTTCCGCAAGGCGGACATTCAAATAAGATATTCATTCAGCTCTCGTTTTCGTATACTTAACTAATGTGTGAATGTGGCAAAGTACAGTGAGCATTTATATTGTTTTCCAGGTTGTTTTTCTCGCATCAGAGATGAACCCAGAGGAGGTGAACTAGACACATTCAGTTATCTTTTTGTTTTGTCAAGTTCAGCTAATCTTTTCTGTCAAGATTATCAGGTTATAATTTTGTGGTTACACTTTTGCATGTTCATTCTTATTTTTGTCTTTACTCTGCTTCTCTCTTTGTGAGTAGCAGAGGGAAGCTAATAAAGCATCTTTAAAATCACATGTGAATAATTTACAGTGAGTGCAGTATTGCAATGTTTTCTCTTGGGGTACGATCGTTTGTTGTGATCAATTTTGAGCTGGTCTTTCTGGTTTTAAATTTGCTATTGTTTACCCAAGTCTTCAGCTGGTCTTTCTTTTAAGTATGCCATTCTTTACCTGTATAAATGATCAGTTTTTAGTTGGTCTTTCTGATTTTATGTTTGCTATTTTTTCATCCATGTGATGAGTTTTGTGCAGGTCTTTCTGGTGATCATTGTACCAGGAACATTGTTGTTCGTAAGGGAAGATCTTTTGTACGATTACCTGCTTTGCATTCTTGAAAAGTGAGATAAAAATGTAACTTTTTAAATTCGGAATGGGTATGAAGGTGTTGACGTAAATACAATCTTCAAAGGTAATAGAACTATGGGGTACAAAGTAGCATTAAGCTGATTTTATGCAAGCAACAAAACGGAGACAAATATAGATATGAAAAAGGCCAAATGGATGACGTTTGTTTATTATGGGTAACCAGTGTATAAGCCTTTTTGGCACACTGTAATATTTAAATGAAAGAAATGTGGACTCTACAACCCAATGCCAGGCCTGTGACTGAGCCCATACTAGTCTCCTGAACATCAGGCTGTTAGAGCCCACATTTCAACATATAAAGCAGCAGCGGTATTCCTAGAACAATTGAAAGGAATGACATGTAATCACAGCAGAGCTTGTTATGTGTAGAGTTAATTTTAAAGCCAACATGATTAACTAAGCCAACATGATTAACTAAAAAGTGCCTTTCTGAATACCACGCTATCTGCTGCCAAAAACACTAAATCTACAATTATACTAATACCAAATGTGGGGGTATTTCGCCCCGATATATACAATTACATACTATTCCTAAATCGAAAGTGGAAAAAGGCATGCGACATCTCTTGCAATAAAACCCCGTGAACACATCCGGTGCAAACCCTATGCTCACAATCAACTATAAATGTGGGGAAAGCATCGAGACCAGCAACCCCTTTCCAATAACGATGCACAAATCATGACTATACATCAAACATTCCTGGACGAAAAGTAGGGAGGCGGGTGGGTCAAATTAGACAAACGTCTGCCCCTTTATGCTTTCGCAAACGGAGTGCGGGATCAGCTTAGGATTCTCCTGAGGGACGCGCGCCAGTGCGCGCTGATTGGTTGATTTGATTCTCCCCACGGGAGTAATTAACATGTCCTTGCATAAATTAGCCTCCTCTAATGGGAGGCCTCCGTGTGCTGTTGTCTTGCACAAAGTCCAGTATGCAAATCGGCTGTGCCAGATGTGCACACCATCATTTATGCAAGCAACAACACGGAGACAAATATAGATATGAAAAAGGCCAAATGGATGACGTTTGTTTATTATGGGTAACCAGTGTATAAGCCTTTTTGGCACACTGTAATATTTAAATAAAAGAAATGTGGACTCTACAACCCAATGCCAGGCCTGTGACTGAGCCCATACTAGTCTCCTGAACATCAGGCTGTTAGAGCCCACATTTCAACATATAAAGCAGCAGCGGTATTCCTAGAACAATTGAAAGGAATGACATGTAATCACAGCAGAGCTTGTTATGTGTAGAGTTAATTTTAAAGCCAACATGATTAACTAAGCCAACATGATTAACTAAAAAGTGCCTTTCTGAATACCACGCTATCTGCTGCCAAAAACACTAAATCTACAATTATACTAATACCAAATGTGGGGGTATTTCGCCACAGGTCACCGAACATGTGACCCCCCCACATAAACAAACCAGGCCTAACCGAAATCATATTATCCTTTTAAGCTATTCTGATGTACTTCTTAAAAGCATCTGATGTCCATCTGCCTGCCGCTCTTATCTGCGCGTCAGATTCACCCCGCAATGCTGCTGCGGTAGCTGCCCCAATGCGGAAGCTGTGGCCCTTAAAGGCACTAGTTTGATATCCACAGAAACCCAGCAATCGCTTTAAAGACACATCAAATTCACTGCGTAGCATTGGGGAGCCATCCGCATAGGCAAATAAAGATGATTGTATCTGACCTCTACCTAACTGAAACTCTCTCATAAAGGAAGCAAGGTATATGGGTGAACCAGGGATGCACTCACCTCTCACCTGGAGAGACTGCGGACCCTGCCGCGTGCTATGTTTGAAGCGACGGAAGGAAATTGATATTAGATCTCCTGACATTAACATGTCACCCAACTGCAAACATCCCCCTACCTGACTCCTTGATCGCGGTACCATTTCTCCCACTCGCAAATAAGCCTTGAAAGCTAGCACCATCATGGCACGGAGCATTAGACATTTATAACGGGATGTAAACACGGTGGGCAATGCAAGCACAAGACGAGTGAGAATAGGCAGAGTGACAGGCAGGCGGACATCAGGGACAGATCCAAGATTACGAGCACCTGCCAAGGCCTTGGCTACAATAAAACACTTAGATGGGTCATCAAAACCATGAATCTTGTGAAAATAAGCAACGGCTGACACAATTGACACAATGGATGCTGGGGCAGCTCCACTAGAATGCAGATGTGCTATAAAGAGTAACATTGTCGACACTGAAGCCGCAGCTGCGAAGATAAACCAAGCGAAGCATTAAACAAAACAAACTTGTTCCAAGACCGTTCATAATGAGCACGTGACGACGGCGCTATAGAAGCCTGCAGTAGCTGGTTCAAAGAGTCCCTAAGCCGGCCGGGGACACCCGGTAAGGCACCCTCACTGGGTTGACTTCTGCCCATGGCGCCAATTCCCGGAACCTGTCCACCTGTGAACGGGATAACTTATCAGTGAGAGTGTTAAATCGCCCTGGAATGTGGCGCGCTGCAAAATTGATATTATAATGCAGGCAAGCCAATACCAGTGGGCGAAGTAAAGCCATGATGTGGGGTTCGCGTGACGTCTGGTTATTAATTACCGGAACAAGTGCTTCATTATCCGTAAAAAAGCAGACACTCTTGTTTGCCCAAGCATTACCCCAAACGTGTACGGCTGCCATGATTGGATATAATTCTAAAACAGCGACATTGAGTGAACGCCACGCCTCTGGCCACAGGCCCCAAAACCATTCTACTCCACACAAAGCCCCATAACCTATTCCCCCCGCAGCATCAGTGTACAGCTGAAGATAGTCACCTGTTATGAAGTCATCATCCAAGAAGAAAGATTTGCCATTGAAATGTTGCAAAAATTCTAGCCACACTTCTAGATCAAGTTTTGCCTGCCTCGTCAAGCGGATATGATAATGTGGCTTACGTACGCCGATTGTCAAATCGATTAAACGGCGTAAAAATGGTCTGCCGGGTTTGATTACAGAACATGTGAATCCCAAAAACCCGAGTAGCTGTTGTAACTCCTTCAGTGTCACCTTCTGTCTGTCAAGAAAAGTCACTAGTAATGCCCTGGCTTTATCCAACTTATCCTCTGGAAGCCTAGCCTCTTGGTTGACTGTATCTAGAATAATTCCTAGAAAAGGGATCGAGGTGGACGGGCCAACTGTTTTATCAGGTGCTAGCGGTACCCCAATTTCCTTGCAAAGGTTAACAAATGCCATCAGATCCTGATTACACTTATCTGCTGAATCAGACACAATTAGGAAATCATCGATCACGTGAATCATTGCTGTCACACCCAGTTTGACCTTTGCCACCCACTCTAGAGCCGTACTGAAACACTCAAAAATGGCGCATGAACTAGAGCAGCCCATAGGCAAAACAGCATCCATAAAATACTGTCCCCTCCACCTAAATCCCAACATTGGCCTATCAGCTGGCGAGACTGGTATGATACGGAAAGCCGATTCGACATCTACTTTAGCCATGTACACAGGTTTTGGCGAATCCGTAATAACATCAATGGCATCCTGAATTGTGGCATAAGTGACAGATGATATATCCTTTGGAATGTAATCATTAACAGATGAACCTTCTGGGTGTGACAAATGGTGAATCATTCTAAATTCACCTGGGTTCTTCTTAGGGACAACACCTAGTGGGGAGATTCTGTAGTTATGACAGGAAGGAGGAACGTCATAAGGCCCCAGCACCCTGCCTAATAACAGCTCTTTCGCTATCTTCTTATCTATAACTTGTGAATATTCATCAGCAGATTTTAAATTGCATACATTGACATCAAACTGGGTTGGCAAGTCAAAACAACCTATTTTAAAACCATGTGAAAACCCATGTACAAGATACTTACGTAGGTCGCTGTCATAACCAGTCAACCTTTCATGCAAAACTGCAGGAGAAACCGGGGAGGGCAACTTACCTCCTGACCCAGGGGGGTGAACCACTGGCAGCTGGTTGTCTACCTGGGAAAAGTGTGTTACTTGAGGGCCCTGGTCTACCTGGGGGGCCTGGTCTACGTGGGGGGCCTGGTCTAACTGCGGGGTCTGGTCTAACTGAGGAGTTTGGTCGAGCTGGTGGGCTTGTAACTGGTGGGCTACTGGACTGTGGGCGTTTCCCCATGGTTTGAAAGCACCGTACAGCGGGATGGCCACTGCCGCCACACGACTGGCACTTGTGTGCAAAGTAGCAAGAGGCTTTGTCACACCACTCCCCCCGATTGTAGACAAAGCAGGGACCGACATATATGGACCGGGCCCTACCCTTGCTTGGAAAGGGAGAACTTGCCGGGCGTCTAGCTGTCTGGGACGCTTTCAACCATAACTCCCAGTTGATGGAGTCCCAGGACCACCCCCTGAGATAACGCAGGGACCTAAATGCTTCATCATAGGTCTGCCAGTCACCCCCTTCCTCAGCCAGTCCCCGGATTATCTCTGCATACTTAAGCATTTTAACTGCGAGCGATGTATTGGTTGGGAGCAAGAGGTATACAGACATATACAAAGTAAATGCCTGCAGCCACCGCTCGTAGGTAATGATTGCATGGCTAGCCCTGTTGGGGGATGGGCTTGTGGACACACCAGAAGTTGGGTGTGCAGTACCCCCATACATAGCCTGGCTATACTCCTGGTGCTGGAGGAGTGTTGGCTTCAACATTATTGACAGGTCAATGTATTCGTCTGCCCAAATCTTTGCCCTGAGCCCATCGGGGATCCGGGCATCCAGAGGAAGGGAGGCGGATGCACATGACTCTATCATTACCCGAGCGGGGCCAGGCAACAACTCGAATAACTCTGTACCTGGTACGGTGTTAGTGTTTGGCCATGGGGTCACCCTTGCGTTGCCCTGGCAAGCCGACATGGGTGGCACAGTTTCGTTCGCGGCCAAGGGACGTGTCACTTCTGGGAAAGGACCGTGGCCGGAAGAGGCTGCCAGCTGGGCGGCGCTGCCAAAGGCGGCTGACACAGACGCCAATGCCGGATCTGGGCGCAGCACTGTTGGGGCCGGACGCAAAGCCTGCACCATCGAGTGTATCTCATGAAGCATCTTTTCCGATGCCGCCATCCGCCGCTCCATGTCCCGCTCCCACGCAGATTGTGGTCCGACTGGCCCGAGTGTGCCATTTACCATTGCCTGCAGATCGGCAGCGTCCTCGAAGTTCTCATGGACCGAACACTGCAATGGAGGCGTGCCCAACACGACGGGTGGTGGCGGGTAGGCGTGCAAGACGGGCGGTGGCGGCATGCCCCCCGAAACAGGCGGTGGCGGGGCGGCCAACGGGACAGCTGCGGCAGCCGTTCGCGAACGTGTCTGCCGAGTCAGCGATGCCCGACGCGCCGGTCGACCACGTCCACGTGGAGCTCGAGGCATTCTACAAATCAAATAACACCGCAGACAATCTCACAGTAGATAGAACAAGAAACGTTAGATATAGTGAATCTGATTAATGTAGACAAACACTGTCCGCAACAACGCTATCCATCCCAAACCGGAGCATTTTCAATATACCACAAAGTTACTTGTGCCACCAACCAATGTAAATTGTCAGACAAACTGCCAGTATGCATACACTGCATAAGTAGATGGGTATACTTGTTGAAAACATTATGACACAATGGTTCATACACAATATAATAACACAATGTAGAATAGTTGCTTGTGGCCGTCATAACTAACAAAAATCCATCCACTCTTGGTATGTAAGTCTACACACAATTTAGAATAGTTGCCGGTGGCCCTCCCACCAAAACGTATATAAATACGACAACTGTATAGCATAAAGTTTACCGGCCTAACAAACAGATATCCTTCCAGGATATGTCAGTCAGAGTCTACACACAATTTAGAATAGTTGCCGGTGGCCCTCCCACCAAAACGTATATAAATACGACAACTGTATAGCATAAAGTTTACCGGCCTAACAAACAGATATCCTTCCAGGATATGTCAGTCAGAGTCTACACACAATTTAGAATAGTTGCCGGTGGCCCTCCCACCAAAACGTATATAAATACGACAACTGAATAGCATAAAGTTTACCGGCCTAACAAACAGATATCCTTCCAGGATATGTCAGTCAGAGTCTACACACAATTTAGAATAGTTGCCTGTGGCCCTTCCACAAAAACGTGCCTAAACACGACAACTGTATTAGTGTATAGCATAAAGTTGACCGGCTAACAAAATCCCTGCCATGTCATGCCTGTAAGAGTCAACACACAAATTTAGAATAGTTGCCTGTGGCCCTCCCACCTAAACGTGTATAAACACGACAACTGTATCGCATAAAGTTTACCGGCATAAACAACCAATTCCTTCCAAGTCATGCAAAAAACGCTGAATCCACCAATACTGCATTCAATGTTGACATATTATCGCTCAAAAACAACAGAATGTATCCCCGCGGTTATACCAGATCTATAAGTACTCATTGCGTAAAAACTCAACCGAAAATGTGCATCCGAATGCCATGACAATGCACCACGCCATCATCGATGTTGGACATTAAAATATTTACTCGATGACGCGCCCCGTGAAATTAACCAAATATTGCTCCCACTGCGTGAATAATGGCACCCCGCATACTACGGTAAAACCTATAATTCCCAATGTCTGAGAAATGGACTCCGTCCCTGCGGAAAACAGGCCGAATACTGTTCCACAGGCGTTTATGCCGCCAGAAAGAAATTCCGTCAGTGTCGGAACAAAACGCATCAAGGTACTGATTGATCTGGACAACCCGCTCCGCTCCTACCGCGTAACTCGAATTCCGCCATCTTTGCCGACGACAAACCTGACACAACAACGCGGCGTACGCCCGTACCGAGCAATCTCACAGCGAGACGTTGGATGTCAATCGCAATAATGATTGGGTTCGGGTAAGATCTCCCATCGAGACCATTACCACCCAAGTGGATCACGATGACATCCGCCCGACACGAAACTATCATGGCCGGCGCCAGGAACGTCTCCAGGGTCGCCCCACGATGACCGAGAAACTGGACATCGCACGGGCGGCCCTGAACTTTGAATCCGGCAAACAGATCTGCCGATTCTCCGAACGTACGCAGCCATGAAACATGACTATGACCGATACACATAACAGAAATCGGGGAACACGCCGACGACATGATAGGGCCGACGACGAATTCAAACTACGAGATGACAAAATGGCGGAACCCGAATCGTGATAATTAAACGCAAATCAAATATAAAACGAAAATACTCAGCTCAATCCAGCTGAGAGACGTTCAAATCACCTCGATGCAGCGACGAATCGTAGCTGAACCAACGGACGAGAAGAAACAGATGATCGTGCAAAAATTAAGAACCAATACAAACTCGTATCAAATTAGACAAACGTCTGCCCCTTTATGCTTTCGCAAACGGAGTGCGGGATAAGCTTAGGATTCTCCTGAGGGACGCGCGCCAGTGCGCGCTGATTGGTTGATTTGATTCTCCCCACGGGAGTAATTAACATGTCCTTGCATAAATTAGCCTCCTCTAATGGGAGGCCTCCGTGTGCTGTTGTCTTGCACAAAGTCCAGTATGCAAATCGGCTGTGCCAGATGTGCACACCATCATTTATGCCAGGTGACCCGGTCGCTGTGATGAGGCGATGCCGTCGCACGCAACTTGATTGCTGTCTGATCGCCTTGTGTAAATGCTACATAGCTGCGATTGTATCGCTTGCAATGCCATTGCTTCGTCGCTCTGACGCCGTCGCTTACAATAGAACTGGCTCTATTTCCAGACGACCATTGCCTCGTCGCATGTAATCTGTCCAATCACAGTCAACACACATGACACATCTAGAAATAGAATAGCCTTCCGAGAAGTAATGGCTGCATTGATGCGTAACATCACGTGACTCCTTGTGGTCACCTGACACTTCCCGTCTCGAGCAACTACACTGCGTTGTGTATACACATGACCCATGTCACTTACGATTTATATCACATGCGATATCATTCGGCCTTGACATTTCTTAATGATGTCAACATCGCCTCGTTGTGGTGACAGCGCCACCTGGAGTAAAGCCTGTTTTAGTATGAGAATAGTATAGGTTGGATGAGAGAAAGTATTAACATTCACAGACAGTGCTGTGGCAAAAGAATGAAACACAATATCAGTAAAATTTACTATTTTTTAATTATTGTTACTATAAATTATTCTTTCTGGAGTGGTAAATAGATTTATGTTTTGTAGTTGTTTTTAAAATGGTTTTGAGTTGTAATGACATTTGATGTATTTATAGATTTGTTATTTTTATTTATTTAATATATTATTGTTGTGAATTGTATCTTCTAAAGCTGTATATAGCTGTGTAGAAGTATGTGTTTCTGATATCTAAATATCATGCTTTAAACATGACATCATTACCGTGGTGAAATAGAGATTTTACTACTTTAATTACTACTTAATTCGGAGTATGTTCAATAGATTTACCCAAGTTACAATTTCATTGGTAGAAGTCATCAGCAAAAAGAAAGGATGATCCGCTTGAGTCAGACACTGGTCCGCAAGAAGACGATGAAGACAGGAAGACAGAGGGTGATAGGAGAGCCTCGCTTGACATTCCAACAGACATCTCCACAGAGGTGAGAGGTTATCACATGATTGTTTTGTTTGGCTCATTCTCACTAGGTGGCGCATGTTTGAAATGGCTCACTTTCCGTGTAGAATCACTCGTACCATAATGACTGTAAATATTCAGATACCAAACAATAATTAACGTTTAAGCTCTCCAAAAACACAAGGCACAGAAAATAATTCAGAAATGCTGACCGAATATTTACGAACACGAACAAACTCTGACGTTGTGTCTCATTTATTAACTACACATGCTTTTAATAGGGCTTTTTAATGTGGTTGGCGAGACGTTATACTTTATAAAAGATCACTAATAATTGGTGTCTGATTACGTAGGAACACAGACAAATTACTTTTAACAGAGGTTTCCAAAAACATAAGATATAGCAAAATTATTTATTTTGTAGATTTTTAGGGTGTCCAAAAAACAGTGTCTGAATACAGTCATAATACATACAATCGTAATATATTCAGTCGTAATACATACAGCCAATACATACAGTCATAATACATGCAGTCATAATACATACAATCACAATAATACGGTCATAATACATACAGCCAATACATACATAATACATACGGTCATAATACATATGGTCATAATACATACGGTCATAATACATACGGTCATGATACATAGGGTCATGATACATAGGGTCATAATACATACAGTCATAGTGGTGTTGTTTTAAACACATCCAATTACAGAAGGTATAAAATATCTTGGTAGGGCTTAATATGACCTACTTTGGACGCCTTTGGAGATGAGGATTGATAACTTAACCGTATAACTGTCCAGTTGTAGTGGATACCGGATATAGGTTCAGTTTTTTACAAAATTATTCTAAGATGACATGAGCAAAACATTGAATAGCAGCTCAATTTTAAACCATTTACAAGTTAATTTTTCAACTAAAGTTTTGGCATACTTCCCACAGAGTGCAGTGATCAACATTGAGTTGACGCGACCAGCGGATGGGTCCCTCGGCTTCAGTCTCATCCAGGCGGAGAAAGGACGAACTTGTGCACTTCTTGTTAAGTGTCTCTCACCAGGGGGCACTGCTATGCAGGACGGCCGGTTGCGAGTCGGTGACAGGTTGCTGCAGGTTCGTGATTTTTGTGGGGGAGGGAAGGGAGAGGAAAGAGAGAGAGGAGATAGGAGGAGCGAGGGAGAGTGAGCCTTAGAGAGAGGGAGATAAGGGGAGGAGGGAGGGAACAGAGAGAGGGGGAGAGAGAGATAGAGAGAGGGGGGAGGGGGAGACAGAGATAGAAGAGAGAGAGGACAGAGAGAGGGGGAGGGAGAAAGAGAGGAGAGAGAGGAGAGGGAGAGAGAGACAAAGAGAGGGGGGAGAGGGAGAGAGGGAGAGAGAAGAGAGAGACAGAGAGAGGGGAAAGGAGAGAGAGTAGAGAGCGGAGAGGGAGAGAGAGGTGAGAGAGAGAGAGAGAGAGAGAGAGAGAGAGAGAGAGAGAGAGAGAGAGAGAGAGAGAGAGAGAGAGAGAGAGAGAGAGAGAGAGAGAGAGAGAGAGAGAGAGAGAGAGAGAGAGAGAGAGAGAG
>CM034535.1:20701563-20753741 GCA_020002185.1 Paraescarpia echinospica | reverse complement strand
GTTTTCTTATGCGAAATGCTAACAAAACGGTCAGATTATAAACAAATAAACAATAATGAATGCTGGCTCGTTCAACGGCAAACACCTACGACGTAGATTCGTGGAGAAAACCATGAGATGAGCAAATGGAATGGAAGCAAGACATGGAGATGTTGATGATGCTGAAGTAACACAATTTTAAAAATAAATATCGTGATGCATATCGTATTGTGACTCGGGTATCACGATACGTATTGCATCATGGGGATACTGTATCGTTAGAACCTTTGAAGTGACTGTGGACATCACACTGACCTTGGTACACACAGACGCATGTGTTCCATCAACTCTCCCTCAAACATTGCTGGTGGGCTCTGCAGCATGCAGGTCATTGACTGAAACAAACAAACCAGTAAAACTGTTAGTGTTTTAACCCTTTAGACACCGACCGCCTTCAGCTGGCCGATCTGTTGTGATCCCAATTTTCTGCCCATAATGCTGCATTCCAATCGACTCGTGTTTTGCGCAAATACAATTTTGTGACCTCTACGTGACCCAGTTGAATAAATTTACAAGTGGTGAAATCAGGCTGCTTCTGACTTTTCAAATCCACCAAGTCGCATGCACAGTACACACGAGGTGCTTGAAATGCAGCATTAGCTGAACTGATACAAGTTGTGCTGTCTACTTGATAATTGCTTGCTATGTGTCATTTCAAGCATAATCTACTTGCGACATACTAGAGGTGTCTGTTGTACAGCTTTGTATTTGATGTTCTTAAGTTAGCATCATTTGAAAACATTGGGCAGAATGTGTACGAACAAGCGTTGTGGGAATCTGAGTGCATTTCATTCAAATGTCATGGTGCTTAAAGGGTTAGCTACACAATCCTTTCGATGCGCAACAGAAACATCTAATACAAATCAAACTCTATAAAAACATAAACAAATAATTTCTACATCTATATTGTGAATTATGGTTTTCTAGTGTAGCATACATATCTGCAATTTAACAGGAACTACGATTTTACAAAATATCACTTTTATCTGTATTGTAAATGATGGGTTTCTGAAAAGAATTTCTCCATTTTTTACTACAACCGTTTTTGAAATACCTCTTTATGTTTGAAATAGAAACACCACCTAACATCATTATTCCTAATTCAAAAGGCTATTTCTGACAACCACATACATTCAAAATATTTGACATCCTCTCCTATGAACACACCACTGTGGCCAGTCAAACATTAAAACATAGTTCAATTTTTTTTCTCAAATAAATTTTCTCAAAAAAATTATGACACATTAGAAAAACAACAGGTGCAAAATTCAAAACAAGCACTGGATTCTGCCGGCCATTACTTATTGCGCTGTACTGCTGCTGGTAACATCCCGCCAAGACCTACCTGCATCATCTTCAGAATGGCCATCTCATTATACATGCGACTGTTCTCGTGGGCGTGTTGACAGCCTTTCTGTTTCTCATAGCCGGCCTCATTGTAGTAAGGTTCACCAACAAGGATAAGGCCTGGTGGTCATATTACAATGGTAAGGGATGGTTTTCTCAAAAGTTTGCAAGATACCAAATAAATGTTTAGTATTGGTTCAAAGCAACTCCACTCCCACCCCACCAACACGTGGTGTTGTGCTTTTTATGATCCATTATAATTATGATTTCCTGGTAGCGATCGATTCTTGGTAAAACGGATATAATGTCACCACGGTGCTCTCTGGCGAATGTTTCGCCACTCAATTTATCACATAAAATATAAATAATTACCTTTGTGTTTTTTGAAACACCGCCAGTTGGTTGACCAGAGGCTAATGGTCAAATGAAGCATATGAACACAGAAAGAGGCGGCTGGACCTTGGTGGCTGGGAGGAGATATATTAATAATGCCCAAAATTAGTGTATTTATATATAAATGTATCCACCTTCTGTAGCTGTGTACAAAGCTATACAGCTACGTCAGTCTCAGCGACATCACTGCATAGGGAACGACAACCCTACATTTGGTAATACGCACATGATTTCAAAAAAATTTGGCGCATATACACCAATACTACTAACAATCTACCATATCAGAATTTCAAAACATGACTGGTATCCCCAGGTTAGCTGCATGTTGTAGTGGTGGTGATGACCTAACAGGCCATTTATTCACATATATGACAAACCTGACACACGAGTACGTACCTTGAATGGAAATAAGCACCTGAAGTAGACTTGACTTGCTTGTCCACATCTCTGTGCCCTACAATAGGACAGCAGCAATGTAGCACACAACTCAATTTAACACAAAAGTACAAAAACATCTGTATGCAAAAGGAATACAGTAGTTACATAGCACTTCTCAACACTACAAAGGTAAAAAGTTACTATGAAACATTTAAATTAGACATCACATTTAAAGGCGTTTCCGAATAATCTATATATCAATAGGCTAACTATACATCAAAGGAAACGCATCTCTTCCATGGCACTAAGGTACTATCGCCTCTTTCTATGTTCATTTTCACTTCTTTGGACCATTGACCGCTAATCTACCAATTGGTGATATATTAGAAAAAACACAAAAATAATCATTTAGAATGATTTACATTGTATAGTAAGATATTTCCCAGAGGGCGCCACTGCTACGAATGTAAGATCAAACTACTATAATGATGACAACAGTCGGCCCTGGTTTGATGCTCCAAGGGTGGGTGAAACCTAGTCTCACAGATTACTCTTGCGCAAACCATTTCAAGTTATAAATGTAGATATAGTGGAACCTCTCTAATAAGGTCACCTTCGAGACTGGGCAAGTGATCTGAATAGAGAGGTGATCATATTAGCGAGACTAATTCCCTACTCTCTGATCTTATGTAAATCACTTAGGACTACCATAGTGACTGTAATTATGAGGTGTCTGGATTACCGAGATGATCATAAAGCACGGTTCTACTGTACCCAGCACTGGGTCTTCTTTGACTGTCATAATGGCATCAGAAATTTAGAAAATCATTGACAACACATACTTTTCCAGCCCATGTGCCGAGCAGACTGACACAGACTTTGCCGTCCTCGTAGAGATTGGGATTGAGCCGGTCGTTACAGTACGAGATGTAGTGGAAGTCTGGCGGCATGTTTGGGTACTCATTCGGCAGATGCACGTCAAAGAAGAACAAACCATCCTCGTATGGTGTCTTTGCCGGGCCAACGATCATCACCGAGAACAAGTCCTGTTGGTATACAACAAATATTGCCGTAAACCAACTTTATCTGTTTCTCATTTTTCAATACGTTTCTAATACAAAAAAATATATTGAATGTATACTGCCTGCGAAATTGCGGTTAGTAAAGCCGAAACATTGCTCAAAATTTCAATGTTGCACAGACACCCGATGTTAAGCACAAGTTCCTGGATTACAGGCATAATCGGCCTGGTTTCCGCAATCAAAACAGGATGTTGGATGATGTACAACTGATTTAGTGAACTTCCTGCTAATAATTAACACCACTTCACTGTGATGCTTTATTACAGGTAGAGGAACTGACAAGGTTACTTTAAGAGTAATTTATTAATTGTTTTTTATTAGCAGATCTATGCAAAAGATACAGAGAGAATTCTCCCAACTTGTTTGGTCTAGATACAACAACACAGCGTTGTTGTACAGGGTGACATGACTATTACTAGGCTAATGACCAAGATGACATGACTGTTACAACGTTGGGGACCAGGGTTGCCTATTACTTCAGTGATGTGATGATGACCAAGATGACATGACTACTATTAGGGTGACACAAACGTAACAATGACCTGGGTGACGTGACAACACACTGATTATACGCAGTGTCACTTTTGATATTACATCACCTGAATAAATATAATTAATTCTTTGAGATTGCATAGTGATACACACCATTCGGTCTTCATAACCCTTGACAAAGATTCCCTTCGGTAGACTTGTCCGAAGCAACTTCATCTGCAGAGAAATATATTTGTAAATATTATTTATGTAACTACCACAGCTGTTACCACAAACTATCCACAGTAGTAGTGTTAATTATTTTCATGACAAAACGATTCTAAACAAGTCTAAGAGAAATTTATGAATTCATAAGAAATTACTCTCATCCAGATGTTAGACTGGTATGTAACTATAATCGAGCTAGCATACATGTGTGCGTGGTGTGCATGGTGGGTGTGGTGTGTGAGTGGTGTGTGTGTGTGTGCGTAGTATGTGTGCGTGGTGTGCATGGTGTGCGTGGTGTGTGCGTGGTGTGCGTGGTATGCATGGTGTGCGTGGTATGTGTGCATGCATGCGTATGTGTTGCTATATGGTCATACATAGACTTATATTATAATATTATACATCAGCAATCACATAACCGTTCTCTAGGTTCTAAATTCCCCAATTTACCTCTTTCCGTACTGCAGCAAAGAAAGACTTGCGGTCAGTTGGCTGCTGGTCAAAATACTTGTATTTTTGTGAGTCAGGTGCCGTTTCTTCTAATGTGAATCCTGCAGACAGCCAGATCATAAAACTAACACATTATCTACATATCTATCTATATAGCTATCTTTAAGTACATAAACCAGGACCTTGCTTGACTGAGTAACAAAAGATAGTTGTGTAAATTACACTGAAAACTTCATTAGACAGACCAACAACAGGTTGGGAAAAACCCTATTATTAGACCGTGAAGTAGGGATGTGTATTATTCTATTTGGCTCTTTGTTCTCTCCACTTCTGTGTGGAGAGACAAATAGAACTGGCAAAACCAAGCATATATCATGACACTGTAATTATCCTGAAGATTAAACCATTAATGGCTTGTAAGCTTTAGTAATATTCGTACACTGCACCATTTTACAGCACGTTACAGAAAACAGTTACTTGAAAATTATTGTGTGAATACTTAATGTCGCAATGTACAGTTTAATAATAATCTACCAAAGTAGCTAGCCACATGTATTATATCGTTTATGACAGCCACATGTATATATATATATATGTGTGGAGCGCAGTAGCACAGCGGTAAGAGCTCCGGACTCTCGACTGAGAGAACGCGGGTTCAAATCCTGTGCGGCGGTGTCGAACCTTGGGCAAGTTCGTTTACTCTACATTGCTTCAGTTCACTTAGCTGAATGAATGAGTACCTAGCTATAGACAATGGTGGATATTTGTGTAAGAACAATTTTCGCGCATTAATTGCAGCGTGGCTGAATGCTTCCCAGAGAAGTCTAGATGGTGTTCGATTGAACAGGTCTGCCAGGGAGTAAAGTGTAAAGCACTTTGAGCAGTCATGAGGACTGGATACTGCACTGTATAAGAACTTACCTTTTTATATCACATATGAAACTAAAACGCTGTGATAAGCTGCCACAACATATCAACAAAAGAGTAACATGACTTCAGAAGTTCTTTTACCTCAATGTTTCTCCTTTCAAACTTTTCATAAGTTTACTTTGTATATTTAATTTGTATAATTAATAGTGCATTCATCATGTTTGATTTGTTTGAATAAACTATTTCGACTTGACTTGACTAACAGCAGAACAGTAATAACTGATTTTCTTAAATTTAATCATTCACACTAAAACTTGAACTCATCAGAACTTCCTACCGAATACACAACCTACCTCTGAGGTTGCACTCCAATTTGCTACGTATTTCCGCCGGCGTCTGTGGTGTCTCTGGGGTTGTCATGGCAACGGCATCCAAGGATGATGATTGGTCGGCATCAGCCAAGGGCAGTTGCAGTTTTTGCATTGGTTTCTCGGACGACGTTTGCTCCACTGAGCAAGGATCATTATCCGGTGATGGCACAAACGCAGGTTGTGCCTCGTGAATGCCCAACATTTCCGGCGGTGCTAAAATGTTGCTGTCTGTCATCGGACTGATGTGGTGAACCACCCCGGCAACGAGGGTGCCTGTACTGCCCGTGTCCTTGACTGTATCTGGGGTGTGTGCCTCCCGCTTCTTCAGCTCGGCCATAGCAGCTTCAATCTGCTTTGTGAGGATCTGACACACTAGACAACACAGCTCGTGCGCCTTCTTACTCAGTGTCAGCGACACGGCGCTATCGTCCGATGACGCGACAGCATCGTCTAGTGACACACCAGTGTCATCCGGTGACTTCCCTGCCATGTCCTTTGTGTCTTTTAGCGGCGTCGTTTGAGCTGCGTCACCGACGCCCCTATCAGCAGCAGTTCCGTTATGCAACACGTCCATTGGAATGTTGTCCTTCCCATCCATCGCACAAATTTCTCCACAATCACCTTTGTCAATCACGTCCTTCCCCGTAGCTTCACCAGTCGTCGCCATAGCAACCGTTGCACCCTCATGAATGATGGCAGTGTCACCATTCTCCGAGATTTGTGCCTCCGTCGGTAATCTACCCGCCTCCCCCTGGTGCTGCTGACGTGTGTTCAACTGGTACTTTTCGAGCACTTTACGCCCCAACTTTGCTGTCTTCTCTCGCTTCAGATCGCCACGAATGGCTGCGATGAGGTCGAGAAGCATCGGCGTGTTGAAGTAGGAAGACGATAGCAGCGAGTCGAGCTCCCGACACTCGCGGTACGCATGCAGGATCTCACGATACACAGGGATCGAGTTGAGTTGGGGCGTTGAAGGAGACAGGACCTGGCAAATCTTGATGAGAGACATCCGCACTGCGTCTAGCTGCTGGTTCGTCTGCAGCAGTCTGTGGGCTTCATCGCTGCCTTGGCAGGTCCTGTTGCTGTCCTCATTCTCACTGGAAACGTAATTAATAAATAATCAATACACATAATAAAGTAAGTCTATTTTTTTAATATATTCATGACAATTGACCTATCCATCACATAACCTGTTGCCTAGCAAAAGGTCCATCAATCCATACAAAATTGGCCTCATAGTTACAGATCATTAAGGGTTATGATGGAAGTAAAACGTTGACATGTTTAGTGGAGCCTATATGCATGCCAGTGAAGATAGACCTGGAAATAAAATATTCAAGAAGACCGTTTCGTGAAGATTGTATATATTAGTTAATGTGTTATTAAAAATAGGGTAGAATTTTATCCTGGTACTCCGCTATTTAGGCCGATTTCCAGTGGTTGTAGAAACCTTGCAGGAGAGTTGGTGAGCTGTAATCTCACATGTAGCACAGTTAAAGGTTGTTTAAGAAAGTGGGCACACATTTTCTGTTGTCATTTTGTCCCTACCACCCTCCTTCAGAATGGAAAGAAGAGATGAACTATGGTAAAACTTATATTTTTTTACAAGGTACATATACATAGCATGCATTTTGACTTAAAAACAGTAGCAATTAATCACATAATACTGATTGAATTGGAATGAAGTAATAGCTGCAACATGTATAGTAAAACATCTGAATAATATTCCTTATAATTTTGGCTAAATATGCCTAAGTTATTTTATTTTAATCCTAGACCATATTTTTATATTGCATTGATAATTATGTCTATTGCTGTTTTAAAGTTTCTCAGGTTCTGCCTGTGCAGTAGGGATTCCCATTACACGTTATAGTTACAGCCCACATGGAGGCATTCTGTTTGACACTGGGACAATGGCAGGCAGTGAGCCAATGCTAGTCCAATACACAGGCTTACAGCATAATATCTGACACCCAGGCCACTCTACTCAGCCACCCCAGTGGTCAGAGATAGGGCAAAGTCCACTATCCAGTTATAAATAGAGATCAGTGCAGGAGGCTTACAGCAGTATGGAAATAGTAGGAAAATTTAGCATTTTGGGAGGCCCTGAGATGCCCTTAGAATGATTCAATCAAATACAGATTTCTTATGTATAGCGGCACTACCACATGAAATGTCTGTGCAAAATCAGAGAAAAGGTTAGTGAAGAGTTTAAAAAAAAATTGGCAAATAGTGAAAATTTACCAGTTTCGGGGGCCCTGGGGGCCCTCAGATTGATTCTATCAAATACAGATTTCTCGTGCATAGTGGCAGTACCCTAAGATACATCTATGCAAAATTAGAGAAAAAGTTGCTGAAAGGTGTCTGAGATACGGCAGCTAACGGTGGACGCAGGGTGATGGCATAAATTCGTTGGATCTTCAGCCCAAAGGACTAAAAATGCCAAACATGTTGAATGTTCATACATTATGTCGTATATTTTGTTGACATTCTGGTCACAAAAGTGTTTCTTTATGGCAAAAACATAAGACAAAGTTTGTAAAGTGACAATTGTATGTGGGAATGTTTGATTTATGACTAGTAATCATCATAATAGTAATAGCAATAGTAATGTAATTAACATATATAGCCGTTTTGAACATTGTTGGCAAAGGCTAAAGCTTGGACTTCTTGTGTATTATTCCGATTGTCAGGTAAACAAACCACAACGTGGTGGATCGGTCAATTGTTAAAAAAATTTGCTTTAAAAATGCATGGCTGTGTCCATCTGTATTGCAAGTGTTACTTATTTAGTTAATGTGATGTCTTTAATTGTGCCAGCGGTGGTTGTATGGTTGTGCCAGCGGTGGTTGTATGGTTGTGCCAGCAGTGGTTGTATGGTTGTGCCAGCGGTGGTTGTATGGTTGTGCCAGAGTTGGTTGTATCAGCATTGGTTGTATGGTTGTGCCAGTGGTGGTTGTATGGTTGTGCCAGCATGTGTTGTATGGTTGTGCCAGCGGTGGTTGTATGGTTGTGCCAGCGGTGGTTGTATGGTTGTGCCAGCATTGGTTGTATGGTTGTGCCAGCGGTGGTTGTATAGTTGTGCCAGCAGTGGTTGTATAGCTGTATCAGTGGTGGTTGTATCAGCGGTGGTTGTACCGACGGTGGTTGTATGGTTGTACCGACGGTGGTTGTATGGTTGTGCCAGCGGTGGTTGTATGGTTGTGCCAGCGGTGGTTGTATAGTTGTGCCAGCAGTGGTTGTATAGCTGTATCAGTGGTGGTTGTATGGTTGTATCAGCGGTGGTTGTACCGACGGTGGTTGTATGGTTGTGCCAGCGGTGGTTGTATGGTTGTGCCAGCGGTGGTTGTATAGTTGTATCAGCGGTGGTTGTATGGTTGTACCTGCGGTGGTTGTCTAGTTGTATCAGCGGTGGTTGTATGGTTGTGTCAGCGGTGGTTGTATGGTTGTGTCACCGGTGGTTGCATAAGTTCGCAAAAAAGTATAACATTCATTATGTAATGGTGGATGTTACGTTAATGGTGGTTAATGGTGGGTGGTGATTTGGTTGTCACCATGTTTCGCCAAAAAAACAATTGTGCCACCTATGGAGTGAAAATGGAATCAACGCCAGTCTATCGTCATATCCATATATGTAGATCTGTGGAATTGCGGCTCACCGAGTCACGTTACTGGTCTCGCTCTCCGGCATGTTTACGCGCACTGTTTTGATGCGTTAATAAATGTTCTTTGCTGTTCGTTGATATACTAGTTGTCTATACTGGCGTGGTGGCAGCGGTGGGATACTCGTAACAAAATATACAATACACACTATCGCTAGACGCCAATTTCGCGACATTTTTGCTTGACCAATCCGAATGGAAAAAGAAGACGAATTCCACCCCGTTGCGGGGTCTAACCGATGATGACGAAAACGTCCCTGCGGCTAGTCGGCGTACGGCCACACAAAAGGTCACGCACCTTGACCTAATGCTTGGCCAAATCGCCAATTTCTGTCCCGTTATATCGAGGAATACAATCGTAAAGAACTCTGTTTCTATAAAATCAATCTGGCAAGCAATACGCTTACATTTCGGCTTCCAATCCTCGGGCGCACACTTCCTCGACTTCGCCGAAATCAAGCTGGAGGCGGACGAAAGTCATGAAGATCTCTTTCAGAGATTGATGGCTTTCGTCGAGGACAACCTGTTGGCCGTGGGAGGTGGCATATCTCACCACCTGGAGTTACCGTCGTCAAACGAGGACATATCCCCGTCGTTGGAGAACATGATCGTCCTCCAATGGCTCAAACTAATCCACCCTGAGCTACCCCGTCTAGTGAAACAACGATACGGGACAGAATTACGCAGCCGAACACTCGCAAGTCTGAAACCCGAGATATCGCAAGCATTAACTTCTCTCCTTGATGAGCTAACCGCTATCTCCGAAATAAAAGTCATGCGACAATCAACCACCAACCAACGGTCTGGCTCTTCTCAATCTCGTCGATATCAACGTAGTGCAAGCAACCCAACCACTCGGCGAGCCAAACAGTGTCCACTGTGCAAGCAAGCGGGTCGTGCCAGCTACGAGCACTACCTGAGCGAGTGCAGGTTCCTACCTGAGAACGACCGGTTGTACCTATCCAAAGCGCGCAATATAATCGGAGTGGACTGCGACGACGGCTCGGATGATGAACAGTCAGCTGGAGACGGAGACTGCACTGGCGACGTGTCGACCGTGGCATGTCGTGTGAACACAAAACAGTCGCCATTTTTCAAGTCATTTTACCGACATCATCCATTACGACTCACACTAGACACCGGTGCGGAGACAAACATGATCAGAGAGGCAGTCGCTAAAAGCATCGGAGCTAAAATCGGCAAAAGCTCACAGCTAGCGAGGCAGGCTGATGGTGTTACTCCGCTGAACGTTATCGGAGAAACACACCTGACCTTGTCGCGCGACGGAACTGACCTCCAACTCGATGCGCTAGTTGTTGCAGATCTCGACGTGGACGTACTCGCGGGCACGCCGTTCATGTCTACCAATGACGTATCCGTTCGTCCTGCCAGACACGAGATCACAATCGGTGAAACCACTGTCATACAGTACGGTTTCCAAACGTCAGGTAACGAGCAATATCACACCGTACGCAGGGCTCACGCATACGTGCTGCACGCACCCTCGCCATCTACCACGGTTTGGCCGGGTGAGTTCGTAGAGCTCCAGTTGCCCACAGCCCTAGACGACCAGACTCTGGCAGTCGAGCCACGCAGCTCTCCACACAACGAAGGTTGGCCAAAGCCTGGAATCATTGAGGCCGTCGGCAACAAAATACGACTCGTCAACACGTTGCCCAGACCACTAAAGCTGTTTCGCCACGAACACTTTTGTCAGGTGCGTCACACTGTCGCGTCACCGACCTGTGACACCGAATCTGAACCCGCTGTGAAGACTCGTAACATTGCCCACACCACTGACCTCTTCTCCGAAGCTATAGAGTTGGACTGCGACAAACAACTACCCGAGAGCATGCGAGGACAGTTCCGCAGTCTACATCAACAACACGACTCCGTTTTCAACCCGAGCATCGTGGGCTATAATGGACATGCGGGGCCTTTCACGGCAGTCGTCAACATGGGTCCGGTCCTGCCTCCTCAGCGCAAAGGAAGATGTCCTCAATACGCGCGCGAAAAACTGACCGAACTGCAGGAGAAGTTCGACGAGCTGGAGGCGGTTGGCGTGTTCCAACGACCGGAAGATGCCGGAATATCCGTCGAGTACCTGAACCCATCGTTCCTCGTTCGCAAGCCGAATGGAGGATCGAGGCTAGTTACTGCCTTCTCAGACGTTGGGAGGTACAGTAAACCACAACCGTCACTCATGCCAGATGTTGACTCTACCCTCCGCCAGATCGCGTGCTGGAAATACATAGTGGTGTCTGATCTAACCAGTGCTTTCTATCAGATCCCCCTAGCGAAGGAGTCAATGAAATTCTGTGGAGTGGCAACACCATTCCGTGGAGTACGTGTCTACACCAGATGCGCTATGGGGATGCCCGGTTCTGAGACCGCACTTGAAGAACTGATGTGCAGAGTACTAGGCGACCTTCTGCAAGACGGAGTTGTGGCCAAACTGGCCGATGACTTGTACTGCGGAGGAAACTCACCCGAAGAACTACTAGACAACTGGGGTCGCGTTCTCGATGCCCTTGATCTATGCGATCTACGTCTGTCGGCGAAGACACGCGTTTGCCCCACATCTACTACCATTCTGGGTTGGGTTTGGTCTCAAGGCACAATACGCGCCAGCCCCCATCGTATCACAACACTGTCGTCATGTGTACCACCACAGACCGTTCTCGGGCTGCGTTCCTTCGTTGGCGCTTTCAAAGTACTGGGACGTGTCATCCCGCAGAGTTCCAAGGTGCTCGCTCCTCTCGAATCACACATCGCGGGGAAGAAGTCTCAGGAGCCGATAAGCTGGTCCGAAAACCTCCACGAGGCGTTCTGTACAGCCCAGAAGGCCCTGTCAACTAACAGGTCAATCACCTTGCCAAGACCTGATGACCAATTGTGGATCGTCACCGACGGATCCGTCACACAGCGCGGTATCGGTGCCACTCTGTACGTATCACGCAACGGTCAAACCCTCCTTGCAGGATTCTTCAGTGCTAAACTCAAAAAGCACCAGGTGACTTGGCTACCATGTGAGATCGAAGCGCTCGGCATTGCAGCCGCAGTTAAGCACTTCAGCCCGTACATAATCCAGTCCAAGTCTAAGCCGTGCCTTCTCACGGACAGCAAGCCATGCGTCCAGGCAATCGACAAATTATGCCGCGGAGAATTCTCCTCCAGCCCACGCGTAACTTCGTTTTTGACGATCGTCTCGAGATACCAAGTCACTCTGCGCCATCTCTCGGGAGCCGCGAATGTGCCGTCCGACTTTGCCAGCCGAAACGCGCCGGAATGCATGGAGCCGCGTTGCCAGATATGCGCATTCATATCACGTATCGAAGAGTCCGTCGTCGGTAGCATCAGCGTCGAAGACATCGTATCCGGCTCTGCTCGCCTTCCATTCACGAGTAGGTCGGCCTGGTTATCAACACAAGCAGAATGCCCAGACTTGCGCCGCGTCCGTGCCCACTTGAAACAAGGCACTCGCCCATCAAAGAAACTAACCAAAATCAAAGACGTTAAGCGATACCTAACTACCTCAACACTGGCTCGCGACGGCGTTGTTGTGGTCCGACAAGACGTGCCATTCGCACCATCCAGAGAACTAATTGTCGTACCTCGCCAGGTACTGGATGGTCTACTCACTGCGATACATCTGAAGTTGAGTCATCCATCCAAAAATCAACTAAAAGTCGTAGTGCGTCGCAGTTTCTTCGCGCTAGATTTGGACAGCACAATCGAGCGCGTAACCGACATGTGCCATGTGTGTGCATCGCTGAAAAAGGTCCCTACAACGCTCACTGAGCAGACCTCAACTGACGCACCCGACGCCGTTGGGATCTTGTTTGCAGCCGACGTGATCAAACGCAATCGTCAACTAATCTTCGTCGTACGCGAAACCGTGACTAGCTACACGTCTACGTGTGTTATAGAGAACGAACGTCACGACGCCTTGCGTGACAGTCTCGCCCGTCTTTGCATAGAACTTCGCCCCATTGACGGACCATCAGCTGTCGTTCGGGTGGATCCCGCACCCGGATTCATCGCTCTCGTAGATGACCCAACACTACAACGATTGGGCATCAGTATCGAAATCGGTCGAATCAAAAACGCCAACAAAAATCCGGTGGCAGAGAAGGCAGTGGCGGAAGTGGAGGACGAAATACTCCGACAAGAGCCAGGCGGCGGCACTGTGTCCCCACTACTGTTAGCAGTCGCTACCTCGCGGCTCAACTCGCGAATCCGCAGCCGAGGCCTTTCGGCATGAGAAATGTGGTTCCAGAGAGATCAGTTCACTAATGCGCAGCTACCTATCGCTGACCGCATTCTCATCACGGAACAACAACAGTCGCGGGAACGGAACCACCCTCACAGTGAACTCGCGAAAGCCCCCCGTGGTAGAGAAGCTTCTACACACACAATCCACGTTGGTGACTTGGTATACATAACATCCGTTCGCAACAAGTCATCAGCGAGGGACAGATATTTAGTCACCTCCGTCGAAGGACGCTGGTGTTTCATTCGAAAATTCAGCGGCCACCAGCTTCGTGCATCATCATACAAGGTGAAACTCTCGGAGTGCTACTTAGTCCCCAATTCCAGACCAACAACCGTAGCCCCACCGCCCCATCACGACACTGGCAGTGATATCGAGTCCGATGAAGACGCCCCGGTGGTCTCGTTCGACGAGGCCCCTCAGACTCCGCTGACGATCGCTACTCCGCTGGAGGTACCCGTCCTACCAACTCCAACTGACGAAGTCGTAGCTGAAATCGACACACCGGCCGACACTCCACGACCTGTCCGCAGACGTGTCAAGCCCAAGTACTTACAAGACTATGTCACTTCATAAGCAGTTTGTGTGTTAATTGTTGCATCTTTACATTGTTTATCACAAAATTAATAGTCAGTTGACTTACTATAATTTGCTTAGAATAGAAGAGGACTTAAAGGAAAGTGGTCGCGCCAGTCTATCGTCATATCCATATATGTAGATCTGTGGAATTGCGGCTCACCGAGTCACGTTACTGGTCTCGCTCTCCGGCATGTTTACGCGCACTGTTTTGATGCGTTAATAAATGTTCTTTGCTGTTCGTTGATATACTAGTTGTCTATACTGGCGCAATGCACATTGACACTATTGTGGATACCATATCCTGGCTGCGTGTCTTGGTAGCTATATCAAGCCAGCTAAATCGTGTAAGTTACCCATTTTTTATTAGCAATATGCGCATTATTGAAATTTCCACATGTAATATCGGGGTGGTAAGCTGTTGTTTAAACTAGTACTAAAACTTAGACATTTTTGGACTTTGCAAACAGAGACCACCCCATAGTAACATACCCAGTCTCAGAATATGACATTTCGACTTCCTCCTCTGTTTCCCAGCTTGCATCTGACTCGTCTGCACTGCTATCGAATGAGTCAAAGTCCGACTCAGAGCTTGAGTCAAGTTCTGATAACTGGAAAAGAACATTGAAATGGTCAACATCTTTTTACACTGGGGATGGCAACAGTGAAATAAACATTTGTGTAATTTTCTTAAAGGAAATTAGATTACAACAATAGACTGAATGACTCCTGGCAAATGTGACTGAGTTGAGTCTAGGAAGACATGACTTTGTGCAAACACGACTGTGGTCAGCAGACATGACTCCGAGTTCAGTCTAGGTAAACATGACTCTGAGCAGACAGACCTCGACATTAACACTGGCCCGCTTGCCCGGTGCCTTTTTTGAGGTTGTTGGGCCAGTTCGGGCCACCTGTTTTCATATTTTACTGGCCCGCCAGGCCACTGGTTTCAATCCGATTGACAAACATCCTGTTTCCGGTAACCTGACCCTACCTAGAAAAATAGGACAACCCTTAAGCCTAATCTTTTTATTTGTTATTTAAATAAATGTTTGTTTTGTTACATTTTTGTTATAACTAATTAAGTAACGGCAAACTCAGAAGCGTGTATACGATGACGTGTATGCACTGCCAAACTCATTTGTATCCGCCCGCGTGATTGACGAATGGCGGGGGTCATTAATTATTCACCCAATAAGCGGTCTTGTTACATGTTGGCTACGGATGGCAGGCAATCTAAACTGTCTGCATAATAAAGATGAAAATAAAAAGCTTGTGCATGTAATATTCCATAATGGAAAGGCATCAAGGACATTTGTTCTACTGTCAAACATTTTGCTAAAGACCATGGCTGCAGCGGTGGATCTTGTAATACAGCTGTGCCTTGGGCGCAATGAGAGCAAAGACTCTGGACAGCGTTCATATTGTCGCAAACCGACGCATTGTTTTCATCAGCATCAGTCATCGCCAGTCATACACATGGTATCGGCATTCAGATGCACATTTATCTTCATTTAACTTTGCGTTATCACTTCTTCGCTAACTTAATTTCGTAAACGATGTGCACAAATAATTAAGAACTTCGGAAAAGTCAGCATGAAGTCGCTCCAAGCGAACCTTAGACTTTGTGGACTTCTTCAGTGAAGCGACCGACAGGCACCTCGGTATCAACATATTTTCTTAACAAAATCCAGGCCAGTAACTTTTTTGGGCAGGCCAGTAACTTTTCAAATCTACTGGCCCTCTGGACCAGTGGATACAAAACCTTAATGTCAAGGTCTGACAGACATGATTCCAGGCAAACAACCCCACACTGACACACCATTGAGTTAAGTCTAGGCAGACAAGTGTAAATGACAATGACCATACTCCACTCTTCACAGAAACCACAGCAGTGCCTCCACTGTGAAATATACTGAACACACAGCAGTGCCTCCACTGTGAAATATACTGAACACACAGCAGTGCCTCCACTGTGAAATATACTGAACGCACAGCAGTGCCTCCACTGTGAAATATACTGAACACACAGCAGTGCCTCCACTGTGAAATATACTGAACGCACAGCAGTGCCTCCACTGTGAAATATACTGAACACACAGCAGTGCCTCCACTGTGAAATATACTGAACGCACAGCAGTGCCTCCACTGTGAAATATACTGAACACACAGCAGTGCCTCCACTGTGAAATATACTGAACACACAGCAGTGCCTCCACTGTGAAATATACTGAACACACAGCAGTGCCTCCACTGTGAAATATTCCGTCTGATACCCCACAATTTGCGTGGAAGACTGACCTCGTCTCCCATGAGGAAGAGCTCCTGGGGATAGCACTGGGAACGCGTGCCGTCCACCCACTCTATGAGCATGTGACCATCACACCCCAGCTCCCTGACCTGCCCTGCCGCCACGCCCTGGTCATCTGCACCCTGCGAGAAACAAAACAAACCAGTAAGCAGCAACATATCAACGAGGAGGGAGGTGGTCTATTAGTTCCTATTGTAAAATCACTTTGCATAATAAAAACTACAGCAGAACCTAACTATATGGTCACCTCAATAATACAGCCACCTTTCAATTAAGGTCACCCTAGAGCAGTCCCAAATTATTTATGGAACAGTAACGTATAGGAAACCATTCCTGATAACACGGCCACCTCGCCATTCAGGTCACTTTTTGCCCTGACCTTAATAGAGAGGTTTCACTGGATACCTATTAAATAATTAAAGCATACTGACCGCTGAAATGTCTTTTAATTTTTTACTCATTTGTTACTCGTGAAATGTGTTTTATGAGACAGCTTATTTATATGGCAGTGTGGCAGTTTCGAAGGCGTGGCCCCAGGTCCGATTGCAAACGAGATGGATATGCGTATCACGTAATTCGTTATCATGTACTTGTCGGGTCGTGACCTTTCTCACAATTATCGGAGCTCGCTATTCAGAGATTTTAGTAAGAGCATGGCGATTTTTGTAAACACTGAACTGTTGAATTCAAAAGCTATTTCTGCTATCTAAAACATATTTTGGCGGTAGGTTCGTGTGAATACATGGCATGAAAAACACACAGAAATAAAAGTAGCTGGAAGCAGACCGAGATGGGCAGAACATGTGCACAGACTGAGTAAGGAAAGACTTGCACAGACAGCGTGTGAAAACAGAAGAGGATGGCAAAAGAAGACCAACGATGAGATGGAAAGACAGCGTGAAATGACATCTTGGGAGCACAGGTGCGAATATCCAAGAATGGATGACTATTGCGGAAGACAAAGATAAATGGAGAGTATTAGTAAGCAAAGCAGAAGAAGCTACCGAGTGACGTGGACCCCAAACACAAGGGAACAAGAGGAAGAATAATAAACAAAATGGCTGCATGCTCAGGTATGTGCCGGGTGTACCTTGAACCCGCCAACTCTGACGACAACTTGTCCGGGGCGGAACTTGTAGTCCGGGTGGTCTTTGATGTCGTACACACTCACTTCCTCCACCACTGTGCTCTCCGTCGGCCTGTCACATGACACAACATCCTTGCTGACAACACTTGTGTTCAACAATATCACCGCCAGAGGGCAGTCCTTCCACCTGGCGTTCTACATTGGCCTATTTTCCACGATCACGGAAAACGGATGGAATTCGGGTTTTGAAACGGAAATTCTATGATCGTGGAAAGCGGATGGAATTCCGTATAATCAACATTTTGAAATGGGATTTACGTTTTCGAACGGAAACTACATAAATGCTGAGAGTAGAATCACCAACACCATAAACGATACTGACTTTATTTTCAATATTTTGAAACAAACATAATTACTATGCAACTGTATTCGTATATTTTGGTGGATTTACGACACAGGATTTTTAAAACGCAGAAGGCAAATCGGTACGAAGTGTCATGGCGCCCATGCTATCTCGTGTCAACCGAAGTAAACAGGGAAGGCGTTAACATAAAATAACAAATGTTGTGATCGCTGTCTGGCTGTCCGCTAACTGCATTGAAGACATGTTGCTAATTAAATGTAGTTGTCACATCGTTAGAACACGCATAAGAGTACATATTTCGGTTTCGAACACAAAACATGAAGGAATAACAACAGCCTAGGTTACGCTGGCTCAAAGTGATAGTCTGCGTTTCATAGTTCTAACAAATTCCGTTAGATGGCATCATATGTAGCGCTAGCTAAAATGGTTGAACAAAGTTATTAGTGAAACTTATACATTAAGTACTGCTGCATTAGAGACAACCAGTCATTTATATGTTACTCAAGTTTTTTGTTAAGAACCGGGACCTGGTTAATTAACCCGGATTTGGTGATCTATGTACCCGGCTATCAAGACACCGTTTTCTGAACAATATTGATTCAGTAGGCCCAAATACTGTTCCGGTTTGCATCAACCTGCGTTGTTATACATTGCTCTTTTCACACGCGTCGCGCTAACACACGCAGCAGTGCAGCCTGATACAAACCGGAGTGCTATTTAGACATAAAAGGTGGCGTAGAACACAATATTTTATTCGTATTTTATAACATCACATGCCTGAAACCATGCTGGATGGTGGAAAGAACACACTGCCTAGACTAATGCAGAGACTTGTCACCCCGTCATTTGGACGGGCTGAGTCGGTCGGGAGTGGGTAAGAATTAGGACTGACGGGTACAAACCCGTCAACTGACCCATGCTAACGCTATATAAGACGAACTGTGTGACTGGCGCTGCACGCACAGAGCCTTTTTCTGACATTGGCACAGTCTTCACAGGGCAGTTCCAGGAAATACTCTATGCACCCGTGACGGGTGTATAGTTTGTCGCAATATTCAAATGGATACTGCTTTAATGCAACATCGTAGATACATTGTTAATTACTGCTGCCAGTTAAAAACTAGCACTACAAAGACTTGTGTTGGCATTATTGTGCGAAAGTTTCTGGTGTTTGAATTGCCAATAAACAAATCGCATTTTACACCTTGATAACATGGTGTTAACTTTGCCCCCTAAAACTGTTTCGTAACATGCGATTCGGCCAATTTATGACGGCATTGTTTTAGCCAACTTTACGGACGATTTCCTTATTTAGCATTCGCTACGCGTGCATTATTATCCATATGCAAATAAGTGTAATCGGAAGCGTTCAGGGTTTTGGCGCCCAATATGCTTCATTTCCCTAGAGGGGTCCAATTAACTGAAAGCAAGTGACACTATCAATTGAAACTGCAACATAGCAGTTTGTCTTCACCATGCCATCGCTGTCGAAGAAATGTCAAAATGACATTACATGTTTTTTTTAATCAAAACCAACAAAAATTACGTTGATTGCCATCGTTCACCGGGAATACGACGGCGTAAGTTTGGTTCCCACATTAAAGACTGGCAAATGGGAGGAAATACAACTGATTCAGCAAACTAATATTACATATGGCATATTATCATCCCTAACATGAGAGGATGATTCCAGGTAAGAGGACAGACAAGGTGACTTCAGAAGTAATGACCACCCACCTGTCGCCCTGCCCCTCATTGTAGGGTCGCATCCAGTGGACCATGCAAGTGCGACCAAAGTGGTCCATTCTCTCCACCACGCCGTAGGTGTGTGTCTTGTCCTCACCTGCAATATCACACACAGTTAAAGGGAATAAAAACATCTATGTCTTGAATTCATATTATATTACATCCTGCTATCTATTTCCAAGACCACCAAGCCAAAAAAATAAAAAATTAAATGAATTAGAAATTCCACATTTTATGCTGTGCATCCGGACATTTTCGAATATGCATATTTTTGGCGCACTTTTCGGGATGCCGAGATGTGACGTCACATATGACCCATAGTCGCATCAGGCCGACCCTTTCCATGCATTCAGAGCATGTTTACAAGGATAGCTTTCGGATCGAAACGAACATCAAAATGAGTTATTATGCGATATTCCGATGTTATACAAACACTAGTCCTCATAGAGGAACAAGCAGTTATCTTACGGTTCCACATGAATCCAACGTTATTCAAAACAATGAATGCAAATGGGCCTACAAGTCGACTAGGTTTCACCGAGCTTGGGCTCGTTTTTAGAATAATTATATCGGATGCAATCAACGGGGGATAATCTAAACCAATAAACATACATAACAAACATATATATTGTATCCAGCTACAGAAAGTAACGTGTATAATCTTATAATATCACTAAAATATCGATGTATGAAGGAGGAGTTGTACAATTTATCATAACAACTTAAATCAGTCAGCGAATTTCTGTCGGTCCTACTAGCTCATTTGGTAAAGGCGTTGGTTCCTTGGCATTTATTTTGTAATCGGGCTACGCCGGTTCAATCCTGACACCAAACCATTGATGTTTTCACCAAGTAATATAAACCAAATCATTTTGTATACTATGATGCAGTTTGTAAATATTTTAAAAATGTTTGTAGTAATTATTTATTCGCCACAAAAATTAAAATATGGGAATTATATAACGGTGTTTCTAAATTGTATTTATCCAAACAAATATAATGTAATGGATATAGAATGTATTAACTGTATATATGTATTGTACGGTAATGTATTGTAATTATATATGTGAAAACAAATCGTGATCGGTCTGGTTAAATACAATTTAGAAACATCGTTATTATATAATTACCATATTTTCATTTTTTTGGTGAATAAATAATTACTACAAAAATATTTACACACAGTGCATCATAGTATAAAAATGATTTTGTTTTATATTAATTGGTGAAAACAAACAAGTGTTTAAAAAATGAATGGTTTGGTGTCGGGATCGAAATGGTGTCGCCCGATTACAAAATAAATGCCAAGAAACCAACGCCTTTACCAACTGAGCTAGCAGGACCGACAGAAACTCGCTGACTGATTTAAGTTATGATAAATTGTACAACTCCTCCTTCGTACATCGATATTCTAGTGATATTATAAGATTATACACGTTACTTTCTGTAGCTGGATACGATATATGTATATTGGTGTACATTATCTCCCGTTGGTTACATTCGATATAATTATTCTGAAAACGAGCCCAAGCTCGGCGATACCTAGTCGACTTGTAGGCTCATTCGCATTCATTGTTTTGAATTGAATTCATGTGGAACCATAAGATAACTGCTTGTTCCTCTATGATGACTAGTGTTTGTATTACATCGGAATATTGCACAAATCATTCTGACGCTCGTTTCGACCTCAAAACTATCCATGTAAACAAGCTCTGAATGCATAGAAAGGGTCGGCCTGCTGCGAGTGTGAGTTAAGATACCACGTGATCGCCTAGGTCATTAAATTTTTATAATTTTCCGCGGGAATCGCTACACAGGTTTAAAATCGAATTTATGCTACAATGTATTTTTTTAAATGTTACATACAATTTTAAACTTTGTGTACACATGAAAAACGGATTTTAGCTAATGTCTTGTTTTTATTTCCTTTAAAGGTGAAGGTACAGTTCTTATACAGTGCAGTGTCCAGTCCTCAGGACTGCTCAAAGCACTTTACACTTTATTCCCTGGCAGACCTGTTCAATCAAACACCATTTAATGCGCGAAGACTATTTATACAGCTTGAGTGAACTGGAGCATCGTAGAGTGAATGAACTTGCCCAAGGTTCGACACTGCAGCACATGATTCAAACTCGGTTCTCTCAGTCGAGAGTCCGAAGCTCTAGCCACAGTTCCACTACATGTGTTTAATGAATTCACAAGTTTAACAGGGGACAGGTTCACTAACATTCTTGTGAGGTCACAAGCCCAATTTTGCTATTTAGACCCAGGATATATCCACAAAGTTTTCCCCTATTCCCAGAATTATTGGCAGATTTTAGGCATATATAATAAAAATCATGTTCAAAAATCTGTAGAAAAACCTATACAATACTGACAACGAGAAGTTGTATTATGTTGAAGACAAATCATTTTCTGGAAATACTGACCTCAGTAACAATACAAGGGTGGCTTTTTGGGTAGCAATATGAAACCTCTTCCTAATTCTATTACCACCCCTGGCTTGATAGGGTGACTGCAGGTAACAAAACAGAAGAGATCACTTTAAGAAAGCTACAATCAACCAGGGTATACTTTATTATGGCATGTAATTCTAATTTCGATTCAACCTGCCAGACTAACCATCGGCCGGCACAACAAAGTCCCCAGGGAAGAATTCTAGCTCGTCTAAATGATGCACGGGAAAGAGATCTGTTGATGGTACATCCTTCTCCAGAGTTCCGTCCTGAAGACAAATAGCAGTCAATTAGACATCAATGTTTTATATCGATGGCAGTATGCATATATGATATGTATGTGTGTTTGTGTGTGTTTGGCTATGTTTGCCTGTGACCACGACACCAGATATATGTTCCATGTCACACAGGTTGACATAAGTTAACCAGTCTCACAAACCTATGGCTAAGACACACCCTCTAAATATAAACCTCTTTTAGAATGGAACTAGCAAGGAAAAATAAAACCAGGTTGACCCAAATTCAGTTGGAGGAGATAAGAAGACATAAGAAACCACCTGGAAAGAAAAAGCAGCAACGAATAGAATACATGGGAGAAGTCTTGTTTCGGCCGTGTGTTCTTGAGCAGAGTAACAAAGTATGTTGCACCAACCTGCCACATGACTGTGACCCGAGAGAACGTGTAGAGGACCTCGACAGCGACCTGGTCACCAGGTCGCAGTTCCTGCCTCATTGCGCGTGGCAACGCCCCGCACATCTTCTTTGCCTGCTGCTGTTTCTGCCGCTTCCTCTTCTGAGACTTCCCTTGTCCCGTCGGCGGAGCGGCCGTCGTCACCGCAGCCTTCTTCTTCCCGCTACGTTTCCTTCCCTTCCCTCCTGTCGTCATTGGCAGGGAAGAATTCGATTTTGCTGACGCTGATGAGTCGGAATCTGTGTCGTTGTCGTCGCCGCCCTCGGAGTCACATGATGCACGTGCTAGCTCCTCCTGGAGGTATTTTGCAACAGCAATAGCACAGTTCCTGTTGACGTCGTCTCCACCCGCTGGTTGTGCGTTCTCGACGACGTTGCTGCTGGTTCCTGAGTTGCTGACACTATCCATTGGCACGCTGTCATGACAATTTGTCGGTGCTGGTTTGTTGGTGTTGCTATATGACCCGTGTTCATTGAGTTTGTTGTTAGCATTCACGGCTCCACCATTGTGCAGTTGCTTCATGATGTAATACAACGCAGACCTCTTGGCACGCGTTGGCATGCACTGGACACTGTCCGACTCTGTCAGAGTGTAGAAGCCCTTGTCTCCGATTTGAACACTGCATGACTCAAAGCAGTGCAGCTTACGTAACCTACACAGAAGTAGGCACACCTGTATGAACTACACATAGGCACACAAGTATTCATACAGGAAATTACATAAGCTGGCACACCAGTAAGTACACTAGTAGACACACAAGTATGCACACTAAGTAAGCAAATACCATAAAGTTCCCGTTACTGGTACACTTCCTAACAGATGATTGATCCCTCTTACAGAATTGAAACCACGCACAAAAACAGATTTTCAGTAATGAACATACGCTTTAAAACGCAAAAGACGGTTATACAGTATTTTGCAAATACTGCATCTTTATAGGGAACTCTATGGTAATCTAATAAGCAGAAACAGGAAAGTACTCAAACAAAACATTATACATTTTTTGGTAGAAGCCGCATTACATTTCTTACAAATTTACGAATGTTCACAACTTTCACAAGTTACAGGACCTGTAGAAAATATGTAAGATGTTTGTAGTATTTGTATTTATACACAAGTCTAGATCTGTAGGAGCAATTTTTAAATTTACAGGGAATTAGTTATGCCTTCATGAATCTAATCGAGCTGGCATATGTGTGTGTTTTAGGTATGTTAATAATTTCCTTCTAAACGGGTTGCACACCAGTTCCCAAACTTTCAGGGATTGAAATGTGTTTATTTTTTGAAATGTGAAGTTACTAGTATAACTCAATAGCATTCAACAACAGCAAAACGTAAACAGTTCTGGACATTCTACAAGTTTCATATTCTCTCCACTGTGTGGCGCTACACCTACTTCTTGATATCGTCCCCCGTGACAGCCTTAGGCGGCGGCCCGATCTTGTCTGGCAGCTCGGTGACTTGTGAGAAACCTCGACACATCCAGTGAACATTGATGCTTTGTGGCTCCACCTGCAGGCACAATCACAAACCACATCTTCATCATGGCACACATGACAAAACTAAGGCTGAAAAAGTGCACCTACTTGTCCTGTCAATGTTCTGATTTTAGGCCCAGAATGTATTGACTGTGCGACATAGGATTTGTGCAGGCTAAAACAGGCAGAGTGAAGAGTGAAGTATGTAGACAGATGGTGACACAACCAAGTGAAGTGTGTAGACGTATGGTGACACAACCAAGTGAAGTGTGTAGACAGATGGTGACACAACCAAGTGAAGTGTGTAGACATACGGTGACACAATCAAGTGAAGCATGTAGACAGATGGTGACACAATTGAAGAATGTATACATATGGTGACACAATCAAGAGAAGTGTGTAGACATATGGTGACACAATCAAGTGAAGTGAAGTGTGTAGACATATGGTGACACAATCGAGTGAAGCGTGTAGACAGTTGGTGACACAACGAAGTGAAGTGTGTAGACAGATAGTGACATGATAATGTGTACAGACCAATATTGCCAGTCAAACATATAGGCAAATGTAGACACAACAAAATGTGTAGACCTATGCTTACACTTTCAAAAGTTTAGCCAGGTTACCCACCTCTTCCACTGTCACAACCACTTCTTTGTCTGTCGAATGTTTTTTCCGCCGTGTTTTTCCACATGTTTCAGCAGAGTGTGCTTTTGTCACCTTCAACCAGGTGGCGCTTTCAAAGTCACATAAACAGCATCGTAGTTGCTGACCGGGATAATAGGTGGCATTGCAGAAGATCGTTTCCTAAAGTGACAAACAAGTGTATTATAAATGAGTGGTTCTTTTACACAGGACAATACTGACCAGTTGCGATAGCAATTATGGAATCTAAAACACAACAACCAGGTTTGGTGTGTCCATTTCTAAACTATCACACACAAACTTACCTAAATAATCTTTTTTAATGTTTTGATATCATGCATGTTACATCCATGGAATTCGAGAGTTTACATTCATCTCTTGGTGGAAAGAAAAGTAGGTGTCAATTGTTACAGTACATTTCATATTTTCTGCAAAGTTTACAAAGCAACAGACTTGACACTTACTGGGTCACGTTTGTCATTTATGTCCTCAAAGTTATAAAGTTGCATTTGGTCATCCATACGACATCTGCAACAAACAATCAGTATAATAATTATGCGATATGAATCCACTAACAGTGGATCATTGTAGGTGTATCTCCTCCCATGTGCCAAGGCCCACTCGCTTCTTTCTATGTACATTCACTTCTTTGGACCATTGGCGATTTACCAATTGGCAATGCATTGTAGAAAATACAATGATAGTTATTTACTTGCATACTTTGATGTGCGCTACTTTTCGAGAGGGCCTTTTTCCTGTCATAGGGTGTCACATAAACAGGTGGTTTGTTGCTCCAAGCGTGAGTGTAAACTAGCATGCACAAAACACCTTAACATATTATTTGACAAACTTTGACTACTGATACGACAATATTAACTTATGCTCTGTATCAATAATTCTACCTGTTCTCAATTCACAACTCTAGAAATAGTCCCAGATAATAACTGTGAGTGCAACAGCTCTTACAGGTGCATATGTATAAACTACACGATCTCGACTAAATGAAAACTTTAAAAATATTTTATGCTGATACGGAATCTCTTACCTTGCACCGTCTGGAAACACCAATGTGACCTGGTCGATTACTTGTTCAATTTTTCCAATCCACGAGTTAAGATAAACATCTCCTGGATCCGTGTCAAAGTACTGAAACAAAAATCATGTAAATATTGTTCATACGTTGCACATGGAAGGTAGTAAGGTATACTGAGCATGTTTTGAGGATGGCCTTTCTCTCTGCATTGAAAGGATAGTCACAGAATACCATACATGTGCGATACTTTCAAGATAGTCCAGCAAATCCACATTATGAAAAATTACAATGTTGCAAACTAAAACACCACTGAGACCGTAAGTAAAGTGATTTAAATTTGTGCCATTTAATATAAATCATATATATATATATAATCCCATCACAGATTTGTTTGGAGCTGACACTTGTCACCCAATTGTTCACATATGAATCAATATACAATTTGAGTTATATTGTTTATATAAGTATTATAACTTTATAACATATGACTTGTTCTACTGACCAGTATATGGTATACAGCTTACCTAATGCACATGTGACATGGCCAGTTTTTGGTCATGAATAGCAACAGCTAAATACAGGCAAGTATCTACAAACATCCTTGAAAATGTAAGCAGGCTAATTAACAGACATATACCCATTACATGTCTGCTTTCTTCACTGTTGCAGCCTGACTTATTCAAGATATAAGAAACACGGAAGACAAACCAGAATGGGCTTTAGACTACAGCTGTTGATATCGCAGATGACACAATTCTGTCCCAGCAGTTGCACATGACATGTGACAGATGTGTCGCACACAAAGCCTCGTTGGCTCTCTTGACCTTCGATGAGCCGTCGCACTACATCACCTGGCATCAATGACCGGTCGGCTAAGTGTACCTGTACCAATCAGAGAGATAGGTCGGTCAGTCACAGACAGGGACTGGTTGTTCAACCAAGTCTGAGAGATGAACATAGGAAGAGCGGGAGAGAGAGGTGGAGAGGGGGGGGGTGAGAAAGGGGGAGAGAGAGAGAGACAGCCAAACAGAAACAGACAGAGACATTCAGACAGATGGACGGACGTCGGACGGACGGACAGACAGACAAATGTCAAAGCAATCATTAATTTGGTTTTGCATTCAGAGAAAAAGTGTGTACATAGTTTGGAATGAATAAAACATATTTTACATAGGAACTAAAACCAAAAAATACAATTTTGGCATTAGATAAAATGTGTAATACTAATTATGAAATCATTTTGAAAAGGTGAAGACAGTATTGGCATTGTGTAGTTTGAAAATGACACATCATTAATAAGCTGTTTTCCAGGGAATCAACGTGGCGCATTGAACAAAATATCGTTGAACTGGTATTTGATTATGCAATATATTTTAAGGACGCACACAGTCAGTACAGCATTCCTGTCAACTGTTATCTAATATCCCAGTCACCAGCTCATGACTACTAGTACAACTGCTGGTACACAGTTCACAGCTGCTGACTGATCTGCAATCCTCTATTATAGTAAAGGCCCCACACATTAATACATATGATATGACAGTGAGTCATGACTGAAAAATATGGCAATAGTATGATTTATAATTGCACCTAACGAACCTGGGTAAACCTAGGTCGATAGAGCTGTGTGTATGCAATGGTATAGGCGAAACATAAAAAACGTGACCAGCAATCGCTAAAAAAATGCATGGACTAGCATAACAATATTTGCACATTTACATGCATGATTCAAGTCCCACGGGGCCAACTCATAACAAAATAGAAGCCAGAATGATGTTCATGACATAATAATTACTGGATGTGCATCACACCATGTAAGTGCATTTTTGGACGTGGACGCTAAACTTCTCAACGGAACCGAAAGAAAAGCAGACGGCACGTTTAACTTTACATTTTTCTCCGGGACCACCTCCTCTTCACCAGATGGATGCCACGCTACCAACA
The DNA here is from genome assembly GCA_020002185.1 of Paraescarpia echinospica. NCBI lineage: Eukaryota > Metazoa > Annelida > Polychaeta > Sabellida > Siboglinidae > Paraescarpia > Paraescarpia echinospica. The sequence goes on along the minus strand of CM034535.1, from coordinate 20,725,849 downwards.
CCGTCCCCTTCTTCACGCGCTCGAACATGGGAATGTCTTCCTCATCTTCATCACTGCTCGCGTATTCGGCATTTTCTACGACCAAACCGCAGCGAAATCCCATCTTTTTGTCGACGATGAACACTTCATCCTCCTCGAAAACCTTGGACGCCGCCATGTTTATTATCCTGACAGGTCGACTCGGAGGACCGCTCAGTATTTCATCAGCGGCGGCAGTTATTGGTTCTTCCATCGGCCAGTAGGTGTCTCTGTTTTGGAAAAGGGCACGTTTCGCGCGTAACCGGCAACTAGCACCATAAATTTAGGCTGTGGTCGAGGAAAACTTCTTCTAGTTCCCAAATCATCTATCGTACTAGACAATATGCTTAGTCAGAATGCGTAATCGAACTAGACAACATGTAAATTTCCAATTACTTCTTGCCCTAGCTGACCAAACGCGCACGTCACAGTGTCTGCAAGTGAAGCGCAGGTGAAACGCATCGTTTACGTCGTCGGATTACGCGTTTATGTGACGTAAGCACGTTGCCATATGACGTAACTGTGAGCTACGTGCGAAGTCAGTGAACAAACGGTATATGTTTTTATGTTTCAACAAACTTATTTATGACTTATACTTAACTTAAAGTTGCATTTCGAGTTAAATTTTAACTACCAGTTTAACTGTGTTTAAGAAAGTGTGTGTACAACATGGACAACATATACTTATTTGATCATACTTGCTACCGTATTTGTCACTTTGGCATTTGACATGTTATTCGATAAATTATGTTTTTGTAAAATTACCGGTTGCCTATCTGATGAAGTAGTGACCTTGCATAGTTGGACTTTGATTTTCATACGCCATTTGTTACAGGCCGGCAGCTTGAATCGTGGCAAGTTCTAGTTAGCTTCTCGAACGCAGTAGTCATTAGTGTTGTATGGAGGAATGGTTACGGCGGATGGACGTTCAGAGGTAGAGGTGCGACGTCACATATACAAGCAGGAGCGAATGTTTGGAGAAAGGTAGAGGGAGTCATGATGGACAGAAACATCTAAAAAAAACTTAAAGGGAAAGACCTGAGAGTGTGTATTAATCGGTATGGTTTAGAGACAGTGGCAAAGAGACTTTGTTTCTTGTGTACTGGGTTGATATGATAGTTCGGTTTGCATCAATGTGTTTAATAACTTGTGTTGATGACACGTACTCTGAATTGCATATTCTGAGGAGCATCTCGGCCATTCTGCCTCCACCTGCTATCAGGACTTCAGCAGTTATGTCATCCGTAACATGGGATTTCCTTGACTCCAGTTTTAGGACTAACAACCTTTTGTAATCCTTCCAAATAGGATGGATCTTCTAAAGAAAATGGACATCTAACTGGAATGCTGTAATTAAATTGTTTCTTGGGAATTTGTATTGCCCTCTCCACAAGCATGTTCTTTTCTCTGTACATTTCCAGTTTCGTATCATTTGATATGTTTTTCAAATATTTAAAGCTGGCTTTTCTCCTTTCCACTCATTATAACTGACGACTCTCTGTTTTATGTGCTTGAAGCCAACTACCTTCTCGGTGATTTAATCTGAATTAAGGGACTTTCTTTGAAGTTTAACCATCTATAGGTTCTTCTCTGGTCAACCACCGAGGTCCAATAGCCACCCAAAGGCTCCACCAATCTTTATCTGGAATAAATGGTTTGTTTCTTTATTGTGAAGTGTGGTGAAGTAATACATTCCACTAGCCTCCTTTTTTTTTTTAAATACAGGGTTGATATGTAGGCGTGCTATGAAAAGGAAGTCAATCGATTCAAGTTTCGTTGATGGATATGTTCTACAGTTCTTGAGTTGGCATATGTCTTCTGGACAAGAATAGCCTATTTTGTAAACGTTTACCCATCTGATGTTACAGTTACGTGAAGATGCGTAGGAGAACGTAACACTATTGCGTGGTAATGTGACGTGAAAGTAAGTAGTGCGAACCTCCTGCTATATTAAGTTACGCATTGATGTGAAAGCAATGTGATTTGACGTTTCTTGCAACATATAACCTCTAATAAAGTAGGCCTACTTAATTTAGGACATTGTTGTAATACTTTCTCAGTAAGAGTGTAATAGGGCCTATAAAAATAAATTGTCCATTTCGTCAATGAATGTTACAAATAGGCTACGCAAGCATTATTTAACGTTAATTTAATTTAATAAATATAGGGCCCTGTAGATAATATATATATATACCACTATTTCACCACCATACATTATTCGTCTGGACTGGTTAAAAATATATGCACTAACTACCTACTTTTAGGTATTAATTATTATTTCTATAGTATGCGTAGCAAGGACATAAGGTAAAACTGACCCCGACACACTAAATCAGGTCGTTGAGTTGATGAGTTTTTCGCTGGAAGCTGGACGCGGAGTTCAAACTCTGGCCGGCGTCCTTCGAAGATCATTCCTTCGCACCATCCGCAGTGGTTAGAGGGAAATAACGCATTCAGAACGATTTACTTTTTCAGTTGCATAAAAAGCTTGTACTAATTATAATGATTTGTGTCTAAGATATCTAATATCTGAACATAAGTTCAGACCTGCGACGTCGTGGCAACGTCGCTGCGACGTCATATCGGTCGCTGGGAAAATACCAGACTGGACGACGCATTGGCCATTTTGATATAAACCGTTGAAGTCGATGACGCATCACGATGGGTCATTTTGATATGTTGTGTTGCACGTAACAAATGTACGTGTCTGCGAATCCTTACTTCTCGCGCGAGTATGACGCAGGCTGGTAGGTTATTCAGCACAGCATCCACCAACTGCAGCTCGTGATGGGTAAACCTGATATCGTGGTGCCGGGGGAACTGTTTGACATTCCCGGCCTGGGCTGGCAACATCTTCATCCGTCTCGGCGTCCGGAAGAATCGTCTTCCAGATTCCCAACTCAGGTATGGTGCTGACGACCGACTCAATGGCTAAGTCAGATCGGTGTGCAGCACACCTGAATGTTGCCAAACCTGACTGCATTTGGCCAGCAAGCAGACGCCATAATCCACCTTGTCTTACTTCCTGTCAGATCCAGAGCTTTGTTCACTGCTTCAAGTAGTCCAGGGGCACGTTCTTCTCTGGCGAATGCATGACAACTGCTACTTAGAGTTGTTTTTATTATACCCCAGTGCAAATTAAACCATCAAACACACTAAAACGAATAAAAAGTAAGCCCTACAAGGGGCTGATTTGAGAAAATGGGATCACACTGTGGGGGGTCTGACGGGGGAACGAAAGGGCTGGGGCATTGCCTTCCACTTTACAAGATACAACAATATTCTTACCCAAGCTCTTGATAGGCATGCTCCGATTAAGGAACGGTGTGTGAAACTTCGCCCAAATTCTCCGTGGTTTAATTGGTGAAAACATCATGACAGGGAAGCAGTTACGGCGCCAGCTTGAGAGTAAATGGAGAAAATCACGTCTTGAAATTGACCGCCAAAATTACTGCCATCAGAAGCAAGCGGTAATTCATCAAATCAAACTGGCAAAATCACCTACTACAATCAGCTATTCATCGACATTGCTAAAGACCAAAGGCGAATTTTCCATATGACTGACAAACTCCTTCACCGGCGACATAACTCGTCCCTCCCGAAGTGTGAATCTCAGCAGGATTTGGCTCATAGTTTCCATTTCTTCTTCACTGAGAAGGTAAAACGGATCCGAGAGGAGTTTAATATAGTAGATGATCTGCATCTTCCTACGAGAGATCTCCCATTGCCCGAACTCGCGAACTTTCATGAAGTGTCTAAGCAATATATACAGAAGATACTCTCAAAGTCGCCAGGAACAACCTGTGACTTGGATCCAATTCCATTTTCACTACTGAAGAAGTGTGCAGATGCCGTATTGCCAGCGACGACACACTTTATTTACTTAGACTTGGTTCCTCCTGTTCCTTTCGGGACATCGGGCGACGAGCTTTCTCCATCTATTACGGCCTTTCGCAATTTCTTTGGCCTCATTCCAGGTAATTTCCATTTCTGCCAGATCTTCTTTAAATGTCTTGCGCCAGGTCTTAGTCGGCCTTCCTCTCCTTCTGTTTCCACCTTCAGGCACCCACTCCATTGCTACATGTGTTATTCTCTCTCATGGTAGGCGTAGGATATGTCCCGCAAGTCTCCGTCGTCGAGACTTAACTATGTCATGCAGGCTATCCAGACCTGCCCTCCTCATCACTTCATCATTGGTGATGTGGTCTCTCCATGATATTCCCAATATGAACCAGAGACATCGCCGGTGGAATATGTCAAGTTTTTTTTATATCCTCGCCGTATTCTTCCACGTTTCACAGGCATATATCGCTGTTGGTATTACGATTGACATGTAAAGACGTAGTTTTATGTCGTTTCTGATGGAGGTACTGGACCATATTGGACGTAGTCTTTGGAACACTGTTGATGCCTTGCCTATCCTCACTTGCACATTTACTTCCGCGTCGCCTTCCCTAGAGATGTAGCTTCCGATGTAAGGGAAGTTCTTGACGCACTGCGAGTCTTGCTGACCGATCACAGTGTGGGGGTCAGATCCATCACCAACTGACAATGTTTTTGTCTTCTCATAGCTGATTCGTAATCCGACCATCTCTCCATTGTCGTTTAAGTCACTGGTCATCTCTTGCAGTGCAATGTCATCGGCAAAGTTAAGGTCTGTCAACCTATTATTTATCCACTTAACACCAAAGTTCGGACTTTTCCTCGTTTTCCTCGTGATGAAGTCGATAACAACAACAAAGAGGAAAGGGGACAGGATGCAACCTTGACGTACACCTGTCTCTATATCGAACATGTCTGTGTAGCCATCGTTGATCTTGATGCAGCAGTTGGTGTTTCGGTATAGCGATTTGAAAATGTCTATATATTTGTTTGGTACGCCGTATAGCTTCAGGATTTGCCATAACGAATCTCTGTGGACACTGTCGAAAGCCTTCTTAAAGTCAATGAAGTTAACTAAAAGAGGTATCTGCAACTCTCTGCTTTGCTCGATGATGTGTCGTAATGTGAAGATCTGCTCACAGCACGACATTCCTCTTCGAAAACCAGCTTGTTCCTCCCGGAGGTGTTGGCCAACTGCTGTCTTCAGCCGGTTTAGGATCACGCTATCACGCTGCAGAACACATTATCAACAATTCAATGAACTCGGGCGAGATTCCCCCCTCTCTTAAAGCTGCACAGATCCGACCTGTGTTGAAGAAGGCAAACCTGGACCCAACTGCGATAACCAATTATCGCCCTATATCAAACTTAAGTTTCCTCAGTAAGACACTGGAGCGAGTGTTAGCCAAACAACTGTCTTCATTCCTGGCCGACAATAATCTTATGGATGAATACCAGTCAGCCTATCGTGCACACCACAATGTAGAGACTGCAATAGTAAACGTTCACAATGATCTACTCAGGTCATGAACTACGGCAAGATTACCCTTCTTGTGTTACTCGACCTTTCCGCAGCTTTTGACACTGTCGACCATTCTGTATTTTTATCTCGCACATGACCAGCTACTTCGGAATATGCGGTGTTGCACTTAATTGACTGGTTCCAGTCCTACTTGAGCGACAGAACCTGCTGTGTGCGCATTGACAATGTAACATGGGATACATCACAACTAACATACGGACTCCCGCAAGGCTCTGTCCTAGGGCCAATACTTTTCTCAATGTATACGATACCCATTGCTGATATAATCAGGAAGCATATGGCCTCAATTATCATTGCTACGCTATATACCTCTCAGCCGATCCCACACAGTCAAAAGTTAATGACGCAATACAGCAAATTGAAGCCTGCCTTGACGAGCTATGTCAATGGATGTCGCAGAACTTCCTCAAGCTGAATGATGGAAAGACAGAATTCATTGTCGTCGGATCCAAACAACAGAGATCGAAGGTCAGCATAACACAGATCAGAGTGGACGACACCACGGTTACTCCTTCAGCGTCAGGAGTCTCGGTGTTACCTTTGATGAGAACCTTTCCATGGATAAACATATCGCCACTGTATCCAGAGCCGTCTGTCTGTCAATTCGTAATATTGGCCTGATTCGTAAGCACATCAATCAGCCGGTTGCGGAACTACTTACTCACCCTCTCATTACTTCTAGACTGGACATGGGCAATGCTTTGTTTCACGGCCTCAACAAATCACATCTACAACGACTCCAGCGACTACAAAACACTGCTGCCAGACTGGTCACTCTCTCCAGGAAATTCATACACATCACACCTATCCTCAAACAACTACACTGGCTGTCAATCGAACAGAGGGTTATCTACAAAATATCCACGCTTGTAGTCAAGACAATCCACCGTGTCTCTCCTACCTACTTGTGCAACCTCGTCAAACAGCATGTGCCATCCCTGCGCTCTGCAAACAAGTTACTCCTAGTAGAACACAAACCGAACAACTCGTGGGGAGCACGATCGTCTATAGTATCCGCAGCAAAGATCTGGAATGCGCTTCCAAACAATGTTAGAGCTACTACAACAATCAACACCTTCAAAACAGCCCTGAAAACTCACCTCTTTAAAATATACTTCGAATAAGACAGTATGTGGACATGTGGACATTTCCTGGGCATTGTATAATACTGATCTTATACTATTTATGAATATACTTGTATTGTATTTATTATATTACTTATAATATCGTAACATGTATTGTGTATACTAGATATAGATTTTTAGAAAGGTTGTATTAACGAGTCTACATTACATTGATAACGATATTTTGTATTGATTTTATGATGTACAATTAATGATAATCATTTTATAATTTCTAGAACGTTGCACTTATAATATTTTAGTGCTTTTACAATTCTTAAAATTACTACTTTAAAGTCACCAATGGTGAAATACTGTGCACGCGCCATGAGTGACTCTACGGCGGATACCGGCGCTGTATATAAGTCTTCATTATTATTTTGTACGTTAAACAACGCCCTGTACCTGCGACACTGCACGTCCTTTTACTAGAGTTGTCAAACGCATGTGATAAATGCGGCTCTGTGGAATGCTAGTGTGCGTCACTGCTCCACGGAGACGTTTGTATTCGATGTCACACGAGTCTCCAAGTGTATGGTCCATTTATCACCGGTCGTGGATTAGAACAAAACTATGTGCCCGGCAACATTTTTTGGAAATGGCCGACTCTCTTCTCTTTATATATGCGATCTGAAAACCACCTGGAAATAAATATCTAGGATGCTCTAAATATTGTGTGTGCGTGCGTGTAGTGTGCGTGCGTGTTGCGTGTGTGCGTACGTACGTGTGTACGTACGTACATGCGTTGTATGTACCTGTTGGCGTGCGTGCGTTGTGTGTGACTGCGTGCGTGCGTGTGTTAACACGATGCAGGCAAACATACGAGCAGAGGCGGAAAAAAACACAAACGATACAAAAAAGACTACAGCTGACATGGAAGGAACTGCATGAAGACATGCATGAGATCGGAGGAATGTGAAATATGTATGGGGGGGGGGGGCTGTTGATAGGAAACAATGGAGAGAAAGAATAGAAATTAAGGGCTGTACAACAAAACAGTATTTGACCTGAACCCTTTGCGAACAAGAAGGAAGAACACGCGCATGCACACACTCACCTACCTACGCACGCACGCACGCCACACACATACACGGTCTAGCTATATGTATCTAAAGCAGGGGCGGATCCAGAAAGCGAGTCTGGGGGAGGCACAAAAACGTCCACATTAAGGATTCGTCAGCCATTACCGACCGAAAGAGTGCCCTTGAAAATACCGTTTTGGTGTGACGTGTGAATTGTGTTCTACTTGGGGGGGGGGGGGGGCTGTTGACAAATTTTCACTGCTAGTTCGCCGTAACTTCAGCTTATCACGACATGAACAGGGACACATTTCAAAGGGTTTAACGGCCACGGTCGCATGGGCCCATTTATAAAAGAACCTTAGCGGGCACGCCAACTAGAGACCCGCCTGAATAAAATATGTCTCCCCACTCTCTCCCTCTCCCTTTCTTTCTGTATAGGAAGTATAATTTATTGTTTGTTTTGTACATCACGTTAACGCTGTCGTGGTATTTGTTCAAACGATGCTCGAGCATATTAGACGAGAAAACAAGTGTCAATTAAGTTTCCGAATTCAGTGAATCGTCAACTGACATTGTTCTCAAATGGGTAGAATTACAAAGGGATACACTTCGTCTCCGAGTCACAGACCATGCAGAGGTTAATTAACTCGAAGCATGCTTGTTTTTGTAATACGACCCACCAAACCAGGAGACCGACCATGCAAATGAGAAGTGGTAAAGAAGACCTACCGTCAATGATACGTACGTTTCAAGTAGGCAAGACAAAATATTATGGTCGAGTCATCGTATTTTTAGCCACGATGGCCAACATATACAACAATCGTGGAAATGAATACGCAGTGTTTATTATTCAAAATACAATTCAGCAGCAGTTTTCACAAAGACGGTTTATTTGCATAGTTAAAATCAACCAATTTACTTCACTGTATTTGGTATTTGGTAATGCTTTGTTTAAAAGTAAAGCTTGATAAAATACAAAAAGCATAACAGGTAATTTTGTCAACTTTAAGTATTTCTTGACTAGATACTACATATCCTTAAAATTGGCATGTTTGCTAAGTCTGTTCGACAACAGACAGACAGAATGGACGGACATAGTTTAATTTTCACTCAAAAACAAAAAGATGAAAAGTAAATAAACAAGAAATGATTAACATAATACGTTCTTCTAAAACTATGTAAAATAATATTTTAAAACTAGTCAGTTTCGCCGGACATATAGCCATTACATTACACATCCAGTCTTACATATATGACCTAATTCACATCTTCTGCAACATAATATAATTCTTCTAGCTAAAGCACAACACTCAGAGAAGAAACAAGACAGCAACTACAGTATCGTGGTTACATGCAAACATTAATAAAGAATAGTTGTTTTCTTGCTTTTGTGTCTATGAAACATACGAAATGTTCACTCCTTTTTGCAGAAGCAACTCACCCCCTCTGAGACCTGTTACATGATTCAATGCGAAATTAAAACACAAATGTACATAGAAGACGTCAGTTACATCGTAGATCTATGGTTACGTATGGATCAAAACATAGCTACAATAATCGACAGTCTATTACGGCATAAGCAAGACGTCATAAAAATATAGTTTTCACCACTGAACAAAAAGCATCTTACTCTTAAGTGCACAAATCAATTGAAGTACAGTTTTTACACAGTGATATTGCTATGTTTAACAAAAAACATGGATATTCAAGTGAATATTTCTGACATAGTGTACATTATTGAAATTATACAAGTTGGGATTATCAAGATATCAAAATTAAAAACTGCAGCAAATACATAATAAAGTTGTGTGCCTGCTTGTTGTTACATACACTTGTCAACAACGACATTCCATAAAGTAAACAGTTCTACAAATATACATTGTGAAATATTAACATTCCACATAAATACAGGAGTCGGTCGACTCCACACGTAAACATACAATGGATCCCATACGATGTATGCTGCTTGGCCCAGTGTTAATATCACCATAAACAGTGCTGCCAGACGATACTATTCACAATGTGCCTTATGTTGGTGTAACATCGCTCAATAATCAACATCACAGACATTATCAACTTGTGGGCAAATTGTGAATATTATGTTCAAACTCATTTCTTTGGCATTTGAGGTGAAGTGAAAATGATAACAAATAGATATGGTCACGTTATATAAAACACAGCAGAAGATGGCCTCCACAATTTCTGCTTTACCTCGTATGAAAATAAATACTATACTCTTGACATATCCACAGAAAGCTGGGCATGATTGTACTTGCAACGAGATTGTTCTCAGCAGACTAGTTTTACCCCCTTTCCAATCAGAAAGTTAACCACCTTGTATGTACAAATCGAAATAAATAGTTAATAAAAATGGCCACTGTATGTAGCACTCTGTTACAAAATCTGTACACATCTTTCCCCAAATATTCTTCACTGTGAAAAAGTATTTAGTTTAAAAACATCTCAAGGTGCGGTTACAAAGCAATACATTCTAGCCGCACACTGTGACATCTGTAAAGTCACGAAGATGACAAGCAATGATGAAACTGATGGCTGTCATAGCTCAAGACTGCAGTGACGTTTGCACTGCAGCTGATGACAGTGTGACATCTGATGACGGTGTCACATCTGATGACGGTTGCTGTCATGACTTCTGTGGCGTAAGCAGAGTCTGTAGTGCTTCTAGACAAGCTTTGTAGCAGAAGGTATACTGGTCCTGAAACAAATTCACACATATGGTTAGCAAACATTGTAAATACCCGGCTTCACTTCAGTATTACTTGAATGCGTTCAAATTATAATTTATGGTGAGCTACATTTAATGATTAACAGAAACACACTCGACACGTATATGTAGAAAGGTAGAGAGGCAAAACGAGGATTTAGACCCACCTTAGTTTGTATCATGCCCTGTCTCTGCTTTCTTAAATCTAACACAATCTTCTGGATGTCAAACTGCAACAGAATGAATGTTTATTTCATAAATGTGACATCATGACTTTAAGGGGGGGTCGCTTAAGTTAGCAGAATCCCAAAATACATTAAGCATTATGTGGTGATAGTGGTTTGGACGTCACCAAGTGGCGGAAATAAAATGTTACAGTGGCGCCACCTAGTAAATGAAACATGTCATTACAAACTGATGCAAACAGCCATTTTATATCATATCAATCGCAAATCCCACACAATCTAGTGGTGAGGGAGGGGGCATTGAACCAGTGCTAAACACATTATTTGTTTACACTCCAAACTTATGATATCATCCCTAAATTGCAAGAGCCAGTTGCTATGATACTAAATACATTATTTGTTTAGACTTTGAACTTATGATATCATCCCTAAATTGCAAGAGCCAGTTGCTATGATGGATGTTATAAAATGTGATCTAACGTTACGTAATTAATGCTTAATATCATAGCATGGACAATGTCAATGGTGTACCTTAATGTCTCTGTGTATCATAACGAGGACAATGTCAGTAATGTACCTTAATGTCTCTGTGTATCATAACGAGGACAATGTCAGTAATGTACCTTAATGTCTCTGTGTATCATAACGAGGACAATGTCAGTAATGTACCTTAATGTCTCTGTGTATCATAACGAGGACAATGTCAGTAATGTACCTTAATGTCTCTGTGTATCATAACGAGGACAATGTCAGTAATGTACCTTAATGTCTCTGTGTATCATAACGAGGACAATGTCAGTAATGTACCTTAATGTCTCTGTGTATCATAACGAGGACAATGTCAGTAATGTACCTTAATGTCTCTGTGTATCATAACGAGGACAATGTCAGTAATGTACCTTAATGTCTCTGTGTATCATAACGAGGACAATGTCAGTAATGTACCTTAATGTCTCTGTGTATCATAACGAGGACAATGTCAGTAATGTACCTTAATGTCTCTGTGTATCATAACGAGGACAATGTCAATGGTGTACCTTAATGTCTCTGTGTATCATAACGAGGACAATGTCAATGGTGTACCTTAATGTCTCTGTGTATCATAACGAGGACAATGTCAGTAATGTACCTTAATGTCTCTGTGTATCATAACGAGGACAATGTCAGTAATGTACCTTAATGTCTCTGTGTATCATAACGAGGACAATGTCAGTAATGTACCTTAATGTCTCTGTGTATCATAACGAGGACAATGTCAGTAATGTACCTTAATGTCTCTGTGTATCATAACGAGGACAATGTCAGTAATGTACCTTAATGTCTCTGTGTATCATAACGAGGACAATGTCAATGGTGTACCTTAATGTCTCTGTGTATCATAACGAGGACAATGTCAGTAATGTACCTTAATGGCTCTGTGTATCATAACGAGGACAATGTCAGTAATGTACCTTAATGTCTCTGTGTATCATAACGAGGACAATGACAGTAATGTACCTTAATGTCTCTGTGTATCATAACGAGGACAATGTCAATGGTGTACCTTAATGTCTCTGTGTATCATAACGAGGACAATGTCAGTAATGTACCTTAATGGCTCTGTGTATCATAACGAGGACAATGTCAGTAATGTACCTTAATGTCTCTGTGTATCATAACGAGGACAATGTCAGTAATGTACCTTAATGTCTCTGTGTATCATAACGAGGACAATGTCAGTAATGTACCTTAATGTCTCTGTGTATCATAACGAGGACAATGTCAGTAATGTACCTTAATGGCTCTGTGTATCATAACGAGGACAATGTCAGTAATGTACCTTAATGTCTCTGTGTATCATAACGAGGACAATGTCAGTAATGTACCTTAATGTCTCTGTGTATCATAACGAGGACAATGTCAGTAATGTACCTTAATGTCTCTGTGTATCATCAATGTCTGTGTACCTTAACTGTGTATCATAACGAGGACAATGTCAATGTACCTTAATGTCTCTGTGTATCATAACGAGGACCATGTCAGTAATGTACCTTAATGGCTCTGTGTATCATAGCGAGGACTATGTCAGTAATGTACCTTAATGTCTCTGTGTATCATAGCGAGGACAATGTCAGTAATGTACCTTAATGGCTCTGTGTATCATAGCGAGGACTATGTCAGTAATGTACTTTAATGGATCTGTGTATCATAGTGAGGACAATGTCAGTAATGTACCTTAATGTCTCTGTGTATCATAGCGAGGACTATGTCAGTAATGTTCCTTACCTTAATGTCTCTGTGTATCATAGCGAGGACTATGTCAGTAATGTACCTTAATGTCTCTGTGTATTGTAGCGAGGACTATGTCAGTAATGTACCTTAATGGCTCTGTGTATCATAATGAGGACTATGTCAGTAATGTACTTTAATGGCTCTGTGTATCATAGCGAGGACAATGTCAGTAATGTACCTTAATGTCTCTGTGTATCATAGCGAGGACTATGTCAGTAATGTTCCTTACCTTAATGTCTCTGTGTATCATAATGAGGACTATGTTGGTAAGGTACCTTAATGTCTCTGTGTATCATAGCGAGGACTATGTCAGTAATGTTCCTTACCTTAATGTCTCTGTGTATCAAAATGAGGACTATGTTGGTAATGTACCTTAATGTCTCTGTGTATCATAGCTAGGACTATGTCAGTAATGTACCTTAATGTCTCTGTGTATCATAGCGAGGACTATGTCAGTAATGTACCTTAATGTCTCTGTGTATCATAGCGAGGACTATGTCAGTAAAGTACCTTAATGTCTCTGTGTATCATAACGAGGACTATGTCAGTAATGTACTTTAATGGCTCTGTGTATCATACCGAGGACAATGTCAGTAATGTACCTTAATGTCTCTGTGTATCATAGCGAGGACTATGTCAGTAATGTTCCTTACCTTAATGACTCTGTGTATCATAATGAGGACTATGTTGGTAAGGTACCTTAATGTCTCTGTGTATCATAGCGAGGACTATGTCAGTAATGTTCCTTACCTTAATGTCTCTGTGTATCATAATGAGGACTATGTTGGTAATGTACCTTAATGTCTCTGTGTATCATAGCGAGGACTATGTCAGTAATGTACCTTAATGTCTCTGTGTATCATAGCGAGGACTATGTCAGTAATGTACCTTAATGTCTCTGTGTATCATAGCGAGGACTATGTCAGTAAAGTACCTTAATGTCTCTGTGTATCATAGCGAGGACTGTCAGTAAAGTACCTTAATGTCTCTGTGTATCATAGCGAGGACTATGTCAGTAATGTACCTTAATGTCTCTGTGTATCATAGCGAGGACTATGTCAGTAATGTACCTTAATGTCTCTGTGTATCATAGCGAGGACTATTTCAGTAATGTACCTTAATGTCTCTGTGTATCATAGCGAGGACTATGTCAGTAATGTACCTTAATGGCTGTGTATCGTAGCGAGAACTATGTCAGTAATGTACCTTAATGGCTGTGTATCATAGCAAGGACTATGTCAGTAATGTACCTTAATGTCTCTGTGTATCATAGCGAGGACCATGTCAGTAATGTACCTTAATGTCTCTGTGTATCATAGCGAGGACTATGTCAGTAATGTACCTTAATGTCTCTGTGTATCATAGCGAGGACTATGTCAGTAAAGTACTTTAATGTCTCTGTGTATCATAGCGAGGACTATGTCAGTAATGTACCTTAATGTCTCTGTGTATCATAGCGAGGACTATGTCAGTAATGTACCTTAATGTCTCTGTGTATCATAGCGAGGACTATGTCAGTAATGTACCTTAATGTCTCTGTGTATCATAGCGAGGACTATGTCAGTAATGTACCTTAATGTCTCTGTGTATCATAACGAGGACAATGTCAGTAATGTACCTTAATGTCTCTGTGTATCATAACGAGGACAATGTCAGTAATGTACCTTAATGTCTCTGTGTATCATAACGAGGGCAATGTCAGTAATGTACCTTAATGTCTCTGTGTATCATAACGAGGACAATGTCAGTAATGTACCTTAATGTCTCTGTGTATCATAACGAGGACAATGTCAGTAATGTACCTTAATGTCTCTGTGTATCATAACGAGGACAATGTCAGTAATGTACCTTAATGTCTCTGTGTATCATAACGAGGACAATGTCAGTAATGTACCTTAATGGCTCTGTGTATCATAGCGAGGACTATGTCAGTAATGTACCTTAATGTCTCTGTGTATCATAGCGAGGACTATGTCAGTAATGTACCTTAATGGCTCTGTGTATCATAGCGAGGACTATGTCAGTAATGTACTTTAATGGATCTGTGTATCATAGTGAGGACAATGTCAGTAATGTACCTTAATGTCTCTGTGTATCATAGCGAGGACTATGTCAGTAATGTTCAGTAATGTTCCTTACCTTAATGTCTCTGTGTATCATAGCGAGGACTATGTCAGTAATGTACCTTAATGGCTCTGTGTATCATAGCGAGGACTATGTCAGTAATGTACTTTAATGGATCTGTGTATCATAGTGAGGACAATGTCAGTAATGTACCTTAATGTCTCTGTGTATCATAGCGAGGACTATGTCAGTAATGTTCCTTACCTTAATGTCTCTGTGTATCATAGCGAGGACTATGTCAGTAATGTACCTTAATGTCTCTGTGTATCATAGCGAGGACTATGTCAGTAATGTACCTTAATGGCTCTGTGTATCATAACGAGGACTATGTCAGTAATGTACTTTAATGGCTCTGTGTATCATAGCGAGGACAATGTCAGTAATGTACCTTAATGTCTCTGTGTATCATAGCGAGGACTATGTCAGTAATGTTCCTTACCTTAATGTCTCTGTGTATCATAATGAGGACTATGTTGGTAAGGTACCTTAATGTCTCTGTGTATCATAGCGAGGACTATGTCAGTAATGTTCCTTACCTTAATGTCTCTGTGTATCATAATGAGGACTATGTTGGTAATGTACCTTAATGTCTCTGTGTATCATAGCGAGGACTATGTCAGTAATGTACCTTAATGTCTCTGTGTATCATAGCGAGGACTATGTCAGTAATGTACCTTAATGTCTCTGTGTATCATAGCGAGGACTATGTCAGTAAAGTACCTTAATGTCTCTGTGTATCATAACGAGGACTATGTCAGTAATGTACTTTAATGGCTCTGTGTATCATAGCGAGGACAATGTCAGTAATGTACCTTAATGTCTCTGTGTATCATAGCGAGGACTATGTCAGTAATGTTCCTTACCTTAATGTCTCTGTGTATCATAATGAGGACTATGTTGGTAAGGTACCTTAATGTCTCTGTGTATCATAGCGAGGACTATGTCAGTAATGTTCCTTACCTTAATGTCTCTGTGTATCATAATGAGGACTATGTTGGTAATGTACCTTAATGTCTCTGTGTATCATAGCGAGGATTATGTCAGTAATGTACCTTAATGTCTCTGTGTATCATAGCGAGGACTATGTCAGTAATGTACCTTAATGTCTCTGTGTATCATAGCGAGGACTATGTCAGTAAAGTACCTTAATGTCTCTGTGTATCATAGCGAGGACTGTCAGTAAAGTACCTTAATGTCTCTGTGTATCATAGCGAGGACTATGTCAGTAATGTACCTTAATGTTTCTGTGTATCATAGCGAGGACTATGTCAGTAATGTACCTTAATGTCTCTGTGTATCATAGCGAGGACTATTTCAGTAATGTACCTTAATGTCTCTGTGTATCATAGCGAGGACTATGTCAGTAATGTACCTTAATGGCTGTGTATCATAGCGAGAACTATGTCAGTAATGTACCTTAATGGCTGTGTATCATAGCAAGGACTATGTCAGTAATGTACCTTAATGTCTCTGTGTATCATAGCGAGGACTATGTCAGTAATGTACCTTAATGTCTCTGTGTATCATAGCGAGGACTATGTCAGTAATGTACCTTAATGTCTCTGTGTATCATAGCGAGGACTATTTCAGTAATGTACCTTAATGTCTCTGTGTATTATAGCGAGGACTATTTCAGTAAAGTACCTTAATGTCTCTGTGTATCATAGCGAGGACTATTTCAGTAATGTACCTTAATGTCTCTGTGTATTATAGCGAGGACTATTTCAGTAAAGTACCTTAATGTCTCTGTGTATCATAGCGAGGACTATGTCAGTAATGTACCTTAATGTCTCTGTGTATCATAGCGAGGACTATGTCAGTAATGTACCTTAATGTCTCTGTGTATCATAGCGAGGACTATGTCAGTAATGTACCTTAATGTCTCTGTGTATCATAGCGAGGACTATGTCAGTAATGTACCTTAATGTCTCTGTGTATCATAGCGAGGACTATTTCAGTAATGTACTTTAATGTCTCTGTGTATCACAGCGAGGACTATGTCAGTAATGTACCTTAATGTCTCTGTATCACAGCGAGGACTTTGTCAGTAATGTACCTTAATGTCTCTGTGTATCATAGCAAGGACTATCTCGGTAATGTACCTTAATATCTCTGTGTATCATAGCGAGGACTATGTCAATAGTAATGAGTGCTCCTGTGCGTCCAATTCCGGCGCTGCAGTGAATCACCATGGGCCCTGTGTGATGTACGAGGTGCAGAAAGGAAATGTACTGCAACACGCCAACAAGGATGCAACATTAGATCACCTGTAGAATACATGTGGGCACACATACTTTAGTGCATGATAGTCATTAACACAGTGGATGGATTGTCTGATAAAATAAAAGTCATCGATTTTTATGTCCGTTAATCCAATACTCATAAAATATAAATTACATAATAAATGACATACAACAATTGAGAAGGATTGACATCAATTCTTGTCACCAGGGACACTGACACAATGCCATGAGGGCTGACTAACACGTGCGTAATGTGTGGATTCACAGACGTGCACACATACGCACGCACCACACATACCACATGCACTACACACACCACACACACACACCACATGCACCACACGCACCACACACACACACACGTTCGAACACATAAAGAAGTTTGAAAAAATAGTATGACATGCAATCTGCAAGATGTATAATTCAACCATTTTGAGAATGTTTCATCAGAAAATGCTTATTTCTGGCCTCACGAGACACAACACATTTAGAGGTAAGTCTATTGGATAAGATAAGTGTATTTCAGACTTAGTCCTTAATACAACTGTACAAGGAACGTTCCATGTACATGTGACATAGTAAGACCAACACGAAAAAAAATGAAGCTACTCCATACAAACACATGCATGTCATGGCAGCCATGTCAAAACTAATTGTTTGCCTACACCCCCTACCTGTAGGAGAGGCATGGCCGAGTTGGGGGAACCGTGATCAGGCCAACCGGTGAAATTGACATGAGTGACGTGATGACTGATGCCCGCCTCCAAATCCTCCATCTTGATGTGTCGTACGTGGAACTGTGACAGAGTCTGGATCTGACACAGACTCACCTCATACCTACAGCAGGGGCAGCACCAGTCTACATCACACCCACGGCACACAGTTGAAATTGTACAATACATTTGTGCCTTTAGATTCGACAATGAAAGACAAAAGCTCCGCTCTGGGAAAAAATTCCGTGATTAAAATCTAGCAAAGTTAAACTTCTTGTAAAGGGAACGAGGGCCAACTTTCATTGGCTGATTTATGTGAATAAAACAATACACAGTAAACATTATAAAACTTGGGTTATATTATTTCATCACCAAATTATATGATTTTTTACTAAAATCAGAGATTAGATTAAATGTCACAACAGTAACTAACATGTTTTGCACTAACTTTATTGGACTTATTATCATTGGTAACATATTACTGCAATCAGTAACGTTTGTGTTGTCAGTATCACACGTACCTGTTGTAGACAGTGAAGGGTGTGAGAACAGAGTCAGGCCAGTAGCGATGACATTTGATCTTCTTGCCCTCCATGTCAAGTGTCACCATGGCGATGACATCGACATGTTGTTCCCAGATCATACGCCAGAAGTCACCACTAGTCTGTAATTGAGAAAACAATATATTTTCAAGAAGCTGTTTTGGATATATATATATTTATATACAGTAGTGAAAAAATTAATGCATACAAGCAGTTTGTAAAGATGTAAATTTTATTAATTACAGCTTTAAAAAAGTGGCCAAATGCTAGTATTGATGCAGAGTTGAACAACAGAGCTGCCATCTAGTGACCACTGCAGAAATAATAGTTCAGAGTGCCAAATCCACTAAATACCACCAAAAAATCACTGTATGCATTATTTTTTCCAATACTGTATATATATATATATATACATACATACAGTGAAACTTGCCTTTGTGAACACTTATGAACACTTATGAAAGTCTCGATTGAGTTGTTTGCATTGTCCATTACTTGTCCATAGTGATAATCTCGCCATAAAGAGGATAGACAAATTATTAATAGTTGTATATTTGATAGTTTTGGGAAACAAAGAATTTCCAGCTATTTCAAGACTATCAGACTAATATATGGTCCCGAATATTTGATTCGTAAATGAAAACAAAACATGCTAGATTACAGTGATCCACTCCCCAAGAATAGTCATATTATGTAATGCTACCTGTTACCAAACTGTGCGTATATATTGAAACCTGCTTTAGCAGACACCTGTCCATAACAAAAACCTGTCTACAAAGGACACTTTTGAAAGTCTCGAATATCTTGTCTGCATTATTCACTACCTGTTCGTAGGGGTAATCTGTTCATAGGGGTAATCTGTTCATAGGGGTAATCTGTTCATAGGGGTAATCTGTTCGTAGGGGTAATCTGTTCATAGGGGTAATCTGTTCGTAGGGGTAATCTGTTCGTAGGGGTAATCTGTTCGTAGGGGTAATCTGTTCATAGGGGTAATCTATTCATAGGGGTAATCTGGCCATAAAGGAGCAACAAACAGAACACTTTTTATTGTTACATGTTTGAGAGTTTGGGGAAACAAAGAATGTCTAGCTATTTCAAGACTATCAGACCAATGCATGGTCCTGAATATTGGATTTTTAAATGACGTAGTTAGATGACAGTGATCCACTCACCAGGACCATTCATATTTTGAAATGTTACCTGTAACCCAGAATCAATGTAATGCAATTCTACTGGTCAATAACCTAAGATACAATCAATGTAATGCAACCTGTAATTAGGACCTAACGACGTAATGTAACTTCAGTTTCTTTATTTACACGCAATTTAGACATTTTAGTTATTGACAATTTCATTTATTTAAATTTCATGTCCCATTCAATGTTTTAATAATCTACTTTATTTAATTGTTTTATCAATTTGAATGTACCTATTGTACTTTCCAACCTCTAGGGCTGCCAAGGAAATGAACTTGCATTATTATAACCATGGAATCCAAACAGTGTAGTGTTCGCTGAAGCCTAGGACCCAAGTGATCTAAAGTTACGTACAACACAGGATCCAACAAGGCAATGTTACCTGTGGCATGGGCCCCTGACAGGCGATGTAGTGGAGTTGGTCACTGCCCACTGGGTAGTGGATGTGACTGGCATTGATGTAGTCCTCGGCCCCAGACAGACAGACTCGCGTTGAGTCATCTGTAGGAGAAACATCACTCAGTCGATGGTAGACATTCATGTTCCTCCCCTATTTCACTGACATTCTTATGAGCTCATGAGCCTGATTGTGCTCTTTCAAATCAGTTTCCTTCCTTAGCAATGATCTTGTGTACTAAAAACTGCCCACACCAGGGTGCGCACCGGGACATTTTCACTTTTGTGTGTCAGGGAAATAGTGTCCTCTGAGAAACAGTGGATTTTTGCATTCTAAAATATATATATATAATATATCATGCTGAGCATAATCACTGATCCAAGTAGTAAGTGTCGAGTTACTTACATGGAAGGACGTTACGGTAGCGATTCTTGGCCTTATTCTCTGACTGTTTGGCGACGTTGCAGTGGTCAGTTAACTTGACGCGACGTAAACTCTGCAATAGGCACACATCACTAGTTGAATGTCGTGACAGACAGACATATTTATTTTCATCATTAATTTATGAATTGAAATAATTAAAGGGAATAAAAGGCAACCGTGTGAGCCTACGAATGCTGGCATTGTGTCACATTTGACTAACCGTGGTACTGATTGGGCTCCATAACCGTCATCGGCGAGAAGTCATAATTTACAAACGATCACTGATAACGTGTCTGAAAATACACGGTGTCCAAATACATACTGTCATTACGTCCTCCAGTGCCACATCTCACCTTGTATTCTTCTATCGGGTCATCTCTGTCCATCATTGCGCTCAGTTGTTTCAGTGTGTTCTGTAGTTGGCGGCCACTGTAGTGGACAGTGTCCACTGGTTGCTTGACCAGCGGCAACGTTTTCAGCCAGTCGTTGCTAATCTGTGATGGTAACCGTGACAACAAATGCTTACCTGAAACAAACACAGAACAAACTGATCATATAAACTTTCACTGATCCACTCAAATCTTGTTTATAAAACCAGTGTGTTAAAAACACAGGATAATCATTCTATTGTTCGATGAAGTAATTAAAGCGACCTCATCTATTCTTCCTTTTAAATTGTATACAAAGGTACTGTTCACAATATAAATGTTGAACCAACAAAACATGCACAAATGTGCAAATAGTACAGCTAAAGTTATTGTAATTTGGGCTCCACCTGGTTTCTGCCAACAAGGCCAAAAGTGTAATAAAGTATGCCTAATTCAGTGAATGTCCTACTAATAATTACCACCCTTAGTTAATGATTCTGGGTAAAAGAACAAGCAGTCACTTTAAGGTAAAAGACACACAGGCAGACTACTGAAGTGAGCAGAGGAAAGATCAAAGCCACTGGAAAAGTGGAAGACCTGAGATTTAACAAGATTGCCACCCAGAGATTTAACTCTAGATGGAAAGCTTTTGGCTTATCGAGAGTCCAACCCTTTTTATCTACATGTATCCCGCCCTTCTGAGGTATGTGTCAATTTTATTTTGAAACATTCACACTACGAGCACCCACACAATCAGCAGATAATCTGTTCCATTCATTTACAGTCCTTTGTAAAAATTTGAACTTTCTTATATCTAATCTACACTGCTCCTTTACTAATGTAACTTCATGTGTTCTAGTCCTTCTATCTTTCTTAACTGAGAAAAAATATTTCTATCAATATTTTCATAACCATTCAATATTAAAAAAAACTTCTATCTGATCTCTCAATCTCCTGGTCTCTAGTCTTGTTAAACCACATTCTTTTTAGGCATATTTCGTAACTAAGATCTCTCAGTTTTGGTATCATTTTAGTCGCTCTCCTCTGTATTCTTTCTAACATATCTATGTCTTTCTTGCGATATGGCCTCCACGCTTGTATACAATATTTTTAATGAGGCCTAACTATTGTTTTGTACAGCGGTATTATTAGTTCTTTTTCTTTATACATGATATTTCGCCCAATTAATCCAAGGATTTGATTTCCTTTTGAAACTGCAATTCTGCACTGCTCTGAAACCTTCATATCAGCACTAATTGTTATCCCTAACTCCTTTCTTTTATACACAGGATAATCAATCTACTTAGTACAGTACCCCCCATTGTATATTGTACATCTTCGTTCCCATGTCCTGTGTGGAGGCATTTACATTTCCAAAAACTGAACAACATTTGCCACTTTTCAGACCATTTGATCAACCTGTCAAGATCATCTTATAAATGCTGTGTATCTCCATCACTTTTAATCTTTCTAAACACTTGTATCATCCGCAAATTTCAACACCTTGCTAGCTATATCATCGTCCAAATCGTTTATATATATTAAGAATAATATAGGTCCCAGTACTGATCCCTGTGGAACCCCACTCAAAACTTATTTCCAACTTGAAACCTCCCCATCAACTACTACCCGTTGTCTTCTGTCAATCAGCCATTTTTCTATCCAGTTAATTATACCATCCCCTATGCCATGGGGTTTTGGTTTAACCATTAATCTTTGATGTGGCACTTTTTCGAATGCTTTCTGAAAATCTAAGTAGATGATATCTACTGGTAATCCCTCATCTACCCACTTAGTGATATCTTCCAAAAAACATAACATATTTGTTAATCATGATCTCGCTTTTAGAAACCTATGTTGAGATGGTTTTATCAAGTTATGTTTAACAAGAAAATCCACTATGTGATCTTTAATTAGTCTTTCTAATAATTTGCAAATCACTGATGTTAAACTCACTGATCTGTAGTTCTGTGACTTGTTTCTCGAACCCTTTTTAAATAATGGTATAATGCTTGCTTCTTTCAATTCTAAAGGAATCATTCCCTTGTTTAATGACAAGTTGAAAACTGTTGCAAGCGGCATGCTAATTTGTTCTACAATTTCGAATAGTAGGTTGGGCGGAATCCCATCCACTCCAGGTGATTTATTATCCTTCATTGTCCTTATTTTCTTAGCTACCATTTCAGGGGTTACAATTAACTGTCTTAAATAGCCGGATTCCACCCCCTTGAACTTAGCCTCTGATACTGGCAGTGAACTAATATCTTCCCTGGTAAACACTGAACTAAAGTACTCATTCAGGTCTTCTGCCATTAAGAATCCCTCTGAAATTATATTTCCAGCACTATCTTCTAGAGGACAGACTTTATCCTGAACTTTCTGCTTGCTCCGAACATATGCATAAAAACTTTTGCTGTCATGTTTTATATTACAAGCTAATTTTTGTTCATAGCTCTCTTTGAATTTCTAATTTTAGTTGTAGCTTGGTTAAATGCTTCTTTATAAATGTTGTATAGTCTTCGTCATTACCAGTATGTCTATATGACTTTCACATCATTTGTTTGTACTTAATTTTTCTAATGGCTTCTTTAGATAAGTGTTTCTTTCTGGACCATTTCCCTTATTTTTTAAATGGAAAAAATTTATCGACGATGCACTCAATTTCACTCTTTAAGATATTGCAGCATTCTGCTGCTGTCTTATTGTAAGTGTGTTGTTCCAGTCTACCTTTGTTAAATTTCCTCGTCCTTATATCTTCCTTTGTGAAAGTTTCTCCTGTCCTGTACCGAGATGGGAGGACTGCAGAGGAACTTTAGAAAGATGGGGGAGACAAATGTTGGAGAAAGAGGGAAGGAGGGAGGTAAGGAACAAGAGGAGAGAGATAGAGGAGAGATAGAAGAAGAGGAGGCGTGCGATAGTGTAGTGGTTAGCACATCCGTCTGACTTGCCGGCGCCCCAAGTTCAATACCCGGACCGGGCAGGTATGGTATATTTGGTGTAAAAACCTGGCTCTCAACATTGGGGACTGTGTATCCCTCGTGACTCAGAGATCACGTTAATGTCGGTCCCGTCTCAATTTGGGACGTAAAAGAACCACTGAGGGTGACAAGCACCCTGGCAGTGACCACCCTCAGTGCCAGCATAGAAAGGTCGGCTTGGCGATAATGTTCTAAAAAAGGTTGGCTAGTTGAATGAGACCTCATAAGATCATAACATTGTAACCACAATATATACAGACTAGTCAGTTAATAGAACGTTGCCGAGTGCTAGAAACAACTAGGAAACTAAGAGGAGAGATAAATAGAAGGAGAGGGTGAGGGAGGGAGAAGGGGGAGAGAGAGAGAAGATACATAGAAGGAGAGGGTGAGGGAGGGAGAAGGGGGAGAGAGAGAGAAGATACATAGAAGGAGAGGGTGAGGGAGGGAGAAGGATGAGGGAGGGAGAAGGGGGAGAGAGAGAGAAGGGGGAGAGAGAGAGAAGATACATAGAAGGAGAGGGTGAGGGAGGGAGAAG
>CM034535.1:20058036-20094546 GCA_020002185.1 Paraescarpia echinospica | reverse complement strand
AAAAAGCAACAAATCTGACACCGCAAACTACAGACCAGTATCACTAACATGCATCCTCTGTAAAGTCATGGAACACATCATTCTAAGTAATATGTGGAAACACCTGAACAAACACAACATCATCCTCACCTTTCAACACGGATTCCACTCAGGACTGTCTTGTGAATCTTATTTCATCGAGACAGGCCATGACTGCTATGGAGAACAAGATACAAATAGATGCAATCCTGCTTGATTTTGCCAAAGCTTTGACAAAGTCCCCCACAAACGCCTCCTATCCAAACTAGCCTCCTACGGAATAACTAGAAACACAAAAAAACAAGATCAAATCATTTCTGTCAAACTGTAAACAGAGTTTCAATAAATGGAGTTCTGTCGGACTCAACAGGTGTTACATCTGGTGTTCCACAAGGCTCAGTCCTAGGAACAGACCCCTTCCTACTCTACATAAATGACATAAACGAAAACATATAATCTCCCATATGCTTCTTTGTAGACGACAGCATTATATATATATATATACATATTATATATATATCGTAAAATCACCTCCGAAACCGACAATGACGTTCTTCAAACTGACCTGGTCCAACTCCAAACATGGTCTGACAAATGGCAAATAGTATTTAACTTTTCTAAATGTGTCCACCTCCCAATAACAAACCAAACTAAACCCAGACTACACTCATATTCACTCTTCGGCATGCCACTCGCTACAATATCCAGCCATCCATATCTCGGAGTAAAATTATATTCAAAATTAACCTGGGCAAGTCACATCACCAACATAGTTTCCAAATCCTCAAAACTCCTAGGTATGATTAAAAGAACCCTTGGCCCATGCAAACCCGAAGTCAAAGAAATAGCTTATAACATGCTAATCCTGTCAACACTCGAGTATGCATCTCACATATGGAACACACACACTGCCACCCAAATTAAGCACCTTGAAAAAATACAACACTATGTTGCCAGATTTGTTAACATTATTATAGTCGCCAAACCAACTGGGCGGACCTAGTAACCACCATTGGATGGCCAACTCTTGAACGACGACGCATTATCAAACGGGCCATGACGTTTTATAAAATGTTAAATAATATTATCAAGATCACCCCGCTAGACTGTCACGTTGTTATGCATCTTGTCTGACAGCCTGCATCACTTATCTGTCGTTGAGCAGGGAGCGTCGTGTTGGTTCGAGAGTTTGCCGGTATGGTACGTGTGGTGACAAAGTGTTTTCCTCTAAAAACTGTGTGCATTCACTGACTAATGAAACATGGTGCCAAAAGCAAAACAGATGACGCTCGCACTGTAGTAGACAGTGCCTTCGGTGAGTGCACAAGTAACTGTAAAGAAGCCGTCAAAAGATGTCAAATTACGAACAACAACGTCTGCCGGAGCCGGGGTTAATCGTTGCGACGTGTCAAAGCCAAAGCCAAAAGGAAAAAGAAGTTTGTGACACGTGTTTGGCAAGGTTGAGAGAGTTAGCTGCTCCGTGCAATTTTGGCAACCTGCAAGACGAACTCATTAGAGACAGGCTGATACTTGGAATTAGCAGCGAGGAAACAAGAAAGAAGCTGCTTGCGACAGATGCGTTGACCTTGGAAGTAGCCTTCAAGATAGGAGAAAGCATGCATGACCCTACGCAGCATTCTGAAGCAAACTGACGGAACTCGCAGTGATGGTGTTCAAGCCATCTCAAACGCAAAGGGTTACACGAAGAAGAATAAACACCGTACATACAGAATGAAATGCAGATACTTCGGATTGCAACATGTCATGAAGAAAAAAGAATGTCCAGCATTTGGGAAACAATGCAACGTGTGCAAGAAGATGAATAATTTTGCGACTGTGTGTAAGCAACGGGAAACACACAAGGTCGACAACGACCATGAATCATGAGGAAGTTCACAGGTTGAACAAAAATAACATTTACGTGCAAATGAGGATGGTGAACTCAGGTAAATTGGTTGAATTCCACATTGACACAGGATCATTTGTGAATGTCCTTCCTCAAGCACTTGTACCAAAAGGTACAGTTGTCACGCTGACTGATACAACACTGAAATCCTGGACAGGTGACAAGATCAAGCGGGTAGAAGTTGCCAAAGTGATGATGCGCAACCCATTCAATAAGAAGAAGTACAATGCGAAGTGCTTGATTGTCAAAGAGAACCTAACTCCGATACTCGTCCAACGAGCAAGTGAAGTGGTGAAGTTCATCACGGTCAGTGAGTCCAATGTGTTGAATGAGAGTGAAGTCAACCTACTGGAGTTGGGCAGAACACCACAGGACATTGTGAAACAGTTCCAATCTGTGTTCGATGATGAAGTTTGCACCGTGCCCGGAGTGCAACGTTTAGAAACAGACCCAGAATTGCTGTCTTCGGTGAGTCGAGTGAGAAGAATACCATACGCCATATCGGATGACGTGAAAGCAGAACTTCAACGGATGGAGACTGGTGGTGTCATTGAGAAAGTGGAGCAACCAATTGCATGGGAGAGTAACATAGTCACTGCAGTGAAGTCAGATGGCACGCTCAGGGTAGGCATAGACCCACAACAGTCGAATAAGACTCTCAAAAGAGAGCGGTGCTTGAAGTACACGATGGATGACATCCTGCTGATGCTACAGGGGGCCAAGATGTTCACAGTCGTAGATCTGAAGTCAGGCTACTGGCACGTGAAGCTAGACAGGGATTCGTCTCTCAAAACGACTTTCAACATCCTTTTTCGGACGCCATAGATGGTTGCATCTTCCATTTGGCCTCAATGCGTCTGCAGAGATCTTCCAAAGAAAGCTTCACCAAGCTCTAGATGGACTGGATGGAGTCATATGTGTATCTGATGATATTGTGGTGATAGGATGTGGAGACACCAGGATGGGTGCCACTCAACAACATGACGAGAGACTCACAGCCCTACTACAAAGATGTGAACAGTTGGGGATCGAACTCGACAAGGAGAAGATGCAGTTGAGACGGTCGCATCAAGTTCCTAGGACATGTGGTGACAGACGAGGGTCTACGCCCAGATCCGGAGAAAGTACGATGCCTGCAACAAATGACAGAACCAGCAGATGTGGGCGAACTGAGGAGATTCCTGGGATTCATACAATACCTCGCGAAGGTTCTCCCAAATCTGTCCGAGATCACGCAGCTGAAGAGACAACTGACCAATCAGGGCGCAGATTGACAATGGGGAGACACCCAGAGAAGGTGATGGTGACAACAGATACAGTACTCCAATAATACAGACCTGAGGCAGAACTGACAATCCAGTGTGATGCGTGCACCAAGGGTCTAGGTGCAGCGCTTCTCCAAGACGGTCAACCACTCGCATACAGCAGCCGTGCCCTCTCTGACACAGAAGGTAGGTACGCTACCACCGAGAAGGAAATGCTAGCAGTAGTCCGGTCCGTTGAGAAATATCACTAATACACATTTGGAAGGCACACTGGGGTACACTCCGATCACAAGCCACTGGAGCATGTCATGACCAATCCCCTAAAGGATGTTCCGAAACGCCTACAAAACTTGCGTATGCGACTACAGCAGTATGATGTCACCGTTGTGTACAAGCCGGGAGATGAACAACACCTGGCCGACACTCTGAGCCGCAGCGACCACAGAGCGACCAACGAAACTCCATCGACGTGCAATGAACAAGAGATGATGAATGCAGTTGGGCACACCCTTATAGGGGAGCAATGGGCAGATGATCTGCAAGATTCAACCAAGCCTTAGTTCCAATTCCAAGTTGAACTGGCAGTGTATGATGGGACTATCTACAGGGATGAAAGAGCAGTCATCCCCACATCCATGAGGCCAGCCATCAGGCAAGACATCAACAGTTCGCACTTGGGAGTACAGTCATGCCTACGTAGAGCCAGGGAATGTGTATACTGGCCCGGAATGAATGCTGAAATAGAAGTCTACATATCATGAAAGATGTGAAATATGTCAACGGCATCCAAAGACTCAACAGAAACAAAAACACGATGCCCAGCATTGAATGCGAGCGACCATGGCAGATAATCGCAACTGACATTTTCCAGTGGAAAGATGAAGAATATCCATGACTGTGGATCACTTTAGCAACTTCTTCGAAATCAACAAGTTGCTGAAGACAAAGACAGTGATTAGTAAGCTCAAGAAACACATGAGCCGATATGACCAGCCGCAAGTTCTAATCTCGAACAAGGATCTCAATTCACGTCAGCAGAGTTCATGAAGTTTGCCGACGAGTGGAACTGTGAGCATAGGACAACCAGCCCGGGCCATCAGCCAGCAAATGGAAAAGCAGAGGCAGCAGTCAAAGTTGCGAAGACACTCATGACTAAAGCAGACGATGACCAAGCAGACACGTACAAAGCACTGTTGGCACACAGGAATACAGTTCAAGATGGCATGACTAGTAGTCCAGCATAGAGATTTCTGCGAAGAAGAACTCGCACAAATCTGCCATCCACCAACGAATTACTGGACCGAGACGTGTAAAACATGCGAAACGGAGACGAGTTGTTCAGACAGAAAATAGTAATGAAGGGAAAGTGTGATCGAGCGGCCAAATACATGGAAGCATTAATCAGCGGTGACACAGTGCGAATGCGACCCGTTGCGCTAAACAACAAAGTGTGGGAGAAGGCAAAGATAATCCGCAGACTTTATGACAGATCGATGGAAGGAGACTGCTGAGGCGAAACCGTGTAGACCTGATGAAAGTTCCAAGGAGTACACCGGAACAGCAGCAGTTCAGATACGAACAGCAACACAGAGACAGGTACAACTATGACCTGCCTAACGCTGACGAGGAGCAAAAGACACAAGTTGATGGGGACCACGTAAAGTAAACCACCCCTGGTACTCCACATGCCAACAATGACCCAGAGCCAATGGAGGACTCCAGAGAACGAGAATAAGGACCGCCGACCACGACGACCGGATCAGGAAGACGGTTACAACAGCCCGCCTACTTGAAGGACTATGTGTGACAGTTTAAGAACAGTGCATAATCACACCGATGCTTAATTGCACGTGACTTTTAAGTTTTGATATTTCAGTAGTGTGTTTGACGTTATGCTGACTGTGGCAAAGGAATGCACGACATGCTCTGCTCCCAGCCTGTCTAACACCAAGAAGGTGATTTTATTGGCGTATTCTTGTTAACGTTAATAATCCAACAAAATGTGAGGAAAGGATGTTACGTTATTATGTATCTTGTCTGGCAGGCGGCACCACTTACCTGTTGTTGAGCTGAGCAGGGAGCCTCGTGTTGGTTCAGGAGTTTGCTGGCATGGTCTAAATGTTAAAATCTGTGTGCATTCACTGACAAATGAAACACAGGCCTTCAATAAACCGTGACCACTATGTAGCCCCCAAGGTGCCGCATTAATGCAGCTGTTTTCACCTTCTACCCCTGAACAATCCGTATATGGAACATGATCCCAACACAAATCACTGAAATAGAAAGCAGATTGCTTTTCAAACAGCCATCACGAATCTACCATTCAGCACACCCAATCACCTTAACTTTCGACTTTAAATATTTTATTAATTTAAGCAACCCACAGCGCATGTGCACAAACACCACAAACTCCTGCGTTACCCCAAGACTGGGCTGCATTGGGCAATTTGGAGTACCCAACCTAAGACCTAAGGCAGTATCTATTGTTTATTAAGTTAGTATAATGCGGCGTCAAAGTTTTAAATTCTGTGTGTTTCGCATTGGCTGTTTTGTATGCTACACTGTTACATACATTACGAATAAAATACGTGTATAATATACCACTATATAAAATGAACACAATACAAATGACACTATTTATACGTTCACGTGTTCGGTTGAACGTCGTGTTCTGTTGATAGGTCATCATTATAGTCGACGAAGAAATGGTCTTGTTGCTGCTTGCGTTTGCAAAAAATGCATAATAAAAGGAAATTGCATTGTACTCTTGCGTTTAAAACGTTACCTTAAAATGTGACTAATTCTTCTTCGTCGTCGTCGTTCGCCAGGAACGATACAAATGTGAATATTTGACCGCATTCGTGCAGATATTAGAGAACACAAATTAATAGTCAACATTGCATTTCAGTAATTGTTTGTGGTGCAACTGCTGTTGCCATGGTGTTCATCGTTGAGCGAATCCCGGGACCAATAATACAGGTATTGTGTTGTTTTTAATAAGCATATCGCTAGAGTTAAGTATAACTTGCATAAAATACTAAAGTTTCAGTAATAAAAGTCGCCCCTTTTGATGTCGGTAAGTTTATTTCTTTCTGTAATGATAATAATCACAATAATCAACAGAACGACTTAATCAAGAAGTCTTCCTTTCACACCCGAAATTACTTAAATGCTGTCTGTCTTCTTGTGTTTGAGTGTAGCTCTATACAAATTATGTACACCAAATCATTTTAGTATGAAAACATGTATGGATATGTATGTAATATAACACAATTATTTATTAAACTCTAGGTGGCCTCTCAACTGCTCGGCTCAGTAGCAAGTCCTTTGTTTGGCATGTACCTTCTCGGGGGCCTGTTCCGCAAAGCAGAAGCAAAGGTAAATATATTGTATGTCTGCCTATTGCTAGTGTATATTAATTGTTAGAGCTGCTGAAAACATTCCCTGCCATTTGTGTGAGTGTTAAGCTATTGAAAAATTTCCTGCCATTTGTGTGAGTGTGAAGCTATTGAAACATCCCCTGCCATTCATGTGAGTGTGAAGCTATTGAAACATTCCCTGCCATTGTGAGAATGTGAAGCTATTGAAACCTTCCCTGCCATTTACGTGAGTGTGAAGCTATTGAAACATTCCTTGCCATTTGTGTGAGTGTGAAGCTATTGAAACATGTCCTGTCATTTGTGTGAGTGTGAACCTATTGAAACATCCCCTGCCATTCGTGTGAGTGTGAAGCTATTGAAACATTCCCTGCCATTTGTGTGAGTGTGAAGCTATTGAAACATTCCCTGCCATTTGTGTGAGTGTGAAGCTATTGAAACATTCCCTGCCATTTGTGTGAGTGTGAAGCTATTGAAATATTTCCTGCCATTTGTGTGAGTGTGAAGCTATTGAAACATCCCCTGCCATTCGTGTGAGTGTGAAGCTATTGAAACATTCCCTGCCATCTGTGTGAGTGTTAAGCTATTGAAACATTCCCTGCCATTGTGAGAGTGTGAATCGATTGAAACATTCCCTGCCATTTGTGTGAGTGTGAAGCTATTGAAACATTCCCTGCCATTTGTGTGAGTGTGAAGCTATTGAAACATTCCCTGCCATTTGTGAGTGTGAAGCTATTGAAACATTTCCTGCCATTTGTGTGAGTGTGAAGCTAATGAAACATCCCCTGCCATTCGTGTGAGAGTGAAGCTATTGAAACATTCCCTGCCATTCGTATAAGTGTGAAGCTATTGAAACATTCTCTGCCATTTGTGAGAGTGTGAAGCTATTGAAACATTCCCTGCCATTGTGAGAATATGAAGCTATTGAAACATTCCCTGCCATTTGTGTGAGTGTGAAGCTACTGAAACATGTCCTGTCATTTGTGTGAGTGTGAACCTATTCAAACATTCCCTGCCATTTGTGTGAGTGTGAAGCTATTGAAACATGTCCTGTCATTTGTGTGAGTGTGAACCTATTGAAACATCCCCTGCCATTCGTGTGAGTGTGAAGCTATTGAAACATTCCCTGCCATTCGTGTAAGTGTGAAGCTATTGAAACATTCTCTGGCATTTGTGAGAGTGTGAAGTTATTGAAACATTCCCTGCCATCTGTGTGAGTGTGAAGCTATTGAAACATTCCCTGCCATTGTGAGAGTGTGAATCGATTGAAACATTCCCTGCCATTTGTGTGAGTGTGAAGCTATTGAAACATTCCCTGCCATTTGTGAGTTTGAAGCTATTGAAACATTTCCTGCCATTTGTGTGAGTGTGAAGCTATTGAAACATCCCCTGCCATTCATGTGAGAGTGAAGCTATTGAAACATTCCCTGCCATTCGTATAAGTGTGAAGCTATTGAAACATTCTCTGCCATTTGTGAGAGTGTGAAGCTATTGAAACATTCCCTGCCATTGTGAGAATATGAAGCTATTGAAACATTCCCTGCCATTTGTGTGAGTGTGAAGGTACTGAAACATGTCCTGTCATTTGTGTGAGTGTGAACCTATTCAAACATTCCCTGCCATTTGTGTGAGTGTGAAGCTATTGAAACATGTCCTGTCATTTGTGTGAGTGTGAACCTATTGAAACATCCCCTGCCATTCGTGAGAGTGTAAAGCTATTGAAACATTCCCTGCCATTCGTGTAAGTGTGAATCTATTGAAACATTCTCTGCCATTTGTGAGAGTGTGAAGCTATTGAAACACATTTCCTGCCATTACGAGAATGTGAAGCTATTGAAACTTTCCCTGCCATTTATGTGAGTGTGTAGCTATTGAAACATTCCCTGCCATTTGTGTTAGTGTGAAGCTATTGAAACATGTCCTGTTATTTGTGTGAGTGTGAACCTATTAAAACATCCCCTGCCATTCGTGTGAGTGTGAAGCTATTGAAACATTCCCTGCCATTCGTGTGAGTGTGAAGCTATTAAAACATTCCCTGCCATTCATGTAAGTGTGAAGCTATTGAAACATTTTCTGGCATTTGTGAGAGTGTGAAGCTATTGCAACATTCCCTGCCATTGTGAGAATATGAAGCTATTGAAACATTCCCTGCCATTTGTGTGAGTGTGAAGCTATTGAAACATGTCCTGTCATTTGTGTGAGTGTGAACCTATTGAAACATCCCCTGCCATTCGTGTGAGTGTGAAGCTATTGAAACATTCCCTGCCATTCGTGTGAGTGTGAAGCTATTAAAACATTCCCTGCCATTCATGTAAGTGTGAAGCTATTGAAACATTTTCTGGCATTTGTGAGAGTGTGAAGCTATTGCAACATTCCCTGCCATTGTGAGAATATGAAGCTATTGAAACATTCCCTGCCATTTGTGTGAGTGTGAAGCTATTGAAACATGTCCTGTCATTTGTGTGAGTGTGAACCTATTGAAACATCCCCTGCCATTCGTGTGAGTGTGAAGCTATTGAAAATTCCCTGCCATTCGTGTAAGTGTGAAGCTATTGAAACATTCTCTGGCATTTGTGAGAGTGTGAAGTTATTGAAACATTCCCTGCCATCTGTGTGATTGTTAATCTATTGAAACATTCCCTGCCATTGTGAGAGTGTGAATCTATTGAAACATTCCCTGCCATTTATATGAGTGTGAAGCTATTGACACATTCCCTGCCATTCGTGTGAGTGTGAAGCTATTGAAACATTCCCTGCCATTGTGAGAATATGAAACTATTGAAACATTCCCTGCCATTTGTGTGAGTGTGAAGTTATTGAAACATGTCCTGTCATTTGTGTGAGTGTGAACCTATTGAAACATTCCCTGCCATTTGTGTGAGTGCGAAGCTATTGAAACATGTCCTGTCATTTGTGTGAGTGTGTACCTATTGAAACATCCACTGCCATTCGTGTGAGTGTGAAGCTATTGAAACATTCCCTGCCAATCGTGTAAGTGTGAAGCTATTGAAACATTCTCTGGCATTTGTGAGAGTGTGAAGCTATTGAAACATCCCCTGCCATTCGTGTGAGTGTAAAGCTATCGAAACATTCCCTGCCATTCGTGTAAGTGTGAATCTATTGAAACATTCTCTGCCATTTGTGAGAGTGTGAAGCTATTGAAAGACATTTCCTGCCATTGTGAGAATGTGAAGCTATTGAAACTTTCCCTGCCATTTATGTGAGTGTGTAGCTATTGAAACATTCCCTGCCATTTGTGTTAGTGTGAAGCTATTGAAACATGTCCTGTCATTTGTGTGAGTGTGAACCTATTGAAACATCCCCTGCCATTCGTGTGAGTGTGAAGCTATTGAAACATTCCCTGCCATTCGTGTGAGTGTGAAGCTATTAAAACATTCCCTGCCATTCATGTAAGTGTGAAGCTATTGAAACATTTTCTGGCATTTGTGAGAGTGTGAAGCTATTGCAACATTCCCTGCCATTGTGAGAATATGAAGCTATTGAAACATTCCCTGCCATTTGTGTGAGTGTGAAGCTATTGAAACATGTCTTGTCATTTGTGTGAGTGTGAACCTATTGAAACATCCCATGCCATTCGTGTGAGTGTGAAGCTATTGAAACATTCCCTGCCATTCGTGTAAGTGTGAAGCTATTGAAACATTCTCTGGCATTTGTGAGAGTGTGAAGTTATTGAAACATTCCCTGCCATCTGTGTGAGTGTTAAGCTATTGAAACATTCCCTGCCATTGTGAGTGTGAATCTGTTGAAACATTCCCTGCCATTTATATGAGTGTGAAGCTATTGACACATTCCCTGCCATTCGTGTGAGTGTGAAGCTATTGAAACATTCCCTGCCATTGTGAGAATATGAAGCTATTGAAACATTCCCTGCCATTTGTGTGAGTGTGAAGCTATTGAAACATGTCCTGTCATTTGTGTGAGTGTGAACCTATTGAAACATTCCCTGCCATTTGTGTGAGTGCGAAGCTATTGAAACATGTCCTGTCATTTGTGTGAGTGTGTACCTATTGAAACATCCTCTGCCATTCGTGTGGGTGTGAAGCTATTGAAACATTCCCTGCCATTCGTGTAAGTGTGAAGCTATTGAAACATTCTCTGGCATTTGTGAGAGTGTGAAGCTATTGAAACATCCACTGCCATGCGTGTGAGTGTAAAGCTATTGAAACATTCCCTGCCATTCGTGTAAGTGTGAATCTATTGAAACATTCTCTGCCATTTGTGAGAGTGTGAAGCTATTGAAACACATTTCCTGCCATTGTGAGAATGTGAAGCTATTGAAACTTTCCCTGCCATTTATGTGAGTGTGTAGCTATTGAAACATTCCCTGCCATTTGTGTTAGTGTGAAGCTATTGAAACATTCCCTGCCATTCGTGTAAGTGTGAAGCTATTGAAACATTCTCTGGCATTTGTGAGAGTGTGAAGTTATTAAAACATTCCCTGCCATCTGTGTGAGTTTTAAGCTATTGAAACATTCCCTGCCATTGTGAGAGTGTGAATCTATTGAAACATTCCGTGACATTTATATGAGTGTGAAGCTATTGACACATTCCCTGCCATTCGTGTGAGTGTGAAGCTATTGAAACATTCTCTGCCATTTGTGAGAGTGTGAAGCTATTGAAACACATTTCCCGCCATTGTGAGAATGTGAAGCTATTGAAACTTTCCCTGCCATTTATGTGAGTGTGTAGCTATTGAAACATTCCCTGCCATTTGTGTTAGTGTGAAGCTATTGAAACATGTCCTGTCATTTGTGTGAGTGTGAACCTATTGAAACATCCCCTGCCATTCGTGTGAGTGTGAAGCTATTGAAACATTCCCTGCCATTCGTGTGAGTGTGAAGCTATTAAAACATTCCCTGCCATTCGTGTAAGTGTGAAGCTACTGAAACATTTTCTGGCATTTGTGAGAGTGTGAAGCTATTGCAACATTCCCTGCCATTGTGAGAATATGAAGCTATTGAAACATTCCCTGCCATTTGTGTGAGTGTGAAGCTATTGAAACATGTCCTATCATTTGTGTGAGTGTGAACCTATTGAAACATCCCCTGCCATTCGTGTGAGTGTGAAGCTATTGAAACATTCCCTGCCATTCGTGTAAGTGTGAAGCTATTGAAACATTCTCTGGCATTTGTGAGAGTGTGAAGTTATTGAAACATTCCCTGCCATCTGTGTGAGTGTTAAGCTATTGAAACATTCCCTGCCATTGTGAGAGTGTGAATCTATTGAAACATTCCCTGACATTTATATGAGTGTGAAGCTATTGACACATTCCCTGCCATTCGTGTGAGTGTGAAGCTATTGAAACATTCCCTGCCATTTGTGTGAGTGTGAAGGTATTGAAACATTCCCTGCCATTTGTGTGAGTGTGAAGCTATTGAAACATTCCCTGCCATTTGTGTGAGTGTGAAGCTATTGAAACATTCCCTGCCATTTGTGTGAGTGTGAAGCTATTGAAATATTTCCTGCCATTTGTGTGAGTGTGAAGCTATTGAAACATCCCCTGCCATTCGTGTAAGTGTGAATCTATTGAAACATTCTCTGCCATTTGTGAGAGTGTGAAGCTATTGAAACATTCCCTGCCATTGTGAGAATATGAAGCTATTGAAACATTCCCTGCCATTTGTGAGAGTGTGAAGCTATTGAAACATGTCCTGTCATTTGTGTGAGTGTGAACTATTGAAACATTCCCTGCCATTTGTGTGAGTGCGAAGCTATTGAAACATGTCCTGTCATTTGTGTGAGTGTGTACCTATTGAAACATCCTCTGCCATTCGTGTGAGTGTGAAGCTATTGAAACATTCCCTGCCATTCGTGTAAGTTTGAAGCTATTGAAACATTCTCTGGCATTTGTGAGAGTGTGAAGCTATTGAAACATCCCCTGCCATTCGTGTGAGTGTAAAGCTATTGAAACATTCCCTGCCATTCGTGTAAGTGTGAATCTATTGAAACATTCTCTGCCATTTGTGAGAGTGTGAAGCTATTGAAACACATTTCCTGCCATTGTGAGAATGTGAAGCTATTGAAACTTTCCCTGCCATTTATGTGAGTGTGTAGCTATTGAAACATTCCCTGCCATTTGTGTTAGTGTGAAGCTATTGAAACATGTCCTGTCATTTGTGTGAGTGTGAACCTATTGAAACATCCCCTGCCATTCGTTGAGTGTGAAGCTATTGAAACATTCCCTGCCATTCGTGTGAGTGTGAAGCTATTAAAACATTCCCTGCCATTCGTGTAAGTGTGAAGCTATTGAAACATTTTCTGGCATTTGTGAGAGTGTGAAGCTATTGCAACATTCCCTGCCATTGTGAGAATATGAAGCTATTGAAACATTCCCTGCCATTTGTGTGAGTGTGAAGCTATTGAAACATGTCCTGTCATTTGTGTGAGTGTGAACCTATTGAAACATCCCCTGCCATTCGTGTGAGTGTGAAGCTATTGAAACATTCCCTGCCATTCGTGTAAGTGTGAAGCTATTGAAACATTCTCTGGCATTTGTGAGAGTGTGAAGTTATTGAAACATTCCCTGCCATCTGTGTGATTGTTAATCTATTGAAACATTCCCTGCCATTGTGAGAGTGTGAATCTATTGAAACATTCCCTGCCATTTATATGAGTGTGAAGCTATTGACACATTCCCTGCCATTCGTGTGAGTGTGAAGCTATTGAAACATTCCCTGCCATTTGTGTGAGTGTGAAGGTATTGAAACATTCCCTGCCATTTGTGTGAGTGTGAAGCTATTGAAACATTCCCTGCCATTTGTGTGAGTGTGAAGCTATTGAAACATTTCCTGCCATTTGTGTGAGTGTGAACCTATTGAAACATCCCCTGCCGTTCGTGTGAGTGTGAAGCTATTGAAACATTCCCCGCCATTCGTGTGAGTGTGAAGCTATTAAAACATTCCCTGCCATTCGTGTAAGTGTGAAGCTATTGAAACATTTTCTGGCATTTGAGAGAGTGTGAAGCTATTGCAACATTCCCTGCCATTGTGAGAATATGAAGCTATTGAAACATTCCCTGCCATTTGTGTGAGTGTGAAGCTATTGAAACATGTCCTGTCATTTGTGTGAGTGTGAACCTATTGAAACATCCCCTGCCATTCGTGTGAGTGTGAAGCTATTGAAACATTCCCTGCCATTCGTGCAAGTGTGAAGCTATTGAAACATTCTCTGGCATTTGTGAGAGTGTGAAGTTATTGAAACATTCCCTGCCATCTGTGTGAGTGTTAAGCTATTGAAACATTCCCTGCCATTGTGAGAGTGTGAATCTATTGAAACATTCCCTGCCATTTATATGAGTGTGAAGCTATTGACACATTCCCTGCCATTCGTGTGAGTGTGAAGCTATTGAAACATTCTCTGCCATTTGTAAGAGTGTGAAGCTATTGCAACATTCCCTGCCATTGTGAGAATATGAAGCTATTGAAACATTCCCTGCCATTTGTGTGAGTGTGAAGCTATTGAAATATGTCCTATCATTTGTGTGAGTGTGAACCTATTGAAACATCCCCTGCCATTCGTGTGAGTGTGAAGCTATTGAAACATTCCCTGCCATTCGTGTAAGTGTGAAGCTATTGAAACATTCTCTGGCATTTGTGAGAGTGTGAAGTTATTTAAACATTCCCTGCCATCTGTGTGAGTATTAAGCTATTGAAACATTCCCTGCCATTGTGAGAGTGTGAAGCTATTGAAACATCCCCTGCCATTCGTGTGAGTGAAAAGCTATTGAAACATTTCCTGCCATTCGTGTAAGTGTGAATGTATTGAAACATTTTCTGCCATTTGTGAGAGTGTGAAGGTATTGAAACACATTTCCTGCCATTGTGAGAATGTGAAGCTATTGAAACTTTCCCTGCCATTGATGTGAGTGTGTAGCTATTGAAACATTCCCTGCCATTTGTGTTAGTGTGAAGCTATTGAAACATGTCCTGTCATTTGTGTGAGTGTGAACCTATTGAAACATCCCCTGCCATTCGTGTGAGTGTGAAGCTATTGAAACATTCCCTGCCATTCGTGAGAGTGTGAAGCTATCGAAACATTTTCTGGCATTTGTGAGAGTGTGAAGCTATTGCAACATTCCCTGCCATTCGTGTAAGTGTGAAGCTATTGAAACATTCTCTGGCATTTGTGAGAGTGTGAAGTTATTGAAACATTCCCTGCCATCTGTGTGAGTGTTAAGCTATTGAAACATTCCCTGCCATTCGTGTGAGTGTGAAGCTATTAAAACATTCCCTGCCATTCGTGTAAGTGTGAAGCTATTGAAACATTTTCTGGCATTTGTGAGAGTGTGAAGCTATTGCAACATTCCCTGCCATTGTGAGAATATGAAGCTATTGAAACATTCCCTGCCATTTGTGTGAGTGTGAACCTATTGAAACATCCCCTGCCATTCGTGTGAGTGTGAAGCTATTGAAACATTCCCTGCCATTCGTGTAAGTGTGAAGCTATTGAAACATTCTCTGGCATTTGTGAGAGTGTGAAGTTATTGAAACATTCCCTGCCATCTGTGTGAGTGTTAAGCTATTGAAACATTCCCTGCCATTGT
Organism: Paraescarpia echinospica; assembly: GCA_020002185.1. Classification (NCBI taxonomy): domain Eukaryota; kingdom Metazoa; phylum Annelida; class Polychaeta; order Sabellida; family Siboglinidae; genus Paraescarpia; species Paraescarpia echinospica. Next base: position 20,079,417 of record CM034535.1, on the reverse strand, counting down.
GAGAGTGTGAATCTATTGAAACATTCCCTGACATTTATATGAGTGTGAAGCTATTGACACATTCCCTGCCATTCGTGTGAGTGTGAAGCTATTGAAACATTCCCTGCCATTTGTGTGAGTGTGAAGGTATTGAAACATTCCCTGCCATTTGTGTGAGTGCGAAGCTATTGAAACATTCCCTGCCATTTGTGTGAGTGTGAAGCTATTGAAACATTCCCTGCCATTTGTGTGAGTGTGAAGCTATTGAAATATTTCCTGCCATTTGTGTGAGTGTGAAGCTATTGAAACATCCCCTGCCATTCGTGTAAGTGTGAATCTATTGAAACATTCTCTGCCATTTGTGAGAGTGTGAAGCTATTGAAACATTCCCTGCCATTGTGAGAATATGAAGCTATTGAAACATTCCCTGCCATTTGTGAGAGTGTGAAGCTATTGAAACATGTCCTGTCATTTGTGTGAGTGTGAACTTATTGAAACATTCCCTGCCATTTGTGTGAGTGCGAAGCTATTGAAACATGTCCTGTCATTTGTGTGAGTGTGTACCTATTGAAACATCCTCTGCCATTCGTGTGAGTGTGAAGCTATTGAAACATTCCCTGCCATTCGTGTAAGTTTGAAGCTATTGAAACATTCTCTGGCATTTGTGAGAGTGTGAAGCTATTGAAACATCCCCTGCCATTCGTGTGAGTGTAAAGCTATTGAAACATTCCCTGCCATTCGTGTAAGTGTGAATCTATTGAAACATTCTCTGCCATTTGTGAGAGTGTGAAGCTATTGAAACACATTTCCTGCCATTGTGAGAATGTGAAGCTATTGAAACTTTCCCTGCCATTTATGTGAGTGTGTAACTATTGAAACATTCCCTGCCATTTGTGTTAGTGTGAAGCTATTGAAACATGTCCTGTCATTTGTGTGAGTGTGAACCTATTGAAACATCCCCTGCCATTCGTTTGAGTGTGAAGCTATTGAAACATTCCCTGCCATTCGTGTGAGTGTGAAGCTATTAAATTATTCCCTGCCATTCGTGTAAGTGTGAAGCTATTGAAACATTTTCTGGCATTTGTGAGAGTGTGAAGCTATTGCAACATTCCCTGCCATTGTGAGAATATGAAGCTATTGAAACATTCCCTGCCATTTGTGTGAGTGTGAAGCTATTGAAACTTGTCCTGTCATTTGTGTGAGTGTGAACCTATTGAAACATCCCCTGCCATTCGTGTGAGTGTGAAGCTAGTGAAACATTCCCTGCCATTCGTGTAAGTGTGAAGCTATTGAAACATTCTCTGGCATTTGTGAGAGTTTGAAGTTATTGAAACATTCCCTGCCATCTGTGTGATTGTTAATCTATTGAAACATTCCCTGCCATTGTGAGAGTGTGAATCTATTGAAACATTCCCTGCCATTTATATGAGTGTGAAGCTATTGACACATTCCCTGCCATTCGTGTGAGTGTGAAGCTATTGAAACATTCCCTGCCATTTGTGTGAGTGTGAAGGTATTGAAACATTCCCTGCCATTTGTGTGAGTGTGATGCTATTGAAACATTCCCTGCCATTTGTGTGAGTGTGAAGCTATTGAAACATTTCCTGCCATTTGTGTGAGTGTGAACCTATTGAAACATCCCCTGCCGTTCGTGTGAGTGTGAAGCTATTGAAACATTCCCCGCCATTCGTGTGAGTGTGAAGCTATTAAAACATTCCCTGCCATTCGTGTAAGTGTGAAGCTATTGAAACATTTTCTGGCATTTGTGAGAGTGTGAAGCTATTGCAACATTCCCTGCCATTGTGAGAATAAGAAACAAATTGAAACATTCCCTGCCATTTGTGTGAGTGTGAAGCTATTGAAACATGTCCTGTCATTTGTGTGAGTGTGAACCTATTGAAACATCCCCTGCCATTCGTGTGAGTGTGAAGCTATTGAAACATTCCCTGCCATTCGTGCAAGTGTGAAGCTATTGAAACATTCTCTGGCATTTGTGAGAGTGTGAAGTTATTGAAACATTCCCTGCCATCTGTGTGAGTGTTAAGCTATTGAAACATTCCCTGCCATTGTGAGAGTGTGAATCTATTGAAACATTCCCTGCCATTTATATGAGTGTGAAGCTATTGACACATTCCCTGCCATTCGTGTGAGTGTGAAGCTATTGAAACATTCTCTGCCATTTGTAAGAGTGTGAAGCTATTGCAACATTCCCTGCCATTGTGAGAATATGAAGCTATTGAAACATTCCCTGCCATTTGTGTGAGTGTGAAGCTATTGAAATATGTCCTATCATTTGTGTGAGTGTGAACCTATTGAAACATCCCCTGCCATTCGTGTGAGTGTGAAGCTATTGAAACATTCCCTGCCATTCGTGTAAGTGTGAAGCTATTGAAACATTCTCTGGCATTTGTGAGAGTGTGAAGTTATTTAAACATTCCCTGCCATCTGTGTGAGTATTAAGCTATTGAAACATTCCCTGCCATTGTGAGAGTGTGAAGCTATTGAAACATCCCCTGCCATTCGTGTGAGTGAAAAGCTATTGAAACATTTCCTGCCATTCGTGTAAGTGTGAATCTATTGAAACATTTTCTGCCATTTGTGAGAGTGTGAAGGTATTGAAACACATTTCCTGCCATTGTGAGAATGTGAAGCTATTGAAACTTTCCCTGCCATTGATGTGAGTGTGTAGCTATTGAAACATTCCCTGCCATTTGTGTTAGTGTGAAGCTATTGAAACATGTCCTGTCATTTGTGTGAGTGTGAACCTATTGAAACATCCCCTGCCATTCGTGTGAGTGTGAAGCTATTGAAACATTCCCTGCCATTCGTGAGAGTGTGAAGCTATTGAAACATTTTCTGGCATTTGTGAGAGTGTGAAGCTATTGCAACATTCCCTGCCATTCGTGTAAGTGTGAAGCTATTGAAACATTCTCTGGCATTTGTGAGAGTGTGAAGTTATTGAAACATTCCCTGCCATCTGTGTGAGTGTTAAGCTATTGAAACATTCCCTGCCATTCGTGTGAGTGTGAAGCTATTAAAACATTCCCTGCCATTCGTGTAAGTGTGAAGATATTGAAACATTTTCTGGCATTTGTGAGAGTGTGAAGCTATTGCAACATTCCCTGCCATTGTGAGAATATGAAGCTATTGAAACATTCCCTGCCATTTGTGTGAGTGTGAACCTATTGAAACATCCCCTGCCATTCGTGTGAGTGTGAAGCTATTGAAACATTCCCTGCCATTCGTGTAAGTGTGAAGCTATTGAAACATTCTCTGGCATTTGTGAGAGTGTGAAGTTATTGAAACATTCCCTGCCATCTGTGTGAGTGTTAAGCTATTGAAACATTCCCTGCCATTGTGAGAGTGTGAATCTATTGAAACATTCCCTGACATTTATATGAGTGTGAAGCTATTGACACATTCCCTGCCATTCGTGTGAGTGTGAAGCTATTGAAACATTCCCTGCCATTTGTGTGAGTGTGAAGGTATTGAAACATTCCCTGCCATTTGTGTGAGTGTGAAGCTATTGAAACATTCCCTGCCATTTGTGTGAGTGTGAAGCTATTGAAACATTCCCTGCCATTTGTGTGAGTGTGAAGCTATTGAAACATTCCCTGCCATTTGTGTGAGTGTGAAGCTATTGAAATATTTCCTGCCATTTGTGTGAGTGTGAAGCTATTGAAACATCCCCTGCCATTCGTGTAAGTGTGAATCTATTGAAACATTCTCTGCCATTTGTGAGAGTGTGAAGCTATTGAAACATTCCCTGCCATTGTGAGAATATGAAGCTATTGAAACATTCCCTGCCATTTGTGAGAGTGTGAAGCTATTGAAACATGTCCTGTCATTTGTGTGAGTGTGAACTTATTGAAACATTCCCTGCCATTTGTGTGAGTGCGAAGCTATTGAAACATGTCCTGTCATTTGTGTGAGTGTGTACCTATTGAAACATCCTCTGCCATTCGTGTGAGTGTGAAGCTATTGAAACATTCCCTGCCATTCGTGTAAGTTTGAAGCTACTGAAACATTCTCTGGCATTTGTGAGAGTGTGAAGCTATTGAAACATCCCCTGCCATTCGTGTGAGTGTAAAGCTATTGAAACATTCCCTGCCATTCGTGTAAGTGTGAATCTATTGAAACATTCTCTGCCATTTGTGAGAGTGTGAAGCTATTGAAACACATTTCCTGCCATTGTGAGAATGTGAAGCTATTGAAACTTTCCCTGCCATTTATGTGAGTGTGTAACTATTGAAACATTCCCTGCCATTTGTGTTAGTGTGAAGCTATTGAAACATGTCCTGTCATTTGTGTGAGTGTGAACCTATTGAAACATCCCCTGCCATTCGTTTGAGTGTGAAGCTATTGAAACATTCCCTGCCATTCGTGTGAGTGTGAAGCTATTAAATTATTCCCTGCCATTCGTGTAAGTGTGAAGCTATTGAAACATTTTCTGGCATTTGTGAGAGTGTGAAGCTATTGCAACATTCCCTGCCATTGTGAGAATATGAAGCTATTGAAACATTCCCTGCCATTTGTGTGAGTGTGAAGCTATTGAAACTTGTCCTGTCATTTGTGTGAGTGTGAACCTATTGAAACATCCCCTGCCATTCGTGTGAGTGTGAAGCTAGTGAAACATTCCCTGCCATTCGTGTAAGTGTGAAGCTATTGAAACATTCTCTGGCATTTGTGAGAGTTTGAAGTTATTGAAACATTCCCTGCCATCTGTGTGATTGTTAATCTATTGAAACATTCCCTGCCATTGTGAGAGTGTGAATCTATTGAAACATTCCCTGCCATTTATATGAGTGTGAAGCTATTGACACATTCCCTGCCATTCGTGTGAGTGTGAAGCTATTGAAACATTCCCTGCCATTTGTGTGAGTGTGAAGGTATTGAAACATTCCCTGCCATTTGTGTGAGTGTGATGCTATTGAAACATTCCCTGCCATTTGTGTGAGTGTGAAGCTATTGAAACATTTCCTGCCATTTGTGTGAGTGTGAACCTATTGAAACATCCCCTGCCGTTCGTGTGAGTGTGAAGCTATTGAAACATTCCCCGCCATTCGTGTGAGTGTGAAGCTATTAAAACATTCCCTGCCATTCGTGTAAGTGTGAAGCTATTGAAACATTTTCTGGCATTTGTGAGAGTGTGAAGCTATTGCAACATTCCCTGCCATTGTGAGAATAAGAAACAAATTGAAACATTCCCTGCCATTTGTGTGAGTGTGAAGCTATTGAAACATGTCCTGTCATTTGTGTGAGTGTGAACCTATTGAAACATCCCCTGCCATTCGTGTGAGTGTGAAGCTATTGAAACATTCCCTGCCATTCGTGCAAGTGTGAAGCTATTGAAACATTCTCTGGCATTTGTGAGAGTGTGAAGTTATTGAAACATTCCCTGCCATCTGTGTGAGTGTTAAGCTATTGAAACATTCCCTGCCATTGTGAGAGTGTGAATCTATTGAAACATTCCCTGCCATTTATATGAGTGTGAAGCTATTGACACATTCCCTGCCATTCGTGTGAGTGTGAAGCTATTGAAACATTCTCTGCCATTTGTAAGAGTGTGAAGCTATTGCAACATTCCCTGCCATTGTGAGAATATGAAGCTATTGAAACATTCCCTGCCATTTGTGTGAGTGTGAAGCTATTGAAATATGTCCTATCATTTGTGTGAGTGTGAACCTATTGAAACATCCCCTGCCATTCGTGTGAGTGTGAAGCTATTGAAACATTCCCTGCCATTCGTGTAAGTGTGAAGCTATTGAAACATTCTCTGGCATTTGTGAGAGTGTGAAGTTATTTAAACATTCCCTGCCATCTGTGTGAGTATTAAGCTATTGAAACATTCCCTGCCATTGTGAGAGTGTGAAGCTATTGAAACATCCCCTGCCATTCGTGTGAGTGAAAAGCTATTGAAACATTTCCTGCCATTCGTGTAAGTGTGAATCTATTGAAACATTTTCTGCCATTTGTGAGAGTGTGAAGGTATTGAAACACATTTCCTGCCATTGTGAGAATGTGAAGCTATTGAAACTTTCCCTGCCATTGATGTGAGTGTGTAGCTATTGAAACATTCCCTGCCATTTGTGTTAGTGTGAAGCTATTGAAACATGTCCTGTCATTTGTGTGAGTGTGAACCTATTGAAACATCCCCTGCCATTCGTGTGAGTGTGAAGCTATTGAAACATTCCCTGCCATTCGTGAGAGTGTGAAGCTATTGAAACATTTTCTGGCATTTGTGAGAGTGCGAAGCTATTGCAACATTCCCTGCCATTCGTGTAAGTGTGAAGCTATTGAAACATTCTCTGGCATTTGTGTGAGTGTGAAGCTATTGAAATATGTCCTATCATTTGTGTGAGTGTGAACCTATTGAAACATCCCCTGCCATTCGTGTGAGTGTGAAGCTATTGAAACATTCCCTGCCATTCGTGTAAGTGTGAAGCTATTGAAACATTCTCTGGCATTTGTGAGAGTGTGAAGTTATTTAAACATTCCCTGCCATCTGTGTGAGTATTAAGCTATTGAAACATTCCCTGCCATTGTGAGAGTGTGAAGCTATTGAAACATCCCCTGCCATTCGTGTGAGTGTAAAGCTATTGAAACATTCCCTGCCATTCGTGTAAGTGTGAATCTATTGAAACATTCTCTGCCATTTGTGAGAGTGTGAAGCTATTGAAACACATTTCCTGCCATTGTGAGAATGTGAAGCTATTGAAACTTTCCCTGCCATTGATGTGAGTGTGTAGCTATTGAAACATTCCCTGCCATTTGTGTTAGTGTGAAGCTATTGAAACATGTCCTGTCATTTGTGTGAGTGTGAACCTATTGAAACATCCCCTGCCATTCGTGTGAGTGTGAAGCTATTGAAACATTCCCTGCCATTCTTGTGAGTGTGAAGCTATTAAAACATTCCCTGCCATTCGTGTAAGTGTGAAGCTATTGAAACATTTTCTGGTATTTGTGAGAGTGGGAAGCTATTGCAACATTCCCTGCCATTGTGAGAATATGAAGCTATTGAAACATTCCCTGCCATTTGTGTGAGTGTGAAGCTATTGAAACATGTCCTGTCATTTGTGTGAGTGTGAACCTATTGAAACATCCCCTGCCATTCGTGTGGGTGTGAAGCTATTGAAACATTCCCTGCCATTTATATGAGTGTGAAGCTATTGACACATTCCCTGCCATTCGTGTGAGTGTGAAGCTATTGAAACATGCCTTGCCATTTGTGTGAATGTGAAGGTATTGAAACATTCCCTGCCATTTGTGTGAGTGTGAATCTATTGAAACATTCTCTGCCATTTGTTTGAGTGTGAAGCTATTGAAACATTCCCTGCCATTTGTGTGAATGTGAAGCTATTGAAACATTTCCTGCCATTTGTGTGAGTGTGAAGCTATTGAAACATCCCCTGCCATTCGTGTGAGTGTGAAGCAATTGAAACATTCCCTGCCATTCGTGTAAGTGTGAATCTATTGAAACATTCTCTGCCATTTGTGAGAGTGTGAAGCTATTGAAACATTCCCAGCCATCTGTGTGAGTGTTAAGCTATTAAAACATTCCGTGCCATTGTGAGAGTGTGAAGCTATTGAAACATTCCCTGCCATTTGTGTGAGTGTGAAGCTATTGAAACATTTCCTGCCATTTGTGTGAGTGTGAAGCTATTGAAACATCCCCTGCCAATCGTGTGAGTGTGAAGCTATTGAAACATTCCCTGCCAATCGTATAAGTGTGAAGCTATTGAAACATTCTCTGCCATTTGTAAGAGTGTGAAGCTATTGCAACATTCCCTGCCATTGTGAGAATATGAAGCTATTGAAACATTCCCTGCCATTTGTGTGAGTGTGAAGCTATTGAAACATTCCCTGCCATTTGTGTGAGTGTGGAGCTATTGAAACATTCCCTGCCATTTGTGTGAGTGTGAAGCTATTGAAATATTTCCTGCCATTTGTGTGAGTGTGAAGTTATTGAAACATCCCCTGCCATTCGTGTAAGTGTGAATCTATTGAAACATTCTCTGCCATTTGTGAGAGTGTGAAGCTATTGAAACATTCCCTGCCATTGTGAGAATATAAAGCTATTGAAACATTCCCTGCCATTTGTGTGAGTGTGAAGCTATTGAAACATGTCCTGTCATTTGTGTGAGTGTGAACCTATTGAAACATTCCCTGCCATTTGTGTGAGTGTGAAGCTATTGAAACATGTCGTGTCATTTGTGTGAGTGTGAACCTATTGAAACATCCTCTGCCATTCGTGTGAGTGTGAAGCTATTGAAACATTCCCTGCCATTCGTGTAAGTGTGAAGCTATTGAAACATTCTCTGGCATTTGTGAGAGTGTGAAGTTATTGAAACATTCCCTGCCATCTGTGTGAGTGTTAAGCTATTGAAACATTCCCTGCCATTGTGAGAGTGTGAATCTATTGAAACATTCCCTACCATTTATATGAGTGTGAAGCTATTGACACATTCCCTGCCATTCGTGTGAGTGTGAAGCTATTGTAACATTCCCTGCCATTTGTGTGAGTGTGAAGGTATTGAAACATTCCCTGCCATTCGTGTGAGTGTGAAGCTATTGAAACATTTTCTGGCATTTGTGAGAGTGTGAAGCTATTGCAACATTCCCTGCCATTGTGAGAATATGAAGCTATTGAAACATTTCCTGCCATTTGTGTGAGTGTGAAGCTATTGAAACATCCCCTGCCATTCGTGTGAGTGTGAAGCTATTGAAACATTCCCTGCCATTCGTATAAGTGTGAAGCTATTGAAACATTCTCTGCCATTTGTGAGAGTGTGAAGCTATTGCAACATTCCCTGCCATTGTGAGAATATGAAGCTATTGAAACATTCCCTGCCATTTGTGTGAGTGTGAAGCTATTGAAACATGTCCTATCATTTGTGTGAGTGTGAACCTATTGAAACATCCCCTGCCATTCGTGTGAGTGTGAAGCTATTGAAACATTCCCTGCCATTCGTGTAAGTGTGAAGCTATTGAAACATTCTCTGGCATTTGTGAGAGTGTGAAGTTATTGAAACATTCCCTGCCATCTGTGTGAGTGTTATGCTATTGGAACATTCCCTGCCATTGTGAGAGTGTGAATCTATTGAAACATTCCCTGACATTTATATGAGTGTGAAGCTATTGACACATTCCCTGCCATTCGTGTGAGTGTGAAGCTATTGAAACATTCCCTGCCATTTGTGTGAGTGTGAAGGCTATTGAAACATTCCCTGCCATTTGTGTGAGTGTGAAGCTATTGAAACATTCCCTGCCATTTGTGTGAGTGTGAAGCTATTGAAACATTCCCTGCCATTTGTGTGAGTGTGAAGCTATTGAAATATTTCCTGCCATTTGTGTGAGTGTGAAGCTATTGAAACATCCCCTGCCATTCGTGTAAGTGTGAATCTATTGAAACATTCTCTGCCATTTGTGAGAGTGTGAAGCTATTGAAACATTACCTGCCATTGTGAGAATATGAAGCTATTGAAACATTCCCTGCCATTTGTGTGAGTTTGAAGCTATTGAAACATGTCCTGTCATTTGTGTGAGTGTGAACCTATTGAAACATTCCCTGCCATTTGTGTGAGTGCGAAGCTATTGAAACATGTCCTGTCATTTGTGTGAGTGTGAACCTATTGAAACATCCTCTGCCATTCGTGTGAGTGTGAAGCTATTGAAACATTCCCTGCCATTCTTGTAAGTGTGAAGCTATTGAAACATTCTCTGGCATTTGTGAGAGTGTGGAGCTATTGAAACATCCCCTGCCATTCGTGTGAGTGTAAAGCTATTGAAACATTCCCTGCCATTCGTGTAAGTGTGAATCTATTGAAACATTCTCTGCCATTTGTGAGAGTGTGAAGATATTGAAACACATTTCCTGCCATTGTGAGAATGTGAAGCAATTGAAACTTTCCCTGCCATATATGTGAGTGTGTAGCTATTGAAACATTCCCTGCCATTTGTGTTAGTGTGAAGCTATTGAAACATGTCCTGTCATTTGTGTGAGTGTGAACCTATTGAAACATTCCCTGCCATTTGTGTGAGTGCGAAGCTATTGAAACATGTCCTGTCATTTGTGTGAGTGTGAACCTATTGAAACATCCTCTGCCATTCGTGTGAGTGTGAAGCTATTGAAACATTCCCTGCCATTCGTGTAAGTGTGAAGCTATTGAAACATTCTCTGGCATTTGTGAGAGTGTGAAGTTATTGAAACATTCCCTGCCATCTGTGTGAGTGCTAAGCTATTGAAACATTCCCTGCCATTGTGAGAGTGTGAATCTATTGAAACATTCCCTACCATTTATATGAGTGTGAAGCTATTGACACATTCCCTGCCATTCGTGTGAGTGTGAAGCTATTGTAACATTCCCTGCCATTTGTGTGAGTGTGAAGGTATTGAAACATTCCCTGCCATTCGTGTGAGTGTGAAGCTATTGAAACATTTTCTGGCATTTGTGAGAGTGTGAAGCTATTGCAACATTCCCTGCCATTGTGAGAATATGAAGCTATTGAAACATTTCCTGCCATTTGTGTGAGTGTGAAGCTATTGAAACATCCCCTGCCATTCGTGTGAGTGTGAAGCTATTGAAACATTCCCTGCCATTCGTATAAGTGTGAAGCTATTGAAACATTCTCTGCCATTTGTGAGAGTGTGAAGCTATTGCAACATTCCCTGCCATTGCGAGAATATGAAGCTATTGAAACATTCCCTGCCATTTGTGTGAGTGTGAAGCTATTGAAACATGTCCTATCATTTGTGTGAGTGTGAACCTATTGAAACATCCCCTGCCATTCGTGTGAGTGTGAAGCTATTGAAACATTCCCTGCCATTCGTGTAAGTGTGAAGCTATTGAAACATTCTCTGGCATTTGTGAGAGTGTGAAGTTATTGAAACATTCCCTGCCATCTGTGTGAGTGTTAAGCTATTGGAACATTCCCTGCCATTGTGAGAGTGTGAATCTATTGAAACATTCCCTGACATTTATATGAGTGTGAAGCTATTGACACATTCCCTGCCATTCGTGTGAGTGTGAAGCTATTGAAACATTCCCTGCCATTTGTGTGAGTGTGAAGGTATTGAAACATTCCCTGCCATTTGTGTGAGTGTGAAGCTATTGAAACATTCCCTGCCATTTGTGTGAGTGTGAAGCTATTGAAACATTCCCTGCCATTTGTGTGAGTGTGAAGCTATTGAAATATTTCCTGCCATTTGTGTGAGTGTGAAGCTATTGAAACATCCCCTACCATTCGTGTAAGTGTGAATCTATTGAAACATTCTCTGCCATTTGTGAGAGTGTGAAGCTATTGAAACATTACCTGCCATTGTGAGAATATGAAGCTATTGAAACATTCCCTGCCATTTGTGTGAGTTTGAAGCTATTGAAACATGTCCTGTCATTTGTGTGAGTGTGAACCTATTGAAACATTCCCTGCCATTTGTGTGAGTGCGAAGCTATTGAAACATGTCCTGTCATTTGTGTGAGTGTGAACCTATTGAAACATCCTCTGCCATTCGTGTGAGTGTGAAGCTATTGAAACATTCCCTGCCATTCTTGTAAGTGTGAAGCTATTGAAACATTCTCTGGCATTTGTGAGAGTGTGGAGCTATTGAAACATCCCCTGCCATTCGTGTGAGTGTAAAGCTATTGAAACATTCCCTGCCATTCGTGTAAGTGTGAATCTATTGAAACATTCTCTGCCATTTGTGAGAGTGTGAAGCTATTGAAACACATTTCCTGCCATTGTGAGAATGTGAAGCTATTGAAACTTTCCCTGCCATATATGTGAGTGTGTAGCTATTGAAACATTCCCTGCCATTTGTGTTAGTGTGAAGCTATTGAAACATGTCCTGTCATTTGTGTGAGTGTGAACCTATTGAAACATCCCCTGCCATTCGTTTGAGTGTGAAGCTATTGAAACATTCCCTGCCATTCGTGTGAGTGTGAAGCTATTAAATTATTCCCTGCCATTCGTGTAAGTGTGAAGCTATTGAAACATTTTCTGGCATTTGTGAGAGTGTGAAGCTATTGCAACATTCCCTGCCATTGTGAGAATATGAAGCTATTGAAACATTCCCTGCCATTTGTGTGAGTGTGAAGCTATTGAAACTTGTCCTGTCATTTGTGTGAGTGTGAACCTATTGAAACATCCCCTGCCATTCGTGTGAGTGTGAAGCTAGTGAAACATTCCCTGCCATTCGTGTAAGTGTGAAGCTATTGAAACATTCTCTGGCATTTGTGAGAGTTTGAAGTTATTGAAACATTCCCTGCCATCTGTGTGATTGTTAATCTATTGAAACATTCCCTGCCATTGTGAGAGTGTGAATCTATTGAAACATTCCCTGCCATTTATATGAGTGTGAAGCTATTGACACATTCCCTGCCATTCGTGTGAGTGTGAAGCTATTGAAACATTCCCTGCCATTTGTGTGAGTGTGAAGGTATTGAAACATTCCCTGCCATTTGTGTGAGTGTGATGCTATTGAAACATTCCCTGCCATTTGTGTGAGTGTGAAGCTATTGAAACATTTCCTGCCATTTGTGTGAGTGTGAACCTATTGAAACATCCCCTGCCGTTCGTGTGAGTGTGAAGCTATTGAAACATTCCCCGCCATTCGTGTGAGTGTGAAGCTATTAAAACATTCCCTGCCATTCGTGTAAGTGTGAAGCTATTGAAACATTTTCTGGCATTTGTGAGAGTGTGAAGCTATTGCAACATTCCCTGCCATTGTGAGAATAAGAAACAAATTGAAACATTCCCTGCCATTTGTGTGAGTGTGAAGCTATTGAAACATGTCCTGTCATTTGTGTGAGTGTGAACCTATTGAAACATCCCCTGCCATTCGTGTGAGTGTGAAGCTATTGAAACATTCCCTGCCATTCGTGTAAGTGTGAAGCTATTGAAACATTCTCTGGCATTTGTGAGAGTGTGAAGTTATTTAAACATTCCCTGCCATCTGTGTGAGTATTAAGCTATTGAAACAATCCCTGCCATTGTGAGAGTGTGAAGCTATTGAAACATCCCCTGCCATTCGTGTGAGTGTAAAGCTATTGAAACATTCCCTGCCATTCGTGTAAGTGTGAATCTATTGAAACATTCTCTGCCATTTGTGAGAGTGTGAAGCTATTGAAACACATTTCCTGCCATTGTGAGAATGTGAAGCTATTGAAACTTTCCCTGCCATTGATGTGAGTGTGTAGCTATTGAAACATTCCCTGCAATTTGTGTTAGTGTGAAGCTATTGAAACATGTCCTGTCATTTGTGGGAGTGTGAACCTATTGAAACATCCCCTGCCATTCGTGTGAGTGTGAAGCTATTGAAACATTCCCTGCCATTCGTGTGAGTGTGAAGCTATTAAAACATTCCCTGCCATTCGTGTATGTGTGAAGCTATTGAAACATTTTCTGGCATTTGTGAGAGTGTGAAGCTATTGCAACATTCCCTGCCATTGTGAGAATATGAAGCTATTGAAACATTCCCTGCCATTTGTGTGAGTGTGAAGCTATTGAAACATGTCCTGTCATTTGTGTGAGTGTGAACCTATTGAAACATCCCCTGCCATTCGTGTGAGTGTGAAGCTATTGAAACATTCCCTGCCATTCGTGTAAGTGTGAAGCTATTGAAACATTCTCTGGCATTTGTGAGAGTGTGAAGTTATTGAAACATTCCCTGCCATCTGTGTGAGTGTTAAGCTATTGAAACATTCCCTGCCATTGTGAGAGTGTGAATCTATTGAAACATTCCCTGCCATTTATATGAGTGTGAAGCTATTGACACATTCCCTGCCATTCGTGTGAGTGTGAAGCTATTGAAACATTCCCTGCCATTTGTGTGAGTGTGAAGTTATTGAAACATTCCCTGCCATTTGTGTGAGTGTGAAGCTATTGAAACATTCCCTGCCATTTGTGTGAGTGTGAAGCTATTGAAACATTCCCTGCCATTTGTGTGAGTGTGAAGCTATTGAAACATCGCCTGCCATTCGTGTGAGTGTGAAGCTATTGAAACATTCCCTGCCATTCGTATAAGTGTGAAGCTATTGAAACATTCTCTGCCATTTGTGAGAGTGTGAAGCTATTGCTACATTCCCTGCCATTGTGAGAATATGAAGCTATTGAAACATTCCCTGCCATTTGTGTGAGTGTGAAGCTATTGAAACATGTCCTATCATTTGTGTGAGTGTGAACCTATTGAAACATCCCCTGCCATTCGTGTGAGTGTGAAGCTATTGAAACATTCCCTGCCATTCGTGTAAGTGTGAAGCTATTGAAACATTCTCTGGCATTTGTGACAGTGTGAAGTTATTGAAACATTCCCTGCCATCTGTGTGAGTGTTAAGCTATTGAAACATTCCCTGCCATTGTGAGAGTGTGAAGCTATTGAAACATCCCCTGCCATTCGTGTGACTGTAAAGCTATTGAAACATTCCCTGCCATTCGTGTAAGTGTGAATCTATTGAAAAATTCTCTGCCATTTGTGAGAGTGTGAAGCTATTGAAACACATTTCCTGCCATTGTGAGAATGTGAAGCTATTGAAACTTTCCCTGCCATTGATGTGAGTGTGTAGCTATTGAAACATTCCCTGCCATTTGTGTTAGTGTGAAGCTATTGAAACATGTCCTGTCATTTGTGTGAGTGTGAACCTATTGAAACATCCCCTGCCATTCGTGTGAGTGTGAAGCTATTGAAACATTCCCTGCCATTCGTGTGAGTGTGAAGCTATTAAAACATTCCCTGCCATTCGTGTAAGTGTGAAGCTATTGAAACATTTTCTGGTATTTGTGAGAGTGTGAAGCTATTGCAACATTCCCTGCCATTGTGAGAATATGAAGCTATTGAAACATTCCCTGCCATTTGTGTGAGTGTGAAGCTATTGAAACATGTCCTGTCATTTGTGTGAGTGTGAACCTATTGAAACATCCCCTGCCATTCGTGTGAGTGTGAAGCTATTGAAACATTCCCTGCCATTGTGTTAGTGTGAAGCTATTGAAACATGTCCTGTCATTTGTGTGAGTGTGAACCTATTGAAACATCCCCTGCCATTCGTGTGAGTGTGAAGCTATTGAAACATTCCCTGCCATTCGTGTGAGTGTGAAGCTATTAAAACATTCCCTGCCATTCGTGTAAGTGTGAAGCTATTGAAACATTTTCTGGCATTTGGGAGAGTGTGAAGCTATTGCAACATTCCCTGCCATTGTGAGAATATGAAGCTATTGAAACATTCCCTGCCATTTGTGTGAGTGTGAAGCTATTGAAACATGTCTTGTCATTTGTGTGAGTGTGAACCTATTGAAACATCCCCTGCCATTCGTGTGAGTGTGAAGCTATTGAAACATTCCCTGCCATTCGTGTAAGTGTGAAGCTATTGAAACATTCTCTGGCATTTGTGAGAGTGTGAAGTTATTGAAACATTCCCTGCCATCTGTGTGAGTGTTAAGCTATTGAAACATTCCCTGCCATTGTGAGTGTGAATCTATTGAAACATTCCCTGCCATTTATATGAGTGTGAAGCTATTGACACATTCCCTGCCATTCGTGTGAGTGTGAAGCTATTGAAACATTCCCTGCCATTGTGAGAATATGAAGCTATTGAAACATTCCCTGCCATTTGTGTGAGTGTGTAGCTATTGAAACATTCCCTGCCATTTGTGTTAGTGTGAAGCTATTGAAACATTCCCTGCCATTCGTGTAAGTGTGAAGCTATTGAAACATTATCTGGCATTTGTGAGAGTGTGAAGTTATTGAAACATTCCCTGCCATCTGTGTGAGTTTTAAGCTATTGAAACATTCCCTGCCATTGTGAGAGTGTGAATCTATTGAAACATTCCGTGACATTTATATGAGTGTAAAGCTATTGAAACATTCCCTGCCATTCGTGTGAGTGTGAAGCTATTAAAACATTCCCTGCCATTCGTGTAAGTGTGAAGCTATTGAAACATTTTCTGGCATTTGGGAGAGTGTGAAGCTATTGCAACATTCCCTGCCATTGTGAGAATATGAAGCTATTGAAACATTCCCTGCCATTTGTGTGAGTGTGAAGCTATTGAAACATGTCTTGTCATTTGTGTGAGTGTGAACCTATTGAAACATCCCCTGCCATTCGTGTGAGTGTGAAGCTATTGAAACATTCCCTGCCATTCGTGTAAGTGTGAAGCTATTGAAACATTCTCTGGCATTTGTGAGAGTGTGAAGTTATTGAAACATTCCCTGCCATCTGTGTGAGTGTTAAGCTATTGAAACATTCCCTGCCATTGTGAGTGTGAATCTATTGAAACATTCCCTGCCATTTATATGAGTGTGAAGCTATTGACACATTCCCTGCCATTCGTGTGAGTGTGAAGCTATTGAAACATTCCCTGCCATTGTGAGAATATGAAGCTATTGAAACATTCCCTGCCATTTGTGTGAGTGTGTAGCTATTGAAACATTCCCTGCCATTTGTGTTAGTGTGAAGCTATTGAAACATTCCCTGCCATTCGTGTAAGTGTGAAGCTATTGAAACATTATCTGGCATTTGTGAGAGTGTGAAGTTATTGAAACATTCCCTGCCATCTGTGTGAGTTTTAAGCTATTGAAACATTCCCTGCCATTGTGAGAGTGTGAATCTATTGAAACATTCCGTGACATTTATATGAGTGTGAAGCTATTGACACATTCCCTGCCATTCGTGTGAGTGTGAAGCTATTGAAACATTCTCTGCCATTTGTGAGAGTGTGAAGCTATTGAAACACATTTCCCGCCATTGTGAGAATGTGAAGCTATTGAAACTTTCCCTGCCATTTATGTGAGTGTGTAGCTATTGAAACATTCCCTGCCATTTATGTTAGTGTGAAGCTATTGAAACATGTCCTGTCATTTGTGTGAGTGTGAACCTATTGAAACATCCCCTGACATTCGTGTGAGTGTGAAGCTATTGAAACATTCCCTGCCATTCGTGTGAGTGTGAAGCTATTAAAACATTCCCTGCCATTCGTGTAAGTGTGAAGCTACTGAAACATTTTCTGGCATTTGTGAGATTGTGAAGCTATTGCAACATTCCCTGCCATTGTGAGAATATGAAGCTATTGAAACATTCCCTGCCATTTGTGTGAGTGTGAAGCTATTGAAACATGTCCTATCATTTGTGTGAGTGTGAACCTATTGAAACATCCCCTGCCATTCGTGTGAGTGTGAAGCTATTGAAACATTCCCTGCCATTCGTGTAAGTGTGAAGCTATTGAAACATTCTCTGGTATTTGTGAGAGTGTGAAGTTATTGAAACATTCACTGCCATCTGTGTGAGTGTTAAGCTATTGAAACATTCCCTGCCATTGTGAGAGTGTGAATCTATTGAAACATTCCCTGACATTTATATGAGTGTGAAGCTATTGACACATTCCCTGCCATTCGTGTGAGTGTGAAGCTATTGAAACATTCCCTGCCATTTGTGTGAGTGTGAAGGTATTGAAACATTCCCTGCCATTTGTGTGAGTGTGAAGCTATTGAAACATTCCCTGCCATTTGTGTGAGTGTGAAGCTATTGAAACATTCCCTGCCATTTGTGTGAGTGTGAAGCTATTGAAACATTCCCTGCCATTTGTGTGAGTGTGAAGCTATTGAAACATCCCCTGCCATTTGTGTGAGTGTGAAGCTATTGAAATATTTCCTGCCATTTGTGTGAGTGTGAAGCTATTGAAACATCCCCTGCCATTCGTGTATGTGTGAATCTATTGAAACATTCTCTGCCATTTGTGAGAGTGTGAAGCTATTGAAACATTCCCTGCCATTGTGAGAATATGAAGCTATTGAAACATTCCCTGCCATTTGTGTGAGTGTGAAGCTATTGAAACATGTCCTGTCATTTGTGTGAGTGTGAACCTATTGAAACATTCCCTGCCATTTGTGTGAGTGCGAAGCTATTGAAACATGTCCTGTCATTTGTGTGAGTGTGTACCTATTGAAACATCCTCTGCCATTCGTGTGAGTGTGAAGCTATTGAAACATTCCCTGCCATTCGTGTAAGTGTGAAGCTATTGAAACATTCTCTGGCATTTGTGAGAGTGTGAAGCTATTGAAACATCCCCTGCCATTCGTGTGAGTGTAAAGCTATTGAAACATTCCCTGCCATTCGTGTAAGTGTGAATCTATTGAAACATTCTCTGCCATTTGTGAGAGTGTGAAGCTATTGAAACATGTCCTGTCATTTGTGTGAGTGTGTACCTATTGAAACATCCTCTGCCATTCGTGTGAGTGTGAAGCTATTGAAACATTCCCTGCCATTCGTGTAAGTGTGAAGCTATTGAAACATTCTCTGGCATTTGTGAGAGTGTGAAGCTATTGAAACATCCCCTGCCATTCGTGTGAGTGTAAAGCTATTGAAACATTCCCTGCCATTCGTGTAAGTGTGAATCTATTGAAACATTCTCTGCCATTTGTGAGAGTGTGAAGCTATTGAAACACATTTCCTGCCATTGTGAGAATGTGAAGCTATTGAAACTTTCCCTGCCATTTATGTGAGTGTGTAACTATTGAAACATTCCCTGCCATTTGTGTTAGTGTGAAGCTATTGAAACATGTCCTGTCATTTGTGTGAGTGTGAACCTATTGAAACATCCCCTGCCATTCGTTTGAGTGTGAAGCTATTGAAACATTCCCTGCCATTCGTGTGAGTGTGAAGCTATTAAATTATTCCCTGCCATTCGTGTAAGTGTGAAGCTATTGAAACATTTTCTGGCATTTGTGAGAGTGTGAAGCTATTGCAACATTCCCTGCCATTGTGAGAATATGAAGCTATTGAAACATTCCCTGCCATTTGTGTGAGTGTGAAGCTATTGAAACATTCCCTGCCATTCGTGTAAGAATTATTGAAGCTGTTAGAGCATTCTCTGGCATTTGTGAGGAGTGTGAAGTTATTTTGAAACATTCCCTGCCATCTGTGTGAGTGTTAAGCTATTGAAACATTCCCTTCCAGGTATGAAGATCTATTTGAAACATTCACCATTTATATGAGTGTGAAGCTATTGACACATTCCCTGCCATTCGTGTGAGTGTGAAGCTATTGAAACATTTCCACCATTTATTATTGAGAGTGTGAAGCTATTGGAAACATTCCCTACCTGCCATTTGTGTGAGTGTGAAGCTGTTGAAACATTCCCTGCCATTTTGACTGTGTGAGTGTGACTGTTTGAGCATTTCTGCCACATTTGTGTGAGTGTGGAGCTATTGAAACATTCCCTGCCATTTGTGTGAGTGTGAAGCTATTGAAATATTTCCTGCCATTTGTGTGAGTGTGAAGTTATTGAAACATCCCCTGCCATTCGTGTAAGTGTGAAGCTATTGAAACATTTTCTGGCATTTGTGAGAGTGTGAAGCTATTGCAACATTCCCTGCCATTGTGAGAATAAGAAACAAATTGAAACATTCCCTGCCATTTGTGTGAGTGTGAAGCTATTGAAACATGTCCTGTCATTTGTGTGAGTGTGAACCTATTGAAACATCCCCTGCCATTCGTGTGAGTGTGAAGCTATTGAAACATTCCCTGCCATTCGTGCAAGTGTGAAGCTATTGAAACATTCTCTGGCATTTGTGAGAGTGTGAAGTTATTGAAACATTCCCTGCCATCTGTGTGAGTGTTAAGCTATTGAAACATTCCCTGCCATTGTGAGAGTGTGAATCTATTGAAACATTCCCTGCCATTTATATGAGTGTGAAGCTATTGACACATTCCCTGCCATTCGTGTGAGTGTGAAGCTATTGAAACATTCCCTGCCATTTGTGTGAGTGTGAAGGTATTGAAACATTCCCTGCCATTTGTGTGAGTGTGAAGCTATTGAAACATTCCCTGCCATTTGTGTGAGTGTGAAGCTATTGAAACATTCCCTGCCATTTGTGTGAGTGTGAAGCTATTGAAACATTTCCTGCCATTTGTGTGAGTGTGAAGCTATTGAAACATCCCCTGCCATTCGTGTGAGTGTGAAGCAATTGAAACATTCCCTGCCATTCGTGTAAGTGTGAATCTATTGAAACATTCTCTGCCATTTGTGAGAGTGTGAAGCTATTGAAACACATTTCCTGCCATTGTGAGAATGTGAAGCTATTGAAACTTTCCCTGCCATGTATGTGAGTGTGAAGCTATTGAAACAATCCCTGCCATTTGTGTGAGTGTGAAGCTATTGAAACTTGTCCTGTCATTTGTGTGAGTGTGAACCTATTGAAACATCCCCTGCCATTCGTGTGAGTGTGAAGCTATTGAAACATTCCCTGCCATTCGTGTATGTGTGAAGCTATTGAAACATTCTCTGGCATTTGTGAGAGTGTGAAGCTATTGAAACATTCCCTGCCATCTGTGTGAGTGTTAAGCTATTGAAACATTCCGTGCCATTGTGAGAGAGTGAAGCTATTGAAACATTCCAAGCCATTTATGTGAGTGTGAAGCTATTGACTCATTCCCTGCCATTTGTGTGAGTGTGAGACTATTGAAACATTCCCTGCCATTTGTGTGAGTGTGAAGCTATTGAAACATTCCCTGCCATTTGTGTGAGTGTGAAGCTATTGAAACATTCCCTGCCATTTGTGTGAGTGTGAAGCTATTGAAACATTCCCTGCCATTTGTGTGAGTGTGAAGCTATTGAAACATTCCCTGCCATTTGTGTGAGTGTGAAGCTATTGAAACATTTTAGCCGCCGCGACGCCGTAATTCCAGCTTCTGTTTAGCTTCTTATTTGTCTCGGCTCATCGGACGACGGGGGAGGGATGCCATTGAAACATTTGTCAGCTCACCACAAACCTCCAATTGCACCATCCCTGAGGCTCTCCATAAACCCCCACATACAGGCTCAGATTTACTGGGGGGCAGAAACATATGTAAGGTCCCCAACGAAAGTTCAGGGGCAGCTGCCCCGCCCCCCTGTATCCGTGCCTATGCTGCTACATTATTATCGTCGTCATTATTGTTTATTTGTTTTGTTGGTTGACACGTTTAAAAAGCTTCATAAAATGTGTGACACTGATATGCAAGTTTGGTGGTGATGGAGACGACGATGTTGTTTGCACTCAGGGAGTCGTTTCCGGTGGAATACTGGGATTTGCCGCAGCCATGTTTGTGAATGTGGGGTCGTTGACAGTTTCTGGGTATCATCAGACTTTGCCGCCAACTCGCACTGACGCCTGTGAACCCCCGATCAACGCAACCGAAACCACGAGTCACATATCAATGTAAGTCCTTTGTACGCATTATGATATATTGTGAATGAGTGGTGGCCACAGTTGTAAACTCCCTCCCTGTCTCTCTTCCTACCTTGCCTACTCGCGCTATTGCCGTCTCGGCCAATAGTTCCCTCAACATCTCGCCCTCTTTCTCTTTCTCCCCCTCTCGGTCTGTATGCCTATCTGTCTGCCTGTCTGTATGTCTGTCTGTCTGTCTGTCTGTC